>RCWM02000549.1:190000-712000 GCA_003667255.2 Euschistus heros
CTGGAATATTTCAACATATTATCCATTTTTGTTCTAAATAAATCAGTTGTTAACTCTCTCGACTGGCGTGGTCCACGCCTGAAAATCAAACAGGTTTGATACCGAGCGTGAGCGGTCGTGGACTCCCCTCTCTCTAGATGACGTCAGAGGCAAACTCACGCCACCTCGTTCAGACGGAGGAAATTCCACGAATGCGTGGATCACTAGCAAACCAGGCCCCGTGAGAACGTAGCTTCACACACATAATACAACGCCTTGGCAACATTTTCTTCTTTTTTAAAAAATTGTTTTTCCACTGCTGTTCGGAAAAAAACGCGTAATAAAAATTCATTGCAGCAGTGAACTCGTTCCTGCTTTTGAGCAGCTGAAAGAGTTTTTGGAACCCATCTTGCACTAACCTTGTTCATATGCAAATGTTCTTTGATGATCCTCAAAACACTTATTTTTGAAAGCCCCAATCTCGCGCTGCTTCCTTAGTTTTCAGTCGCAGCAGTCAGACAGTAATTCAAATTCCACAAGTTGGATTGTTTCAGAAGTGACAGCTTCCAATGGGCGACCGGGACACGGATCATCTTGTAGACGTTCTCTCCCTACCTTGAATAATTTTGGCCATTATATCACTGTGGAATACGAGGGGGAGGACTGCCCTTATACATAATCCAAGCGCTCTTTAATTTGCGCAGGAGAGAGACCCTCTTTACAAAAGAATTTAATAACCGCATGGTACTCGAGTTTGACAGGCAGACCGGACCGGACGGATGCAGTCTTCAGGGGATCGGCTGCAGTGTGGACCGGACGGATGCAGCAGCGGCCCAGGAGGGCTGGTCCCGGATTGCTGTCCGGAATGATAAAGGTGCGGTCGCTAAGGCGTGCTGATGCATGGCCGGGCCGCAACATAGAAAATTAAAGAAGGTGCGGTCGCTAAGGCGTGCTGATGCATGGCCGGGCCGCACCATACAAAATAAAAGAAGGTGCGGTCGCTAAGGCGTGCAAAAGCATTGCCGGGCCGCACCATAGGATTGTGCCCAACAAATTAAAAATCCTCAATAAATTATGTATATTTATAAATAAATGAAGAGTTTCATTGGCAGCAGCGGTGACATAAAACCCATATGTTGAACCCCCGCTGCTGCCAAAAAACCCCGTATGCCTGAAAAGGCGAGGTAGGGGTGAAAAAAAAAAAAAAAAAAAAAAAAAAAAAAGGTACTCGAGTTTGAGTTTGTTTGGGGAAAGTTGCACGAGCATGGGAAGAACATAGACCCCCGGTGCCCTAGCTGTGGAGTTCCTGATACAGCCGAACATCTGGTCGTCACCTGCGCCTCGTTAGACGCACACCGTGCCAGGTTGTCTACGCAAAATGGAATCTACAACATTTCGGAAGATGACTTCCCCCACCTAATAATGTTAGAAAGGAACTACCCTCACTTCATTGAATTTGTACCGCGGTGGAAAGAAGAGGTTGGGCCAGCCCACTTTACCTTGGGAAGGGCCATCCCTGTGGTCGGCGTGAAAGATGAAAAATAAGACGATGAAGACCAGCAACCCTGAGGACTGGGACCAGACGGATGCTGTGGACCAGGAGGGCTGGAACAGGCAGACCGGACGGATGCAGTCCCCAGGAGGAATGGTCTTACTACTAGTATTTCTTACTTGTCATCTCTACCTGTTACCAGATACTCGTTTACCTAAACCAGTATTTTTATTTTCACTTTCGCACGAGTATTTTCTGGTAAAGTGCCATACGCTCTTTATTGTATTAGACACTCTTACATTCTTTTTTATTTTATAATTACTAATTTTAATAATCATTAAGATACACTCTTACTATGAAATCTATACATAAGCAATTATATTATTTTTGCCAGTCATAAATCAAATTAAAAATATGTATGCTGTTATGAAACATCTAACATCTTAAATAACAATTAGCCAATTATTTACTATCTTGTTAATAATTCATTAATGTTTTAATTATAGTTTTACTAACTGTAATTAGTAAAAAAATAAATAAATTTAACTGCCAGTATTTCGTGAATAAAATGATTGAGGATAATACAAAACGTTTTATGGAAATATTGAATTTTATAGAACCAATAAAATTTAAAAGATTTTTTATAAAATAACCATACATATATTTACTATATATACTAATATATATATATATATATATATATATATATATATATATATATATATATATATATATATATATATTATTAAAAAGGTAGTTGAAAATGTAAACTTATTGATTAGAGCCGATATTAAATAGGTAACCGATGAGAGTAATAGTTATGCTAAACTATCAGTGTAACAGGGTAAACGAGTACGAGTATGGAGAGACTCTGACCTTGAAACAAGTAACAGGTATTTTGAAACAGGTATGTATTTGTAACAGATATTTTTTGGACCTGTCGTCCCTGTTACTGAAAAATATCGGTTTGGACCATCACCAGCCCTGACCATAGAGAATTGAATATCATAGAGGGGACAAGGTGGTGGTAGAGGCAGGGTGGGGGTATGCTACAATTTTTCGATTTCATATCTTTCAGTTTTTCACTGAAAGTGTGTTTTTCAAATAAAATTATAACATAGGTATGAAAAACAAAGTTGTTCATGTTGACCTCTGGAAACAAAAATTATGAATTGAGAAAAAATAAAATGGATATAAAAGTTTACAAATATAAAACAAAGACAGCGTTTTGGGTCCTGTTCTTTACATACTCCACTGGTGACTGACAATCCTACCTCTCCCGACACGTTCCTTGCAAACATTGTTGATGATACAGCTATACTGTCATCAAAAGCCTGGACCTAAAACAGCCTCTTCCAACCTATAAAATCACCTCTGAAAGATTGTACATTGGTGCAACAGATGAAGAATAAAAGTTAATGAAGCGAAATGCACCCAAATCACTTTTACCTTACGCCGCACAGTGGTTAAAATTACCGGAAAAAACTTATTTTTTTAATCTGGTAAAAAATGTTAAAATTACTGATAAAGAATTTATAAACGATCAAGAAACACGTATCTATAAGAATCATGACGATAAACCAATTTTTGTTTCATATTTGTAGCTTTCAGAGGCGCTGCACATCTCAAAAGCAAATCTTTTGTGTAATATGATATTTATTCGTTTGTGTAGTGTAGTTCGAAAACTCAACAAAATTGGAACACTTTGTTTAAAATCAGTCCTACTCAGTTCCCTTTGTAAAATAATATATCAGGTAAAGGAAATTTATGATTAGCTGTTCATCACACTAGTTCTATACCGTATAAGGTGAAAAAATGCATTTTGAAAAATCTCGTTAGGAATTTGTTTTCTCCGCGGCATTCCGGCGATGAGATGTTTGCATATAAAATTGCACAAGAGTCCTAATTAAAAGATAAAATCATTTTCAGCCGCTATAAACTGCAATATTTCTTGTTAGAGCCGTTCAAACACAAAACACCGTTGTTAGCCCCGAGAAGAGAAAGCGTCAGGATTTTTTTAATCCTCCTAACCATAGCTGATATTATTATTGTCTATACAATTCCAATCAGTTTCTATTTGTCACCTGCCTCAGTGACACCGACAAAATGAATTTTCAATTATCAAATCGTCAATTGTTGATATTTTGTAAAATTGTGATCGTGATCCTTTGAGCAGATTAAGAAGGATCATCCCTATTTATCACCGGACATTCTTCAAACAACACAAAGGTATTTATATCAAACATTTTTACCACGTTTTAACATTAAATGGTGAGAGGCTTATAGAATCAAACTGTACTTTGAACAAAAAAATCAAACGGATTGAGAATAAATCCATAAATATTAGCATTCCACTAATAAATACAAGTGCATGGACTACCCATGACTTGGGAGGGCGCCCTGAAAAGGCTTTCAACGCATCTTGTGCTAGATCCCATCAATACAAAATTAAAAGTCTCCGTGATAGTTTTTCAGATGATATAATCCTAGCAGCAACAAGAAAATTCCAGGAAAATCCTGATAAAGCTTTAGCACTAATCCTGGACGCGTCCCTCTCAAAATATCAGTACACAATTCAGAGGAAATCAGCTAAAGAAATAAGAATGTTACCCGTCTAATGTCGAAACAACAGAGAGTTACTGTAATGTAGGTTTGCAGGAGTTACTTGATCTCACAGCTTCTAGGATTTTACAGACCAAATCAGGAACAGGTTTTAACAAGATTAGTTACCATCTTACTCTAGTATCGAATTGGGGTTGTGACGCCTCTGCTGGTCATAATGAATTTAAACAGACATTTTAAGGAGAAAACACCTCTGATGCAAATATATTCGTCATATCTCGTGCCTCTTAATTTAAGCGCAAGTACTGATTCTTCTCTAGTCTTGTGGTAAAACACTAGACCATCTTCTATTAGATATTGTCGTCCTCTTCAATTTCAGTTCCTTAGAGAAAATCCGATTACTATTAAGAATGAAGTAGATAGAATCAGAAATGAAATTATACAGCATTGAATCGGCCATCGATGTCGATGGCAGGTTAATCAGCGTGAAATATAAACTCATTTTTTCTATGATTGGTGGAAAAATTGCGCAAACGGTAACAGAAACCTCAGCAATGGCCATGTGTTCTATCTGCAAAGCTAAACCATCGAAAATGAGCGATTCAGATAAAATAAAACCTAAATCTGAACAAGATGAGGCGCTTTACATGCGCTGTCACCCTTTCGTGCTCGTATAAAATGCATGGATTGCATCCTACACACAGCCTATAATAAGCCTTTTGCATATTGGATATGCAATGCCGAAACAAGACAACTGAAAGACGAAACTAAATCAGAAATACAAAAGAAATTTAAAAAGATTTTGGGCTTCAACATCGATGTAGTCGAGCAGGGATTGGGAACTACAAATGATGGAAATTCTGCGATTTTTGAAAATCCTGCCTTGACTTCTGAAATAACTGGAATCAATTAAGACATTATACACCAATTCCGCATTATTTTGGACACTATCAATTGTGGACTAGCAGTAGATCCTCAGAAGTTCGGCGAATATGCTTTAGATACTGCAAACATATTCGTACAACTATACAAATGGTGCTACATGCTTATTACCGTCCACAGTGTTCTTCTTCGTGCTGTAAAAATAATATCTGCAGCTATTCTGCCAATAGGTGCTTTATCCGAGGAAGCGCAAGAAGTGCGAAATAAAGACTTACGACACTTTCGGTAAGACCATTCACGAAAGTGCTCAAGAACATCAACAAATGAAGACGTGATGAATATGCTGCTTGTAACTTCAGATCCATATATCGATACATACCGAGTTCAACCGAAGAAAACGAATTCTCGATTTACATGAAGATGTAAAAAAATTGTTATTTTAGAAATTTTCAAAAGCTTTCATAAGTGGTCATTATTAATACTAATAAATGCATACTTAAAATTAATGAATATTAATCGTTTTTGTTTTTAAATTTAAAATTTTTCTGAAAATATTCTGATCTGCATTCAATAAATTTAATTCGATGCGTTGCTCAATATTTCAAAACATATTTTAATTTTTAAAATATCAAAATGGCGATTATTTTTTGAACAACACAAAACGTTCAGTTCACTATGTTCAGTAAATGACTGGTTTATGACCGGGAAATAATATTGCTTTATAGTACCAAATTTCAAGTCTCTATCGCATTTAAATCAAAAGTTATAGTTTTTTTTTTTTTCGTAAAACGGTCTGCTTTGAACCACTGTGCGCCGTAGTTCCTGCCCAACTGTCCTATTTAATAAAATCCCATTACCAAGATCTGATACAGTGCGATTTCATGGTTTCATCTTAGACAAAAGACTCACTTGGAACCCACATACCAGACTGAAAAGACAAGAACCTAACAGAAGATTCAGCCAACTATACCCCATAATTTGTAAAACTTCAAAACTTTCAATAGACAACAAGCTTTTGATTTAAAAGCCTATCTGTACCTATGGACTAGAAATTTGGGGAACAGCAAAACACTCGAACATCAAACTTATCCAATCCTTCCAATCCAAAATCCTGAGAACCATAACCAACGCTCCCTATCATGTCTCCAACAAAAATGTAACGATCTTAATATACCTTTTGTCCTAGAACCCATACCTGTAAAATTTCCAAAATTTCATCAAAAATTTCACATCATTCTAATCTACTAGCACAATCCCTATCCAGCTCCACTTACCCCTATAATCCTCCTCACACGTTAAAAAGACAGTGGTCTCGTGATCTATTATAAATTTCGACATGGAGTCCTGGTAATGGCTAGCTTCTCTACTCATGCTCTGAGTGATAGTTTTATGACGCTCCCACTCAGCCTCCACTGGTATTATCTTTACACCAGTGACGCAGCTGAGAGAATAGTGCTGGAATCTCTTGGGGCCTGGCTTGTCACTCCATAAGTGGAAGTACAAGTCAGGTCGGGGGATCCCTCAGATGTGTATATATTGTAAATAAGTATGAATATATTTTTAAGAATTAATTTAGTTTTTTTATATTTATTTTATTGATTATTTATATATTTTCTTTCCATTTATGTATTATATAGTTTACGGTACTTTGTTTATTTATTTATTAAAAAAAAAACTTTTCCCACATTATTTATTGTATTATATATTATGAGATTTATAACTGTTTTTTTTATTATTATTATTTTTTTTTAAATTATTATTCACTTTATTTTATTTTATTTATTTTTTAATCTGTTCTTTGTGTTTATTTCATATTGTACATATTGTGTGAATGGATCCATTAAGCCATCCATATTACTTATTGCCCTCATTGAGGCAGATTGTGACACTAAATAAACAAATATAAAGAAATCAATATTTTGAAAATAATCCTTTATTATTTCTTTTCATAATTCAGCAAATGAAATTTCACATGAACAATTAATTAATTTTCTATACTTTTCTGATTAATTGTTAGCAGTGCCTTGGCCGAGGATCACTTGTTGATCTCGTAGGAAATGGTCGGGGTCTTGGAGGAGATGGTTGAAGGCATGGTTGAGGGCATGGCTGAGGGCAAGGTTGAGGGCATGGCTGAGGGCATCGTCGAGGACATGGTTGAGGGCATGGTTGAGAGCATGGTTTAAAGCATGGATTGCATGGAGGGCATGGCTGAGGGCATGTTTTAGGGCATGTAGGGGGTATTGACTTTTTAGGTTCACAGCAATTACCCGAGGAGGATTTTCTATCATTGCAACATCCGTACTTCATAATTTGATGTAACTGAAACAGAAAATTATAAAAATCAAAGTAAAAATATAAACAAAATCATGCATCGTAATTTAATTTAAATTTAATTTATGGCTATTGTTAGTTGGCATTCAACGTCCTTTTGTGCTCCAGCTAGGGCAGGAAGAACGGATTATCCTACATGCTACCATATAACGAAATCCAAAACTATTACCTATCCTTATTTACGATCCACCAAAGTACTTGGAGATCGATGCCGACGCACCGTGGGAAAAATGACGAATTCTGGAGGAAAAAGGTCTGATACTTAAATAGACGTAGCAATCTCATTTACATAAATATATATATATATATATATATATATATATATATATATATATATATATATATATATATATATATATATATCATAGGTATCCTTATCGACGATCCTCAAATCGGGCCGATCCGCAATGTACTAGGACAGTGGTCGTCAAACTTATAAGCCAAAGAGCCAAATATGAACATTACAACAATTTAAAAAAAAAAATTGGGAGCCAAATCTCCTTGTTTAGTAAACTTTTATTACACTGAATAAAACTAAATTTCATACTCATTAAATATTGCGAACAAGGTGCTTGCATCACCTTAGAAAGTTTTTTATTTTAGGCACGATTCTAAGTTCCCATCAATAAGACTTCTCACGACATTTACTCTTGAAAATGTTCATGCTTGAAAAAGATTGTTCGCATATATATGTAGAATCGAAAAGAGAAAGAACAGCAAACGCGAGCTTTTTCAGCTGATTGTAAGAGTCAGGAATACTACTATTTCAACCAAGCGTTGAAAATGATCATGTCTTCCTTCTCCAGGTCATTCAAAGCAAATCATTTATGTTGTGAACTAATTGTAAGATCACATCTTTTCATCTCCATTATTTCCAGTTCAACACAAACACGGTTTTTTTCTTAACAATTTTTTTAATTAAAATATTATTGCGCTTTCCGTGGATATTTGTGCCTGGAGCCGCACTTTGCCGACCACTGTACTAGGAGATCGATGCCGACGCACAGTGGGACAAATGACCAATCCTTGAGGAAAATGGAACAGAACCAAACTGGAACTGGTTCCAATCGTGGAACGGTATGTAGTAGGTTTGTCAAATTGACCAAAACCTGGTGACGTGTGTCTAGTAAACGTAAAGGCCAATGGGATCTTCAAATTCGTACTCGGGTGTGTATATGTGTATATCCACCCGGGCAAAGCGTTAGCAGAAATTAATCTCTTCATGCTACGATCGTTGTTAAAATATTCCAAAAACATCGCTAAAATTATACACGATTACGAGCCTGATCTTACTACACCAATTATGATAGATGAAGACTTTAATGTTGATTTCTCACAAAAACATATTGAAACCTCTCCATCAATGTTAGGTAATACCTGTATTGATTTAACGTTTACCAGAAATCTCGATGTATCATGTATGCCATTTGTGTCATACTTTTCGGATCACTGACCTATAATTAATAAAGTTATATTGTAACAAAATAATTATGCGTTTCCTTGTTTTTATCCTAAATAAATAAATAAAAATATTTCATTTAAAAAATATAATCCGTTACATAAACGTATTCACGTACAACACACGGCCGTGTCCATGACACAGCCCTCCTTTTTTTAAAAATTCTTTTATTATTATTGTATTATTTTTTGTTTTTTTTATAAGCCTCGACGAAGGCTTAGAAAGCAAGCCGAAATGTTGACACAACAAATTAATAACATAGTATTTAATTAATATTGAACGCACACAATTTAAATAATTTTTTCCACAATTAAAATTATTTATTCATTTAAAATGGTCAACCGTGGTCAACACCATTGCAAATGCAATAAATAAATGAGGCAATGAAATATCTTTAGCCTAAATAAAACTTAAGGCTGAGAAGTTATATCACACAAATAAACGTACCATCAATGGCGGTATCCATGACAGTTTCTCTGTTAAAATATTTCCTGCATCAAAATTTCTTTTCTGTAAATTTATAAATTTTATTAATATGTACATAAAAAAATGGTTAAAACTAATTCACAAGTTATCTACATACACTGAGTATTATTTTGAGTGAATTTCTATTCATTTTATCTTGACTTGAAATTTAAACTTCCTTTCTAGAAAAATAAAAAACAATTAACATGTGTTTTCTATAAAATATCCATATCATAATTTTAGTAACAAAGCTGTTTAAAAACAAAAACACTCTACACTACCAAAACATACCATATAAATGGTTTTCACAATTTGTGTTAATTATCTTTCAACATTTCTTTTAGTGATTTGGCGACTATATCCATGTTAGATTTTTGGTTTGTTTCTGAAGCTACTTTTTCTAGCAAGGCATTAAAAACTTTTGTCTTCCTTTTTTATAATTAGGTTAACAATTTTAGGGTTTTCTTTAATCATTTTGGTGCGAATTTAAGTAGTCCAGTAAAGAAACAAATTGTAGAGTGCATGGAATATGGGATAATTTTTGACTTTATAGCTTCGTTAGGAATAGTTGGAAGGTAAACATACTAAAAGTGGGGGTGATCTAACGGTGGGAGGAGGGGAGAAGTTCCATTCTTTTGGTTTTTCGATATTATCTCCAAAACGGTTTACTTCAGAAATATATTTTCAAATATATATAAAAGCTAATAAAATTTACTATAAAATTTATTATATATAAATTTGTCGTAATTCTAACTGTTTACTAGATATACGTTATTGAAAATCGGCGATTTCAGGGAAAAAACAAATGTCACCTCACTTTTTCTCAAACTTTAGTTCTATTACGTTCCACAACCGTTTCTCAGAAAAACCATCAGAATCAAAATTGTAATGTCATGCACTCTACACCCGTCATTTCAGCACTCTTTATCTGGGGTCGTACTTCTTTGAGAAAACACGTTTGTTGGTATTCATTCCGAAACTAATTATTTTTTATCTGAATGCTCCTTAAACTTATTATAAGAACCTATATATGAAATTTTGATTATGTCACGTTTTACACCCAAACCAGCCCACAGAATTTGTGAATATCGTCATACTTTGCCACAACATATATATTAGCGTTCAGGTTTGGGTGTGTTACGTGACATAATAAAAAATTTCATATATAGGGCCTGATAGTAAATTTTACCACTATGCCAAAAAACATGGATTTCAAAATAGTAAGCGGTTTTTAACGTGCTGGTATGGGACTTGATCAAAATTTCATATAGAGGGTGAGTATCTCTTAGTGTATAAATTGGGTGAAACTAGATCAAAAATGTAACAAAATGCCGCAGACCTCACCTTTCTATTCCAATCCGTTGCAGATATACGATAAATCAAAGACTTTTTTGAGGAAACCACGTTTTTTATCATAAAAACTATAATATCTCCATTTTGTTTAAATATTTCAAATTTTGACCACATTTTCGGATTTAGCCTGGTAGGACAGGACCCGAAACGCTGCCTTGAGGAACTCCGGCTCGGATAGGGTAGCAGTCGGAAAATTCAGAGCCGCATCGGACTCGGAAGGAGCGATATGTAAGATAGGAATGAAGGATGAGGTAGAGGGTTTGTGGTAGTAGGTTCTTAAGTTTAAAAAGCAGACCGGTGTGCCAAACCCGGTCAAAAGCTTGAGCAATGTCCAGAAAGGCACCCGAGAAGTATTGCTTTCTTTCCAGAGCAGAGGGCACATGGTCAACAAGACGGAGGCCTTGTTGAACTGTTGAGTGCATTGGACGGAATCCAAATTGATGGGAGGGGAAACTGGATGTATCAAGTATGGATAGGATACGCTTAAGCAGGATGTTTTCGAATATTTTAGATACGATAGGAAGTAGGCTACTTGGTCTATATGAGGAAGTGTTGTTAGGAGGCTTACTTGGTTTTAGGAAAGTTATTATAATGGAGAGTTTCCACAAGACAGGAAAGTGGGTTGTGCGTAGGATGCAGTAATAGATATAGGTGAGGAACATTATTGCTTTATGTGGATGTTGGTGGAGGATTTGAGGAGTAAGGAGGTCATAGCCAGGGGATTTTCTTTTATTTAGTTTTTGAATTAGGAATTTGACCGCAAAGGGGTTAACTGCTCTCGGAGGTAAAGAGAGTGGAATGGGAGAGGATAAGAACTCTTCAACTGAACTGGATTGATCGGGATGAGGTCCAGGATTTGGAGTAAATGTTTGGGAAAGGTGATTGGCTAGTTCCTCTGCTTTTTCCATGTCTGATGCGGCCCATGAGCCATTACCTCTCCGGAGGGGATGGGAGATGGACTTGGATTTTAGGATTTTTTTTGTTATGCTCCAGAGGGAATTATCATGAGTGGAAAGGGATGAGAGGTAGGTACTGAATGACTGGGATCTAAAGGAAGCCAATTCGCGCTTAACTAGTTTTGTGTAGTAATTATAGGTGCAACGATCGGATGGATGCCTTGTGCGTTGCCACATTGTTCTATAATGGCGCTTGGCATGGATGAGGTCTAAAAGGTTTTGGGGTAATAGGTTTTTTTGGGGGGTTTTAGGGGTATTATTCGGTAAAGATGCTTTCCAAGCGGCTTGCTGGATTTTGGTAGTGAAGGAGTGAACAGCATCATCCAGGTTTTCCGTGGTTTTTAAGGGAATTCTGAGGTCAATTTGGTTGGTCAGGATTTGTTGGAAGAGCTTCCAGTGTACTGGACCTCTGATAAATGAGGGAAAGGGTGATTTAGGAATTGGTGATACGGATAGGTTTGAGATTAATAGGCTATGGTCTGATGATAGGTCGTCTAGGCGGATAATGGAATGATTAAGTGGCCCTAGGCCTTTGTGGATGAAAAAGTCTAGGAGATCGGGATTACGATTAGGATCGGTAGGCCAATATGTGGGAGAGCCGGTGAGAGGATATTGCAAGGACAAGAATTTAGTGCAGACATCATTGTTCGCCCGCGCGAGTTGGTTGTTCTAGCTCCCCATTGCTGATGTTTGGCATTTAGGTCTGCTCCTAAAATAAAGTGTTGTCCTAAGAAATTTAGAAAGGAAGAGTAGTGGGATTCGGAAATGGGTTTGTTTGGAGAGGAATACGCTGAGACAATAGTTATTGGAAAGAAAGGGGTTTGGATTTTTACAGCAGTGGATTGAAGGAAATCATGAACTGGTAAGGGGAATAGGTAGTGGGTGAGGGATTGGTGTATGATGACAGCGGATCCAGCATGAGCTGTTCCATCTGGGCGGTCAGTCCGATATGTTTCTTACTGAGGTATGTTAAATAGTCGTTTGTTGGTTAGTCTTGTTTCCGTAATCAAGGCTACGTCGATTTGTCTGTCTTGTAATAAAGTAGTTAGTTCGTTAGTGTGACTGCGAACACCATTAGCGTTCCATAGGAGGATCGAAAGTGACTTAAATGATGACATTTAGGGATTTCTATGCGGTGCGATTACAAAATGTGATAGAGCAGTGGAAAGGAGGGTTATGAGAGGGGTAACTATAGATTTGAACTCTGAGAGGAAAGACGATAGTATGTTCAGAGGAATTCGGAGGAGGGGGAATGTATGGAGTGTAATTTGGTTTGGTGGCATAGGTGTTTTGCATTGAATGAGCGACGGAAGGATGTGGAATTTGTGATTGGTGAGAGGCAGGTTCAGCTTACTGCAGTGCCTGAGGATGTGATATTTGGTCTGGGCCTCTTAACATTTCAGAAAAGCTCACTGCTGTGTTAACTTGTTTGGATGGCTGTCTTGGTCTGGAGAACTATTTCTCTGATTCAAAATCTATTTTTTCCATCTGAAAGCTGTTTAAAGTTTCTACGAGATCCTATATATGAAATTTCGATTGAATTCCGGAAAATACGAGGGTGAATCAAATATAAATGGTAATTTTCAAAATTATATTTATTGAATAATATTATACAGAAACTATACCTTCAACATTTTTCAATGTAGTCTCCTGCATTATCTACACACTTTTGCCACCGATTTGGAAGCTTGAATATTCCCTGTTCATAAAAAGACTGAGGGCGAGTTTTTAACCATTCGCGCACGTGCTTTTCGACGTCTTCATTGTTTTCAAATCGTTTTCCTCCAAGTGATTCTTTCAGGGGCGCAAACAAAAAATAGTCACAAGGGGACAGGTTTGGACTGTAAGGAGGGTGTTCGAGAGTTTCCCAGCCCATTTCTTCCAATTTATCCCTTGTCAACAATGCGCTGTGAGGCCTTGCGTTGTCATGGAGAAGGATGACTAATGGGCACACCTCGTCTTTTGTTCCGGTAACTGGTTTTTGCTGACTGTAGCACCTGGCAGTAGTAAGCCGCATTCACTGTTCGTTGATCGTGAAGAAAATCAATGAGTAGAACTCCCCTTGAGTCAAAAAAAAAAATTGTTGCAAGAACTTTTCCGGCTGAGAGACGAGTTTTGGCTTTCACTGGGCAGCCTTCATCCTTCCTTCGCCACTCCTTACTTGCCATTTTCGATTCGGGGGTGTAATGGTGGACCCACGTCTCATCACATGTGACGATGCGCCTCAAAAAAATCTTCACCCTCTTCTTGAAATCGTTGCAGAAGTCTCCCAGCAATCTCCGACCTGACCTGTTTTTGATTTCCGGTCAACAACCTCGGAACCCAGCGAGCACTAATTTTTCTGAGGCCAAGGTGGTCTGTGATTGCAGACTGAACACTCCCATAGCTGATACCAATTTCCGACGAGATTTCTTGAACAGTTAACCGGCGATCACCTTCAATAAGCTGTCGAACCGCACTAATGTTGTCATCTGTAAGACTTGACCTTGGGCGTCGACCGTGACTTTCGTTTTCAACACGTTCTCGGCCATCCCTAAATTCTCTGGCCCACGTATACACTCGATTTTGAGACAGAGTAGTGTCCCCAAACTGTGCCTGCAAACGAGTAAAAATTTCCGAAGGCTTAACACCTTCATTTGTTAAAAATTTTATGAAGATGCGTTGCGCAACAGATGGATGTACCTCTCGCTCGGTCATGGCTGTACTGAAGGCAGAACACAACGCTAGTGTGAGGCAAGCAGTTCCCCCCACTGCTATTAAGCAACACTCCAATCGCCCACAGCCGCATCACGTCCTAACGTGTTTGGTACAGTCAACAGCAAAATTACCGTTTATATTTGATTCACCCTCGTACCTATGACATCCCATTGAACATGTCAAAATCGTAACATTTTTCCAAAACATGCACATTTAGCGTTTTTGGCGGGGGTATTTCACGGAATTTAATCAGAATTAAGTATATTAGGTTTAATAATAAATTTAACCAGCTTTTATATGGAAAAAATAAATTTCGAATCAAACAAATAGTTTTGGGGTTATAGCGATAAATGTTTCGGAAAAAAAAAAAAAGTGAATCCCGAAATAGTACGGTGTACTCAGCGTGCTGTCATGGGTATTTCACGAGATTCAATCAAAATAATATAAACGGTCTTATATTATATTTAACCACCTTTCAGATGGAAAAATAGATTTTGATTCGGAGAAATAGTTCTGGAGTTATTATGATAAATGTGCCGAAAAATAAGAGTTTTTCACAACAGTACGGGTTTCTCAATATTCTGCCGTGGGTGTTTTACGGGACTAGATCAAAATTTAATATTTGAGTAGTTGAGTTTGAAAAAAGAGAAATATGAGTCTGACAAATAATTTCGGAGTTATAGCCAAACGAGTACCAACAAACGTGTTATTCCGGAGAACTGCGACTTACCTCAAGTAAAAAATCTATTTTTCCCTCTTCAATATTTATAAAATTATGATATGGGAAAGACAGGAATAAAATGACATTTTTTTTAACTTTGCTTTGCTTTTTTATGTATATATGTGCTAAAACTGGCGGTTTCCGAGTTTCGATATCAGACAGCCAGCAACATACGACTTTCACCCCCTCTCTCCCCTAAACCCGAAGATATTTTGGGGAAGACTTTTTGTAACACCACTGTAAGGGTGGTGAGCAATATTCAGCAGTCAGTTCTTTTGATTTTTGGAGTTGAATCTTCGATGTTGAATTTTCTACTATATAAGTAAGACAAGTAATTTATAGACTATTATAGCAAAAAAATGCACTTTGGAAGTATTAACCTATAAATAAACGTTATTACATTGTTGCTGCATTTCAAGTAAATGACTATACATGATCATGAACAGCAGTATATGCGTTTGTGCACCTCATCACGGCCCTGCTAGGACCGGCGCACCGGTGTCCACTACTCTTTCAACGCTCTCAATGAAGCCATCGGTTTAATGTTATGCGTTATGAGACATATCATTTTAAAGCTAATTATATTATCTATGAGTTTTGTTTAACACTTTTCTTCCCGAAAGGTAATGATAAAAATCTATAATTTGTTGTTACTTTTTGTTTTTTGTAGTGACAGTTTTCTGGATATGATTAAGTATTACGATGAAACTAAGCTATCTACATGAAAAGTGTATATAATATAATATGTTTGTTATATTTTTAGGAGTAAAATAAAAAAAAGAACACTCCGATAGCATAATTAGGTTTCTAGCTGTCGGCATATAACCAGAGTTCGGTACTTGTAATGTTGCTGAAGGAGTGGGGGGGGGGGACAAGATAGGTGGGGGTCGAGACTTTGTGTTTTTTTAGTGCATACTTTATGTACTAACACCCTCCAAAAATTCAGCTTTCCCATAATTAGTTGCGACAAAGGCTAATTTCTTGCTTTCATTGACTGGGCTTTTGGGTTAATACAGTGACCTAGGCCCTTGGTTGCGAATGGTTACAATACATAGTCTGAAGGGTGTTGGGACGTTATCCCAAATTCCCTAGATTGAGAACCCACTCTTCTACACCCGATCATGTACATCAAATTAACAAATTCATACTCATTAAAAATTAATGTTAAATAATTAACATTACAATATATATATATAGTTATGTACCCCTAAATAGTATTAAGAATATAAATAAACAATGTATGATAACCCCTCTTCCTACCCTATATAAGGCTACACCCACCTAGTCTCATCAGACATTCTTTCGTCGTACGTTGAGAAATATAGATACAATGCCCTTACAATAAGTTATAACTTGTGTACTTGTACTTGCATCAATGTATGCCTTCTCAATAAAACTTCTTTTTAAAAACTTCAACCCGCGATACCTTTATTTAGCTATATAGCATAAAGAAAAGAAAAAAAAAAGAGACTTCTGCATTTCTTTGATATTCCCTCTAAGGCTTATTCAGTTCAAATAATCAGGTGGAATAATTTGCATGGTAAAGGCTAAACTGCATAGCATGTTAGGGACTCAGGATATAAAGAAAAATATCTGCATAGATAGCCAAATTACGTTATAAGGTCCAAAAGTTTCCGGCCTAGGATAGAAGGAAAGGTGAAAGAAAAAAACTGGTCTTACTGTTTTTCAATATATTCTCTTTTAAGTTTAACACACATAATACATTTTTAACATTTTCTTCTTTGTTAAAAAAATGTTCTTCCACTGCTGCTCGGAAAAAAACGCGTAATAAAAATTCATTGCAGCAGTGAACTCGTTCCTGTTTTTGTGCAGTTGAAAGAATTTTTGGAACCCATCTTGCACTAACCTTGTTCATATGAAAATGTTCTTTGATGATCCTCAAAACACTTATTTTTGAAAGCCCCAATCTCGCGCTGTTTTCAGTCGCAGCAGTCAGACAGTAATTCAAATTCCACAAGTTGGATTGTTTCAGAAGTGACAGCTTCCAATGGGCGACCGGGACACGGATCATCTTCTAGACGTTCTCTCCCTACCTTAAATAATTTTGGCCATTATATCACTGTGGAATACGAGGGGGAGGACTGCCCTTACACATAATCCAAGCGCTCTTTAATTTGCGCAGAAGTAAGACCCTCTTTACAAAAGAATTTAATAACCACATGGTACTCCAGTTTGAGTTTGTTTGGGGAAAGTTACACGAGCATGGGAAGAACATAGACCCCCGGTGCCCTACCTGTGGAGTTCCTGATATAGCCGAACATCTGGTCGTCACCTGCGCCTCGTTAGACGCACACCGTGCCAGGTTGTCTACGCAAACTGGAATCTACAACATTTCGGAAGATGACTTCCTCCACCTAATAATGGTAGAAAGGAACTACCCTCACTTCATTCAATTTGTACCACGGTGGAAAGAAGAGGTTGGGCCAGCCCACTTTACCTTGGGAAGTGGAGGAAGATCTCCCTGTGGTCGGCGAGGAAGATGTAAAAGAAGATGATGAAGACCAGCAACCCTGAGGACTGGGACCAGACAGATGCTGTGGACCAGAAGGGCTAGAACAGGCAGACCGGACGAATGCAGTCCCCAGGAGGAATGGTCTTACTAATAGTATTTCTTACTTGTCATCTCTACCTGTTACCAGCTACTCGTTTACCTAAACCAGTATTTTTATTTTCACTTTCACAAGAGTATTTTCCGGTAAAGTGCCATACGCTCTTCATTGTATTAGACACTCTTACATTCCTTTTTTATTTTATAATTACTAATTTTAATAATCATTAAAATAAACTCTTACTATGAAATCTATACATAAGCAATTATATTATTTTTGCCAGTCATAAATCAAATTAAAAATATGTATGCTGTTATGAAACATCTAACATCTTAAATAACAACTAGCCAATTATTTACTATCTTGTTAATAATTCATTAATGTTTTAATTATAGTTTTACTAATTGTAATTAGTAAAAAAAAAAAAAATTTAACTGCCAGTATTTCGTGAATAAAATGATTGAGGATAATACAAATCGTTTTATGGAAAAATTGAATTTTATAGAACCAATCAAATTTAAAAGATTTTTCATAAAATAACCATACATATATTTACTATATATAAATATATATATTATTAAAAAGGTAGTTGAAAATGTAAACTTATTGATTAGAGCTGATATTGAATAGGTAACCGATGAGAGTAATAGTTATGCTAAAGTATCAGTGTAACAGGGTAAACGAGTACGAGTATGGAGAGACTCTGACCTTGAAACAAGTAACAGGTATTTTGAAACAGGTATTTGTAACAGATATTTTTTGGACCTGTATCGGTCGTCCCTGTTACTGAAAAATATCGGTTTAGACCATCACTAGCCCTGACCTTAGAGAATTGAATATCATAGAGGGGACAAGGTGGTGGTGGAGGCAGGGTGGGGGTGTGCTACAATTCTTCGATTTCATATCTTTCAGTTTTTCACTGAAAGTGTGTTTTTCAAATAAAATTATAACATAGGTATGAAAAACAAAGTTGTTCTTGTTGATCTCTGGAAAAAAAAATCATGAATTGAGAAAAAATAAAATGGATATAAAAGTTTACAAATATAAAACAAAGACAGCGTTTTGGGTCCTGTCCCTTACATACTCTCCACTGGTGACTGACATTCCTACCTCTCCCGACACGTTCCTTGCAACCATTACTGATGATACAGCTATACTGTCATCACATCCTGATCCTAAAACAGCCTCTTCCAAAATCACTACAAAATCACCTCTCAAAGACTGAACTTTGGTGCAACTGATGGAGAACAAAAGTTAATGTAGCCAAATGCACCCAAATGACTTTTACCCTACGGCGCATATACATAGATTGTAAGGATTTAGATGGCCAAAAGTTTTTTTTAAGAATCAATATAATAGTAAGGTATCTATACAATTGGTGAGTCAACAGTTCTATGTACAATATAACATCGCCTCCCCCCGCCTTTGAAGCGCAGGAATCGACTTTCGATCTGTCGGAATTCGATAGTTAACAAGTGTGTACATGTTGGGTCTCGGTGCTCTCCTAAACTTATAACTTTCCAAAGTGCATTATTCATTTCAAGCAGATATTTTCGTTTTAACTGTGACGGATTGCGACAATACAGGTAAGAAAAATTTGTTTTCGTTACAGAAAAAGTTAATTAACATTCTCTGTCATTCATTTTTAACACGACAAACATCACTCTGTCCAAAATTTATTTTTTTAGATATATTTATACTCGAGTGCCTTTTAATTGTACTTATGAGTCCGTCCCTGTAATAATTTTCATATTACTATATAGTTCATACATGTAACTAACTAATTCCATAAGAAATAGCATTTTGAGCTAAGCCCTTTTGAAATGCTCCTTGTCAAATATAGGAAATATTGACTGTGCGATATTTTGTATTAAAATTGTTGTTTATTTGTTTCAGGTCTACCTACTACCTCGGATACTAAAGTAGTGACTCGTCAATACATATTTGACCAACTGCAGAGTCAAAATTTACTAACTTTATATGAAAAACTTAACTATTATGAGAATTTTCTCCTTATGCGCTATGGGCACAACAAAGAGGCTAAAGAAGACTTAAAAAAAAAAAAAATTCTTATGTAAAATCACAAATTAAGCAACTATGGGCAAAGGCAAATAAACACCAAGATGTTATCCTGAAAATAAACCAATCATGGTTAGAGGGAAAATTCGAGGTCTTTGGTGGTCGAATACCGACTGATCGAAAGTCAACTCCCGCGCTTCAAAGGTGGGGGGAAGCGATGTTATATTGTACAAAGAACTGTTGACTCTTCAATTGTATAGATACCTTACCATTATATTGATTCTTAAAAAAATACTTTTGGCCGTCTAAATCATTAAAATATATGTATGTGCGTCGTAGTTCCTGCTCAACTGTCCTATTAAAATAAAAAGCCATTACCCAGATCTGATACAGTGCGATATCTTGGTTTCATCTTAAACAAAAGACCCACTTGTAACCCATATACTAGACTGAAATGACAAGAACTTAACAGAAGGTACAGGCAACTATACCCCATACTTTGCAAAACTTCAAAACTTTCAATAGACAACAAGCTTTTGATTAATAAGCCTATCCTAAAGTCTACCTGGACCAATGTACTAGAAATTTGGGGAACATCAAAACACTCGAACATCAGACGTATCCAATCCTTTCAATCCAAATTCCTGAGAACCATACCAATGCTCCCAATTATGTCTCCAACAAAACCTTACAAAACGATCTTAATATACCTTTTGTCCTAGAACCCATACCTGTAAAATTTCCGAAATTTCATCAAAAACTTTCACATCATTCTAATCCACTAGCACAATCCCTATCCAGCTCCACTCACAACTATAATCCTCCTCACAGGTTAAAAAGGCAGTGGTCTCGTGATCTATTATAAAGTTCGACATTAAGTCCTGGCAATGGCTAGCTTCTCTACTCATGCTCTGAGTGACAGTTTTATGACGCTCCCACTCAGCCTCCACTGGTATAATCTTTACACCAGTGAGGCAGCTGAAAGAGTAGTGCTGGGGTCTCTTGGGACCTGGTTTGTCCCTCCACAAGTGGAGGAGAACGTCTGGTTGGGGGATCCCTTAAATGTGTATATAATTTAAATAAGTAAGAATGTATTTTTAAGAATTAATTTAGTTTTTTTATATCTATATTATTCATTTTATTGATTATTTATATATTTTATTTCACTTTATGTATTGTATAGTTTAAGGTACTTTGTTTATTTATTTATTTAAAAAAAAAAATTTTCACATTATTTATTGTATTATTATGAGATTTTTTAACTGTTTTTTTTTTTATTATTATTATTTTTTTTTAAATTATAATTTACTTTACTTTATTTTATTCATTTATTTTTTATCTCTTCTTTGTGTTAATTTCTTATTGTACATATTGTGTGAATGGATCCATTAAGCCATCCATATTACTTATTGCCCTCATTGAGGCAGATTGTGACACTAAATAAACAAATATAAAACAAATCAATATTTTGAAAATAATCCTTTATTATTTCTTTTCATAATTCAGCAAATGAAATTTCACATGAACAATTAATTAATTTTCTATACTTTTCTGATTAATTGTTAGCAGTGCTTTGGTCTAGGATCACGTGTTTTTCTAGATTTAGAAGATCTCGTAGGAGATGGTTTAGGTCTTGGAAAAAATGGTTGAGGTCTTGAAGGAGATGGTTTAGGGCATGATTGAGAGCATGGTTTAGGGCATGGAGGGCATGGTTGAGGGTATATTTGAGGGCATGGGGGGCGTTCTGAGTCATAGCAATTACCCGAGGAGGATTTTCTATCATTGCAACATCCGTACTTCATAATTTGATGTAACTGAAACAGAAAATTATAAAAACCAAAGTAAAAATATAAACAAAATCATGCATCATAATTTAATATAAATTTAACTTATGGCTATTGTTAGTTGGCATTCAACGCCCTTTTGTGCTCCAGCTAGGGCAGGAAGAACGGATTATCCTACATGCTACCATGTATCGAAATCCAAAACTGTTATCATAGGTATCCTTATCGACGGTCCACCAAAGTACTTGGAGATCGATGCCGACGCACCGTGGGAAAAATGACGAATTCTGGAGGAAAAAGGTCTAATACTTAAATAGACGTAACAATCTCATTTACATAAATATATATATATATATATATATATATATATATATATTTTTTTTTTTTTTTTTTTTTTTTATTAAAACAATTCATTGAAATTCACAACAATACAAAATATATACATCAAGTAAATGTCCTGTTAACTATTACAATAACGTGGAAAAACTTGAAAAGAACTACTCATCAGTAGCATTTTAATGAAAATTCTACACTAGAAGCTTTTTTCTATCCTCTTTTCAAACTCCTACGAGGATTACCGGGAATAGAGTGGGAAGCAAGTTGAGAAATTAATGGATTTGAGTGATTATGGAGTTTACTATGAAAGTTTTATGTGGTTTGGGCCAAAACAGCAACATATGGAACATTAAGATCTTTATGGATAAGTTTATTGGTGATTGAGCATTTTTCGAAGGATTTTGGATTGTAAGAATTGGATGGCTTAGTGGAGCTCCAAAGCTCAGCTCTGTACGTCCAGATAGGTCTAATCACAGCCATGTATATAAGTATTTTGTTATTAATTAATTGGGAGCTTTGAAAGTTTGTCTAATAAATGTTGAAGTAATCTGCAGTGACGGACAGTTTCTTGTCTTTTTAGTCCCGTATGTGGATTCCAAGTTAGACGTTTGTCCAAGTGGAGTCCTAGGTAGCGGATCTGTTCAACAGGGATTAGTGGAATATCATTGAAGTATAATGTAGGACCTGAAGTCGTAGGTTTACGACGAAGGGTAAAAGTTTATTTAGTGAGATTTTTTTAGATTTATTCTGATTCTCCATTTTTGACACCATTCTTGAATATGGGATTGGAGTGTTTGGGATCATTATTTATTAATAACACACGTGTCATCAGCGTAAGTGGTGAGGACACTGGTAGGATGAGTTGGGATGTCAGCTGTAACATAAATAATATAATTGAAATAAGCTAATCTTTGACCCCCGCCCCTGACAAATTTTCTAGTTCCGGTCATCGGTGTGTTTAACAATACTTTTTACGTTTATAGTTGCGACTGTTTCCGTAACAATCACAACACAAGATAAGGAAGTTATAAAAATCACTCTTTGCTTTTGATACTTGATAGTATAAAGGGTTAATATCATGGCCTTTTCTAAGAGCAATGTTTCCAACTACATTACTAGGGTGTTTGGTTACTTTACAGTCAGTAATGAGAGGAAGGACCTGCTCGGAAGAAAATGGAAACTCATCACTAAATCTAATTTTTTATTTGAGTTGCAACTTTGGAGGGATTGTTGAACTATTTCTTTGATAAAACTTGCTATTTATGCTAAGTTATATTGTAACAAAATAATTATGTGTTTCCTTGTTTCTATCCTAAATAAATAAATAAAAATATTTCATTTAACACTTTAACGACCACAGCAGGCACATAGGACCGCTAGTGAAACCCACAAACAATTTTGTTCCAGGAATACTTACGTCGTTGTAAAATCAAATTACCTTATTATTATGATAGCTAAGGTTCTTGTGAACATAATTATCCCCTTGGGTTGAGCTTACCTTTATTCTATTGCCATAATAATTCCTGGAAGCTAATTTGTTATTGTTTAGCGTATTTTTAAGTTATTTAAATCTGATTAAAATTATTAAGGACATGGAAAAACTGATAAATTATACACCGATACTATTGTAGTATTCTCATCTGACTCCGAATCGGAAGGCAATTTATTTTGCATTGCCAACTCCACGATACGCTTGGTACGGGAAGATATTCCACGAAACATTTTTAAACAAAAAATGGACCAACTTACAAAAACCAGAATTTCGATAATGCATTAAAGGTACTACTAAGTAACTAATATCTGTTTGCAACAAGAGCTATAAGCATACTAAATAAAGTGGAGGGTGAGAGGTAGGAGGGTTGAAAATAGTGAAAGGGTAATAAAAGGTAAGGGAAAGGGTTTCGACAGGTCAATCACCTAAAGAACAGTTTTATACCTGTTCGGGTGAACAACACATTTTTGCTGAATAATAAACCTAGTATGTTATTCCATCAATATTTTTGGAAATTATTTTTTTTTTTTTTTTTTTTTTTTTTACAGCTAGTTACTGTTTTTTGTTATTCTCATATTCATTTTATGGAAAAAGAACTAATCTTGAAGGGGTTTATACATTTTTTTTTCCAACAGTGTGAAAATGAAAAACAAATCAAAATATGTCAATAGAGAAGTAAAAAAATATCTATTAAAGGAAAAAAATAGTTATTTTATGATTTAGAAAAAAACGGGCAGCGCCCCACGGACATTGGCAGGCACATAGGCCATAATTAAATGGTTGCTAATGATTATAAAAATGCATGACATTGTTATATAACTGCTGAATGCAGCTTTTGAGCGAACAAAAAAGTTTGGTCCACAAGGAAATATTAACAGAAATGGCTTGGTCGTCAAAGTGTTAAAAAATATAATCCGTTACATAAACGTATTCACGTACAACACACGGCCGTGTCCATGACACAGCCCCCCCCCTTTTTTTTTTTTAAATTCTTTTATTATCATTATATTATTTTTTGTTTTTTTTATAAGCCTCGATGAAGCAGAAAGCAAGCCGAAACGTTGGCACAAGAAATTAATAACATAGTATTTAATTAATATTGAACGCACACAACTTAAATAATCTTTTCCACAATTTAAATTACTTATTCATCTAAAATGGTCAAGCATGGTCCACACCATTGCAAATGCAATAAATAAATGAGGCAATGAATTATCTTTAGCCTAAATAAAACTTAAGGCTGAGAACTTATTTCTAACAAATAAACCTACCCTCAATGGCGGCATCCTTGACAGGCTCTTGGTTAGAATACTTCCTGCATCAAAATTTATTTTCTGTAAATTTATAAATTTTATTAATATGTACATAAAAAAATGGTTAAAACTAATGCACAAGTTAACTTCATACACTGAGTATTATTTTGAGTGAATTCCTATTCATTTTATCTTGACTTGAAATTTAAACTTCCTTTCTAGAAAAATAAAAAAACAAATAACATGTGTTTTCTATAAAATATCCATATCATAATTTTAATAACAAAGCTGTTTAAAAACAAAAACATTCTAGACTACCAAAACATAAAATATAAATGGTTTTCATAATTTGTGTTAATTAATCTTTCAACATTTCTTTTATTGATTTGGCGACTATATCCATCTTAGCTTATTGGTTTGTTTCTGAAGCTACTTTTTCTAGAAAGGCATTAAAAACTTTTGTCTTTCCTTTCCTATACTCCGGTTAACAATTTAAGGGCTATCTTTAATTATTTTGGTGCCAATTTTAGTCAGTTCTTCTGTATCCTTAATTTGCCATAGTCCCAGGGATGAAACAATCTAAAATTATTTAAATGATCAATATGAAAATTATAAAATAATTACATAACCTGGCTAAGGTTACATGATAAGTCTAAGATAACAATAAAATTACCTCTTTAGGATAACTGCTGTTTCCATTAGCGATTTGTTGCATGAACACTCTGGCTACATTAAGATTTATAGGTCATTTTCAAATGAAATGGCGATTTAGCTTCTTAGAATAACCAAAAATATTAAAAAAAAAAAGTTACTTATTCCTTGTATGTGGATTACTATAATATTGCCAAACTATTTTCGAATATATACCTGAGTTGGTTCGTCAAATTTTAGCTTCCTTGATTTTTAATAAATTTTAAAATAAATAAAACCTTTAGTAATTTGTCATACGTAATCGGGTTTGTAACTTTTAATTATGATTTTTATTCAGCTTTTGGTAAAGGATTCTAAAGGTTGCTAATTTAAAGTGATTTCCCAAGAAGAGCAATTGTAATAAATTTTGTGTGAACAAGTTTTAAGTTTTTTTTTTCTAAATAATTAAATGTACGTTACCAAATTTTTTTTTTCTTCACTTTGTTAAAAAGTTCATGGATTTTATTATTGTCCCCCCAACCCCCAAAGTTATCAACATCTGTTATGAATGTCTAGACCCTTTCAATAATCCTTCATTACCAAAAGTTATTACTAACTGATTTTTAATTGCTGGTAACATATGTCAAAAATATGTTCACACTTAATATTGACTAAGAAAAACATGTAGACAAATTGAATTTTAAGAAAAAGTCTTTAAAAAACAATATTAAAATGATTTATTATAAGTTTGGAGGTGAGCACCTATAATAGCAAAAAAGAAAAAAATAGCTTTTAGTCTGAGTGACATCAACAACATTACAAAATGCTAGTACCTAATTTTCATTTCTAGAAATCACAGTATTTTCCATTGTATATGTATATATCGAGAGAGAAAAAAAAAAAAAAAAAAAAAAAAAAAAAAAAAAAAAAAAAAAAAAGCTTTATTTCATAATTCTTCTTTCTTTTTCTTTTTCTTTTTTTTTTTTAACCATAAATTTAACAAATGGAACCACAGATTTAACGTACGTTATAAAAATTTTAACATACGTTACAGTTACGTATGTCAAATTTTAGGGATTTTAATTGGAAAAAGATTATTTAACAACAATTTTTTTTTCAAAGATAATGGGATTGAAACATTCGTAATGTTGTAAACTACGAACTGTAAAGTGTTAGATTGGAAGTGATGAATTCAATGTGAGAAAACAATGGTAACGTATGTCAAAATGAATTAAGGCACTCACTCTGTTTTGAGAATCAATGTCGTCTTACTTTGGTTAATACAGCGACCTGGGCCATTGGTTGGGAATAGTTTAATACATAGTCTGAAGGGTGTTGGGACGTTATCCCGAATTCCCTAGATCCAGAACCCACTCTTCTACACCTGATCATGTACATCAAATTAATAAATTCGGAAATTCACGGACACAAAGAAAATCTTTTCTCAAGCCCCCAAAATTTTATATTTTCAAAAGAAAGTTCTATTTTCATTTAATATAAACATAATTTAACAAGAAATAACAAAGAGAATAAACTGAAAACAAATTTCTATACTCTTTGCGAAGGTTAGAAGTTGAAAACTTGACCTGTGTGCAGTAACTTACGTCAAAAGTTTTAATAATTAATTTGTTTTTTTTCCTTTATCAAGGATTTGAAATTGAAGTTTCAAGGCCTACATTAATTTAAACGAATGAACTCGACAAGATAAAATCAACAATAGTGAAATATTGGTTGTAAGCTTTTTTTTTTTTTTACAGCCATTTAAAGTGCTTAAATTTGCTTAAAGCAAATTGCCATTTTATTTGAAAACGACCCCTATATCTCCTGATTGAATAAGATCCAAAATGCTTCCCAAATTAACTTCATTAAATTTTCTAAAAATCACCAAGAAAAAATAATTAAAATTTCATTTTTGACGGACAAATATCTTTTTATTTTTGGTTAAGAATTATAATTTAGTTATCAGAGAAATGATCGACAAGGGGAACAGTTCACTACTACCGCTTATGCGGATGGAAGATCTGGCAACTGAAGTTGCCTCAAACAGCGGAGAAAGATAGAACAAACAATAAAAACTATGCAATGCTCTAAACTAAAACATAGTTAAAAACTGAATGTAGAGGTCACTTTTGTAGCTTAATGGATCTGAAAAATTATCATTGGGTTGTATGGAAATTAATGCATGTTTATGATATAAAAAAAAAAAAAAATGAAATAAACGATCTAAAACATTTATTATTGCTTAAAAAACTCTCCATTACCTTCAATAATTTTTTGCCAGGTTAAATATTCTATGCCCTGTCAATATAAGTTTGAGCCTTGGGTATTAAAAAATTATAAAAATACATTTTTTATAAAATTATGATTATGAAACTTTTCATTTCTTAATACGTTGACTGTCAACTACGAGATAACTTGTAGATTGTGTTCTTTTCTAGGACGCACTACTTGTTATCTCGTCCTGTGTTTACTTGCCATTTTTGTGCAGCTACAATTAAACCCAAAATATATCGATTTAAGCTAATATCGATAGATGGCTTCTGGAAAAAGAACAAAAAATCAATACTGGCTAGCATGAACAGAAAATTTATTAAAAAACAAACAAAAAAATATAATTATAAAAATTCATAAGACCTTTTATTTAAAAAAAAAAACAACACATTTTTTATGCTTTTTTATGATAACTATGAACTAGGATTAGAATTTTTAATAATATAATGTGATTAAATCAAATTGCCATTTTTGGCCAGATTTATGAAAATTAATTGCCATGGCAGTTAACGTTAAAAAGTGGTCAAGATGTCAAAATAATGGTAGTCGGTTGGTGAGAGGTCTGAAGATTAGGGTGGATAATACAGAGCCTCTTTACCAAACTCAAACAATTTTAATGAGGTTAAATGTGAGATATGGAACCGATTATGTCATGTAACAGAATACGGCCTCTGAAGTTTACCAAACATGGATTCATAAATGCAAATTTCTACGGTCAGCAGGATTACACTATTTAATTAAAAAAATTATCTCCTACAAAAAAATGAATCACAGGTAAGCGAAGGAAGCTGGAGATGGTAAAAATGGTACTTGATAGTATTGTTTTGCTATTGATTCGAATTCAGTACACATGTAAATACAAAAGGCACAACAAATTTTCATGGGAGTGAAAAAAGAAGATTATTAAAAATACGCTATTTTAGGTATTTCAAAAATAACGTCTACTTGCTCAAAATAAATGCTAGATAGAATTTTTATTAAAATAAATTACACTATTTCTTCCAATAAACATAAAAGTTAGGAAACTTACTTTTTAAAATTTCCATTTATAAAAATTTAAACTTTTAATTTCCTATCTTAGCGATAGAACCTTAGAAGTTAGTCATAACTTTTCCTATTCTTCTCTCTTTACCCAATCTGATGGTGTTCCACAACGTAGTTTCATAGGTCCTATCCTCTACACAGTGTATACAGCTGGCATCCCAACTCATCCTACAACTGTCCTCACCAATTACGCTGATGACACATGTGTGTTATCAGTAAACAATAATCCCTTCCTATCCTCTTAAACACTCCAATCCCATAAAACTTCAAGAATGTTGTCAAAAATGGATAATCAAAATAAATCCAAACAAATCTCACCAAATAACGTTTACCCTACGTCGTAAACCTACGACTTTCTGTCCTCCAATATCCTGTAATAATATTCTACTAAGCCCTGCTAAACAGATACGCTACCTAGGACGCCACTTGGACAAACGACTAACTTGGAATCCACATACAAGACTAAAACGAAAAGAAACTGCCCGTCGTTTCAGACTACTTCAACATTTACTAGACAAACTTCATTAATTACAAAATTAAATTAAAATTAATTACAAAACTCATATACATGACTGTGATTAGACCTATTTGGACGTACGGAGTTGAGCTTTGGGGCTCCACTAAACCATCTAATTCATCTCATATTCAATCCTTACAATCCAAAATCCTTTGAAAAATCCTCAATGCTCCTTACTTTGTCACCAATAAACTTATCCATAAAGATCTTAATGCTCCATATGTTGCTGATTTAGCCCACAACAGATACCTATCATTTCATAGTAAGCTACATAACCACTCAAGTCCGTTAATTTCTCAACTTGCTTCCCACTCCATTCCTGATAATCCTCCGAGGCATCTAAACGAAGATGGCCTAGAGACCTTCTAGTGTAGAGGTTTTAATAAAGTGCTACTTATGAGTAGTTCTTTTATAGTTTTAACATGTTATTACAATCGTTGTCAATATATTTACTTGATGTATATATTCTGTACAGTTGTAAATTTCAATAAATGTATATAAAAAAAAAAAAAATTAGTTTATATTTAATAAGACATATTGCCCCCTCTGGCTTTAATAACTGCTTCCCCTAGTCTTGGCATCCTTGTAAATGACGAAATCAATGATAAACATGGACTGAAGGATGTTTGAAAAAAATAATCTAAAATTCCATCGTTTGTTATTAAAAGGGAAAAAAATTGATGCATCTAATCCTTAATGTCTCACGTTTAATAATTAATATTAATATGAATATCAAAAACAAGTATGGAATAAGGTAAAAATAAGGATTGAATGTATTCTCAAAAGTATAGAAAATGTATTAGTTGACAAAGTCAACCGCGCGCTCGGTTTATCGTTAATAACACAGGCCAATGATGAAAAAACTTTACTTAAAACACCTTATTATTCTGTTTTTTAGGGTGCTAAATCTACCATTTTTTCACATTTGCACATCAATATATTAATTTTTTTTTATTTGAACACTTATGCATCTATACCTGTTGACCATTCTGTAAATATGAAAGAGAGCTATGAAAACCTAGAAATAGTGTTGAATAAAATTGGCTATTTGGCTCACGGTTGGATGATATGTGGTGACTTGAAAGTAACTTGCATGCTTCTTGGTCAGGAAGGCGGTTTTACCAAATTTCCATGTTTTTTGTGTGAATGGGACAGTAGAGCAAGGGATCAGCATTGGTGCAGAAAGAAATGGCCTGTGAGGGAGTCTTTAAAACCCGGCGAGAAGAACATTCTCCGCAAAAACCTTGTAGATCCTAGAAACATTCTCTTACCACCTCTACATATAAAGTTAGGCCTCATGAAACAGTTATATAATGCTTTATATTTATATGAAACAGTTATGTAAGCTTTTTTAAATTATAAAAAAAAAACTAATTTCTCAAAAACTATGGGTGATACAAAAATACTAAGACCAGATTTGGATTCAGCACACAAAAATCTATAAAAATCAGCTATTGAAGCTGATTTTTTTTACCTTAAATATAATTCATTGAAATTTCGAAACTTTTAGATTATTGAGTTACTGAAGTTTAGTATACTTAAAATATTATTATATCTTTTTCATTCCTATCTTATTTTCCCGTTACAACAGGAACTTCAGGAAACACATTACGAAGGGAATATCGACCTTGAAATACTTGCGCGATGATAGTACCAGCCTATGGATGTAGACTGGTTGGTTAGTCATCATGAGCCGCCTCAACATCATCCCTATCACCACACAGAACCTTATTTGGAACTCTTTTAGTGGTAATTATGATGCCTGCTTGGTAGCGATGGTCTAAACCAATATTTTTCAGTAACAGGTACGACCGATACGGATCCAAAAAAATATTCTGTTACAAATACCTGTTACAAATTACCTGTTACTTGCTTCTCCATACTCATAATTGTCTACACTGATATTTTCGCATATCTATTGCTCGCATACCTATCACTCGCATGCCTATTACTCGCACATCTGTTACTCGCATACCTATTTATGTTCGACTCTAATCAATAAGTTTACATTTTAAACCACCTTTTTATAAAACGTTTATTACTATCCTCAACCATTTTATCCACAAAACATTGGTAGTTAAATGAAGGTCAAACTTTTTTTTTTGGCTGATTACAGGTAATAAAACTTTAATTAAAAACATTAATGAATTATCAACAAGATAGTAAATAATTGGCAAATTATTATATAAGATGTTGGATGTTTTATAACAGTATACATATTTTTTATTTAATCGATGACTAGCAAAAGTAATATAATTGCGTATGTATAGATTCTATATTTAAGTGTATTCTAATGATTATTAAAATTAACAATAATAAAATAAAAAAGAATGTAAGAGTGACTAATACAATGAAGACCGGCTGAAATTTTACCAGAATATACTCGTGCGAAAGTGAAAGTAAAAATACTGGTGTAGGTAAACGAGTAGCTGGTATAAAGTAGAGATGATAAGTAAGAAATACTAGTCTAGGGTAGTACGCAGTACGAAGGTAACAGGTATGAATGTTGTTACTAGCACTGAAGCGAGTACGCAAGTATCTCGTCCCTGTTTCTTCTGAATATCGGTAACAGGTACGCCGTTTAGTCAGCCCACACATGTTAAAAAGTAACAGCTCCAGCATTTCTGAACCACCACTACTGCTTAGCTCCTGGACGCTTCAGTAACTTACCCAAAACTTATTATTTAAAATTTTTCGGGATATTATTTTGTGTAGCAATTCTGTAGGATTGTTTAGAAGCTTATTAAATTCAGTTCTGGTTGAAAAGTTGGTAATTTTAAACGAATTCTTGAAGTTTAAACGGCTAGAAGAGACTTGAGAAGTTTGATTAGGCAGAGAAAAAGTTTTGTCTCCTTTTTCGCTTGATAAAATAGTTTCCATTGAAGTGTAATGTATTATTACAACCCCATATTGCCCTAGCCAATGTAATGCCCAGCAGAATTTTAATCTTATAAAAACTAAAACATTTATTTTGAAAAAAAACAAAATGCAAATTCTACTTTTCACTTTAAGAATCATCATGAAAATGTATTTATATATAGATAGCCTTACCGGTTACAAATAAAAATTACAATATTTAAGACGGCACAAAAGACATTTTTTTTTTTTTTTTCCGGAAATTAATAGAAATTCATGAATAATAACCATTTATTTGTATTAAACCAGAAAAAAAAACAACAACTGATAAACAACGGTTTTATCAACAAAATTTGACATTAATTACAAACAAGAATAATAACAAAACGATTGTATTAAATATAAAACTAAAAGAAAACCTCATAAACAGTACTCTCTAATAACTAAAAGAATACCTAACAAACAACGATTTTATCAACAAAAATTAACATTAATTAAAAAAGAGAAAAAGAAAACCAAATAAACAAAGATTATATCAAGAAACATTAACATTAATTACAAAAAAACAATAAAAACAGAACTAGTAAATATAAAACTAAAATCCTGCTCCTGCGCATGCTCGACATGCTTCACGTTTTTTTTTTTTTTTTTTTTTTTTGTGACTTTAGAGAACAGTCATTTGTAAATATTTTGCCGCTCGTTTGAGAAGAAGGAAGTGCCCTGTAAGTGATTAGCGGGACTTCCACTAATAGTGCTAAGTTAGAATAGTGCGATTTTATATGATTAAGGTCAAATTTAAAATTATCTAAAAATAATGAAATATCATGTTCAGGATTAAACCTGGAAATAAACGAAAATAAATTTTCACCTTTAACCAATGCTCTTATATGACCTTCTGTTTATCGCTTGTACTTTAATTTTCTTTTAATTATGAAAGCGAGCTGAACCACAAACTAGACGTCCATAATTCTTATTTTTGATAGTTGGAAAGAAGTACATTAGTTTCCTAAATATTTATCGGAGCATAGTCTGTAATTCGAAAATCATTATTAATAAACTTTTATATCCATCTACATTCCATATAAATATTTTTAAATTACCAAACTATGATATTTGTGCGAATTAGGCGAAGGCCCCAGTTTACTATTAATGCATGCTTTAGCAATACCATTCTTACGCAGAGTTCTCCTATCGATGGTCACTATCGATAGTGCCGACTATCGATAGATCGTTTTTACTAATTTCAAGTCATGAAACTCTCGGAATTATGCTGATCTGTCTCTGTTCAGTCTAGAGTTCTTTTGAAGTTGAATTCGGAATTCCTAGAGCTCAAAGGTTCTCTCAAAGATTAAGCCAAAGGAAAGCAGAAATGCTAATTTTTCTTTCGGGAAATATGTGGCTCAAGGAGCACACTTGACTCTTGAAATTAACTATTTCGTTATTTTTCTTTTCTGAAGATTTGATTTGTTCATTATTATTGTAAACATGTAAAGTGTAAATACCTTTTATAAAATTCAAATAAATTAGTTTTTTTCTCTCATCTTTATGATATAATCTTATAATTTATAATCCTGCAAAATTCAAGTAGTAAGTAGATAATTGAATTTAATTAAATTAGTCGAAATTCTTTATTGAATAGCTTTGGAAAAAAAAGAAGAAACTATCGAAAAACTATCGAGAGCAATCGATAGTTCTCAACCGATAGTATCGGCCTATCGATAGTATCGGTAACTATCGACTATCGCCCAACCCTGCCTCCCTACTACTACTAATACTGCTAAGTTAGAATAGTGAGATTTAATATGATTAAGGTCAAATTCAAAATTATCTAAATATTATGAAACGTTATGTTTAGGATTAATAAAAAAAAAAAAAAAAAAAAAAAAAAAAAAAAAAAAAAAAAAAAAAAAAAAAAAAAAAAAAAAAAAAAAAAAAAAAAAAAAAAAAAAAAAAAAAAAAAAAAAAAAAAAAACAGAAAAGAAATTATCAGTATATACCCCAAAAGACACATCCGTATTACAAAAAAATAATAAAGTAATAATATATCATACAATTTGAAGTAAACCTGAATTTAAGTCACTAATTGCATATTTTACGAAGTGAATAGGCCTTGGCTTGGAGGTAGCACAGAGGAAGATATATCGCAACAGTAAGCGAAAGCAATTCGCAGTAAGTGTTGCCCATTTCATCTTCCCTCTTCAAATGGAGTGTCAGTATTTATAGATACTCTTAAAATAACTTTACAACTTCAATAAATTTGAATTTAAATAATATGACTGAGGAAAGGGCTAATTAAACTGAGCGATTAAACTTTCTAATTATAACTAAATCCACCGATGCGACTTATGTTGGTACGCTCTCATAAGTAAAGAACTTACAAGGAGACGTTTGGAGTTGTAACTAACAGATTTGAATGCCGATTTTAGTGTGGGTAGTAGGGACCTATAATAGTTCAAAACTAGAGTTATAGCCGCCAATGAGCATTAAGTAAAATAAAATAAAATATGAAAATCACGTTTTATTTTTTTCTCACCTCTCAGTCAAGATAGAGAAATAATTATTTCACGTTTAATTGCAGTTAGGTATGCTATTAGATATAAAAATACTTTTGTTATGCTCAAGACACTACCCGGCTTTAGGGTGCTCAAAAATGACAAAATTCTTAGGAAATCCGCTGTATATATATATATATATATTAATTTTCTTAATTGGAGTTAGATTTAATTTGTTATTTATTAAATTATTTTTTGAAAGTCAAAGTTTCAGTTTTAAATGCTAATTATTTAATTTTTTTTTTTTCCAATTAGGTATTAAAATCATTTCTCGTTTTAATATTACTCTTTTGTTTTACCATAATAATATAATCTGTTTTATATTTGTTATAGAAACTATAGAATTATAAAAAAATAGTTCGGATATTGTAATTTATTTGATAAAATTTTAACTAACAAGGGGACGTTTGGAGTTGTAACTCACAGATTTGAATTAAAATTTCAAATTGATAGAGCAAAACTAGAGTTAAATAAAATGTAAATAATTTGCGCTATCTCACATATTTCTTCACCGATTAAGACCAAATTTTGAGGTCATTTAGAAGCCGTAAAACTGTATAGTTTAGTCCAAATCCGGAGGTCGGAGGATTTTCCCTTACTGAAATATCTCAAGTTATAGATGACCTCGGATTATTTCATTCCCATCAGTATTTCTCCATCAAAAGCTGGAGTAAATGCAATGTTAAATGCATGGATAAAAAGCAGAATGTATTCTAATTCTTCTGATGCTATTACTATTGTAATCGGTTGAATACAGCAGTTGTTATGGCCGTTAGAAATTGTTGATGAAATCTCAACTTAAAAATTTTAACCTCCTCGAAAGGCTTTAAAAAATCAAAATTTTTTTATTTTGATATAGTTTCACATGTAAGGGTTTTATGGTGCGTTAAATCTAGATTTGAGGTAAGTTGTTAATGAAAAAAGTTTCCACTGATTTACAGCGGATTTCCTAGGAATTTTGTCATTTTTGAGCACCCTAAAGCCGGGTGGTGTCTTGAGCATAACAAAAGTATTTTTATATCTAATAGCATACCTAACTGCAATTAAACGTGAAAAAATTATTTCTCTATCTTGACTGAGAGCTGAGAAAAAAATAAAACGTGATTTTCATATTTTATTTTTTTTCTCGGTACTTAATGCTCATTGGCGGCTATAACTCTAGTTTGCACTATTATAGGTCCCTACTACCCACACTAAAATCGGCATTCAAATCTCCAATCGTCACCTTGTAAGTTCTTTACTTATGAGAGCGTACTAACATGAGTCGCGTCGGTGGATTTAGTTATAATTAGAAAGTTTAATCGCTCAGTTTAATTAGCCCTTTCCTCTGTCATATTATTTAAATTTAAATTTATTGAAGTTGTAAAGTTATTTTAAGAGTATCTATAAATAATGACACTCCATTTGAAGATGGAAGATGAAATGGGTAACACTTAAAGCGAATTGCTTTCGCTTACTGTTGCGATATATCTTCCTCTGTGCTACCTCCAAGCCAAGGCCTATTCACTTCGTAAAATATGCAATTAGTGACTTAAATTCAGGTTTACTTATAGTTATATATATATATATATATATATATATATATATATATATATATATATATATATATATATATCTATATATAACTAAATAATGACAATATTAAGTTGTTGTGTGATAAGTGAACAACTACGATGGGTCACAATCGCAACAAAATGATGTTCTTTAGTCCAGTCAATGAGTGCTGAAATGAGGGACGTAGAGTGCATGGAATATGCGATAATTTTTTACTTCACAGCTTCGTTAGGAATAGTTGGAAGGTAAACATACTAAAAGTCCCCGCCCCTGGGGGGTGAGCAAAAGGTGGGGGGAGGGGAGATGGTCCCAATTTTGTTTTTCGATTATATCTCGAAAACGGTGGACTCTAGAAAAATATGTAGATTAAAATTAAAGCTCATTAAATTTCCTATAAAATTAATTATATACGTATTCGTAGAAATTCCAACGGTTTTCGAGATATACGTTATTAAATATCGACAACTTTAGAATTAAAAAAAATGTTTACCTCACTTTTTGTTAAACACTTGAAGCAAATACCAGACACGTATATATGAAATTAAAGTAAATTTAATTCTCTACAATTTTGATTCTGACGTTTTTTTCTGAGAAACGATTGTGAAACGTAATAGAAGGAAAAGTTTAACAAAAAGTGAGGTGACATTTGTTTTTTCCCGAAAATCACCTTTTTTCCAATAACGTTTATCTCGTAAACGGTTAGAATTACGACAAATTAATATAAAATAAATTTCATTGTGAATTTAATTAGCATTTATGTATATTTGAAATATATTTTTCAAGAGTCAACAGTTTTCGATATATTATGGAAAAACCAAACAAATAGAACTTCTACCTTCCCCCCCCCCCACCGTTAGCTCACCCCCAGCCGTGGGGACTTTTAGTATGTTTACCTTCTAATCCTAACGAAGCTATGAAGTAAAAAATTATCGCATATTCCATGCATTCTACAATGTGTTTATTGACTGGACTACTTCGTCAATACAAACCATTAAAAATAAATGAAATATCGAAATAAAATGTAGAAGTTCTTAGCTGCTAATATTATGAGGAATTAATTTTCTTACATGGTACGTTTTGACTTGTAACTCACAGATTTGTACGCCGATATTTGAGAGGGTAATAGGTCCCTATAATAGTGCGAAACAGTTATAGCCGCCAATGAGCATTGGGAGCCAAGAAAAAAAAAAAAAAAAAAATTATGCAAATCACGTCTAAAATCTGGAGTAATGCAATATGCATGAATAAAAAGCAGAATGTATGCTGATTCTTGTAATGCTATTAGTATTGTAATCGGTTGAACACAGCAGTAGTTATAGCCGTTAAAAGTTGTTGATGAAATCTCAACTTTAAAATTTCATTGTCCTCGAAAGGGGTACAAAATAAATATTTTTGATTATGATAAAATTTCACAAATAAGGGTTTTTTTTTTGTTGGTACGTTAAATCGTGATTTGAGGTACAGCGGATTTAATTGGAATTTCGTTTTATTTATTAAATATTTTTTGTTTTGTTTTTTTAGCATACACAACTAAAATTTTACGTGAAAGAATCATTAATTTACATAATTTTTTTTAAAATTTTCTTAACAGTTTTTAATTTTATTTCAAAATGGGCCGACAAATTTATCTCTCAATGTAAATGCCAAGATATAATAATTGATATAAAATTTTATTTGTATGTCCATTTTATTTAAAACTTACCGCAGTTTTATGTCTGTTTTTACTGGTTTGTTATTATTATTTTGCCATCACGTGATCTGTTTTCTTTCTTAGTAAATCTGTATATACAGTGAAACTCAGATTATCCGATTATTACATTAATTGGGGTCGAAATTAATCCGCATACCCAAAAATCCGGATAATCAGATTTACTATTAGATTTATTTGTTTATTTATTTATATTTATTTATTTATTTATTTATAATAGAGCGCTACACTAAGTACAGGCAGCCACTCCTGTCTATCTTCCGCCTTCCTCCTTCAACCATTCACACCCAGTTTTCGCAGGTCATCTTGAACGCTGTCCAGCCATCTCAGCCTTGGCCTTCCTCTCAACCTTTTTCCTTCCGGCCTGCCGTTCATCATCTTTTTTGGAAGTCTATCTTTCGTCATCCTTTGCACGTGGCCGAGCCACCTTAATCTGCCTGCTTTGACTATTGAAATTATGTTGGGTTCACCGAACAATTGTTGCAGATCCAGGTTTGTTCTTATTCTCCAATTCCCGTGGTTATTCACCGGACCAAAGATTTTTCTGAGGACCTTCCTTTCCCAAATCCTCAGCAACCTCTCATTATCTTGGGTCAGCACCCAGCACTCGCTTCCATAAGTCACAACTGGTCTTATTACAGTTTTGTAGACCGCAATTTTGGCAAATCGACACACTTCACGAGACTTCATAAATTTACTTAGGGCAAAACGGCATTTGCTGCCAGCCGCTATTCTTGCTTTAATCTCTAATTTCCTAATTCTAATTTCCTAACTATTAGATTAGGGTATTGAAATAAAGAATACAGACTTATGTAATGTTTTACTATGTATTTCATTGAATGATTAAAAATTTGGCTGTTTATAAAACTATATCTATGTAACAACAAAGTTTGGAAAACATGAATATCATGTTTCATGTTTTATAACAATAAAACATGACGGAAATCGTGGATGTTCCGAAACAGAAGTCATCCGCCAATTTTTTCCAGATTTGCTCTTCCTAAGACGTTCTATGATGGACAGTTCATCGGGCACAATTAAGAGAGCACGTATTCTTTTAGGTGATTCTTTAAGTTCATAAAGAGACCACTCTGGATGGATGTACTAGAAATTCGAGAAATTCACAAAGTACGTTTCCTCAGAACTTGATAATTATGTGGTGTGTAGGCTCCGCCTCTGAGATGCAGTTCCGGAAGCTGCAGCTTTGTCTACTTAGTTTTACGTGTTTCATTGTTTTATAAAAACTAATAAAACTGGACCTATCGTACTTTAGGTGAACTCCGAACCACGGCCTATAATGACTGTTAATAAACTATGAAAAAAATATATATAGCTATATATTTTGTCTTCAAATCAACCCTGATAATTGGGGTTTCACTGTACATACAGACTGCACCTATTCTTTTTAAGGATTTTTAAATTGGATAATAGATTTGAAATTAAGATTTTAAGCATCGTTACATTGGATCGCACCTTTATATTCTAATTGATCCCTATATACCTGGGATCCCAATACACTAGGCAGTGACAATGCGGTACAGCTATATATTATTCACAACTGTCCAGGTTTCTTGTTCTCACATAATTTACAATACAGCCTGCTCTGTTGAGGATTTCCCTGGGGCTCAGGAGACGGCAACATCCCACGAGGCCGATTCCTAGGTGAGCTCATGTTCCCTGCTTTGTTCCATATTTTGCCCTACAGATCCTTGTTCCTTTTCCTACCTTTGATTGTGTCAGATGAGATTGGAGCGGATAAATCCGGTGTAAACACCTTAATAGATAAGAATGTTATTAAATTTATTATTAAATGTGCGACTAACAATTTATTCATAACACAGGCCAGAATTTTTAACATGGAACATGTTTTACCGGTGACCTAGTTGGTAAAAAGCGATAAGTTTTAAAAGTATGGGTAGTTTGATGGTTTGATATTAAGAGAATAGGAGCAGTTAAGAGCTCAACTCTCGTTATAATAAATAACACTAACCTGTTTCCCAGGTTCTAATGAGTGAGCTTGACATTGTTTCTCCTAATATTCATAATGGAAATATGAATTTTAAATATAATAAACACTTCATTGGAATAAAAAGCAAAGACAAAAATTATTGTTTAATAGAAAAATAAGGAAAACTGTCAATAAAACGACACCAGATCAAAGGATGCTATTACATTTATTCATTGTTATTATTCAGGATTTATTTTATTAGATTTTTTTAATATAAGGTTTAAAACCCAATGGCAATGAACATAGACCTCCATTTTGCCATTGGCTTCTGAATGCAGATGATATTGAAGAATACCACTTTTTGAGGTGAATTTTAAACACTTTGAATCTGTTTTTACAGGGGAAGGCATTTCTAATTATCCATATATCGGCTTATTCATTTATTTACTGCTTTCGAATAATGTGGAGAAGCACCATGGTGTTGGAAAATCATATTTTGCCGAACCTCAGGTGGAATATCGTGATGTAGTTGGGTTAGCATATTTTGTAACAAATCCTAGTATTTTTCATCATTTAATCTCTTGGACAAACTATGATTTTCCACCACTATGGAAAAAAACTAGGTTTCCTCAAAAAAAACATTGAACTATTGTATGTCTGCAACGGATTGAGATAGAAGGGTAAGGTCTGTGGTATTGTTCTTTATTTTTGATCAAGTGTCACTAAGAAGTACTAACCCTGAATTGTTGTACATATAAATAGATTGTTGTAAATACTGGTGAGAGCCGAAAGTGAGTCAGAGAAGATTAATCATTCATTGCTGCTATTTATAGCTTTTTTATTTTATTTTGAAAGGAATGTAATGCTAATTTAATAGCAAAACGTTCTGTTGAGTAAAATTGTAACAATGTTCGGGTATGACTAACAATTTGTTTCTGATCCTATAATAACAGAATGAGTGAGTTACACTCAAACAACATTAATTGAATATTTTTTATTTATACATATTACTGAGTAGAAGACACAGTAAAGAGGAACTCCAGGAGGAGTGGGAACACAACTTCCATTCCCCGCTAACCGCCACTAACAACTCCTAATCAGAAGGTAAACATAATTCCAGCTTCCTCCAGTCCATTGTACTCGCAGCCGTTCGATTCTCATATCAGCTGACCGAGGGAGGAAGTTACGACAACTAGTTAACAGGTAATAGCTATCTGGCATTGTTTCACCTTGGTATGGAATTTCTTACATAAATTTATTTGTATTGTTAAATAAGAATAATTCTGATTATTGTCAATTTTGGAATTAAAACAATTAAATCAATTTTAATAAGGACGAAAACTAATTTCTCGGGAAGGAGTGGCCAAAGATGCCCCTCGACCGTCAAAAATCGTCTGATCCTGCCAAATCTGATACCAGTATTCTTCTGTTGCTGAAATACAGCACACTGTCCATGGGATGTACTATCTCCAATGTTCAGATATAATCTTCAGATATAGGAGCACATGGTTGATGCTTGATTACTGAAAATGGCGGATTACTAAATGTAAAAAAAAAAAAAAATTAAAACAAAAAATGACAAAATATTGCACTTTTATTCTTTTAAGCCCCATTTACACAGCCCGTGCATTCGTCGCAAACAGGGGTGACGAACGATCATTCGTTCGAGGCTCAGGCAGTGTAAAGGCCCGTTTACACTGCCCAATCATTCGTCGCAAACAGGAGTGACGTACGAGCATTTTCAAGGCTCAGGCAGAGTAAACAGTTGCCGCGAGCCGAACAAGGCCCAAGCGAATGCTTGTTCGAGCTCGGCCCTGATCCACCCGATGTCGGTTTTCCGGCGAATCATCAAAGGGACGCTCGTTTGCCGCTCGCTTTGTGTAAACACCCGCATTGTGTTCGTCGAATCTAGATCTCACCTAGCTGTAGAAGGGTACACGTCTCCTCTTATTTTGAGAGTGAAATAGCCGCCGGGTAAACAGCAATTTTGTATAGCCCGGGTGCCATCTATTCGCTGCGATGCTCACGATCAACTGATCTTCAGAAATGCTCTTGTAGTGCAAACAGAGGGCTCGTTTGCGCTCGTGCTAGTTGAAAACCGGCGAATGCTCCATGTGAATGCTCGATGCTTCATTCGGTTGTCCGGCGAATCATCAAAGGAACGCTGTTCGCCGCTCGCTCTGTGTAAACACCCCGGGATTCGTCGCATTGTGTTGGCTGAATCTAGATCTCTCGTGTCGGTTTTGGAGAAGTTTCTTATTCTTCGCAATATGAAGGTAAAATCTTCAGGCGAAATGCCCACTGTTATCCTCCTTCAAATCCTTCATCAATAGGGAGTAATTTCGTTTCTTTAATAATTACGACTCCCACGTGCGACGCTTTTTCCTTTTTTGCTTTTCCTCCGCTAGATGGTTTATAATGAGAATAGCCGCCGCGGAAACCGCAATTTTGGATAACCCGGTGCCTCGATTAATGCTCACGAGCAACTGATCGTCAGAAATGCGAAAAGAGGGCTCGTTTGCGTTCGTGCTGGTTGAACCGGTGAAAAACGATCGCGAAAGCTCGATGCTCGAAGCTCGAGGATGTTCGGGCAGTGTAAACGGGTCCTTATAATGCGAAAAACTGTTTTACAAATAACAAATATTTAAAAATTATTCAAAAATAAAAGTATAAATGGTAGTTCTTTGCAGCGTATAGAGACGTCATTATAATAATTTTACCGCATTTTTTTTTTTTTTGCATATATTTTATAGATTGCCAGTATCAACAAAGTATAATTAAAAAATAAAAATATAAACAACACCAAAACAAAAACAAAAAAACAATCAAACTGCTCTAAAGCACCATTTTCCTAAGCATTTTTTTTTTTTTATCCTAGAATAAATATAGCTTTCACTTCATTTAGTTTTTAATATTGAATTTAAAATAGCTTATCTTTACTGTTATACAAAAGGAGAAGCTATATTTCGTTTTTGATCAATAACCACGAAAACTACGGTACCAAATTTTAACCACATCATCTTTATAGTTCAAGAAAGATTTAACAGTAATAAAATTTAAAGATTTTCAATTATTTTGTCATAAAAAAGTAATAAATATTTGCTGAGTTGTGATGTCTGATAATCGACCGATAAATGGCGAGCACCATTTAGGAGAGGTGACCAAACAGTACGGTGTTACATAGAGATAGAAATTTTTGATAAAATTTACTTATTCTCAATTCTATTGTTATAAAAAAAAAACATAAATATATGAAGCGACATCTAGATCCCAGTGCAGTTTAACAATCGACCGATATGTAGCCATTCTGCAATAGAATTTGCATTGGTAAAACTAATCCAACTTTACCAAATTTTAACTACATCTTTATAATAAAAAAAGTTTATAAGAAGGTTTATAATAAAAAAGTTCACTATAATAATGATTAAAATGTTTTGAGTGCCAGAAACAAGGTTTGCTTAACTATAATATATTTTTATGGTTAGAAATTTTTTTTTTTTTTAATCTTTTATTGATTAATTATTACAATCCGCCACAAATGTGGGCAATTAATAATATAGATGGTGTATGATTACTTTCACACATTATGTACGATGAGAAAAAAAAAAAATAAAGTAAATAAGTAATATAAGAAAATAAAAAGAGAAAAAAAAAAGAAAAAAGAACTATGCTATACATAAACCATATAAAATATACTATATACAAAATGAAATAGTAAAACTTAAGGAAAAAAAAGAAAAGAAAAGTAAATAATACTAATAATAAAAGATAAAACAAAGGTAAAAATACAATTATACTCTATTTACAATTTACACACATCCTAGGGATCCCCCCACCAGACCCGTCCCTCCACTTATGAAGGGATAAGCCAGGCACAGAGTGATCCCAGCTCTTCTCTCTTTGCTGCGTCACTGGTGTAAAAAAAAACGCAGTGGAGGCTAAGTGAGAGCGCTATAACATTCACTCAGGGCATGAGTGGAGAAGGGTTAGAAATTAAAATCCAATTAGATGGATCGATTTTGATGCCTAATCGTGCTTTTACGTACTCTTTAAACACCTAATCAATGCAATTTTAACCGGGTAAAAAATTACTGCCATGCGTGAAAATATTGAAGAAATAATGTTAAATTCCTTACTCCAATACAAAATTTTTATCGATAAACAAATGAAATTCAATTATTAGCTAAAATAATCTTAGTTCTTTATTTATGAGAGTGGGCGAAATTCTAGTATTATTATATATGGTTTCAATTATGCACCATAAAACCCTTATATGTTAAATTTTATCAAAATAAAAAAATATTGATCATAGGTTAAAATAAATAAATAAATAAAAGTTAGGATTTCATCAACAATTTCTAATGGCCATAACAACTACTGCTTTAACCGATTACAATAGTAATAGCATCACCAGAAACATCATACATTCTGCTTTTTATCCATGCATATAACATTGGGTTTACTCCAGATTTTAGTGGACAAAAACTGATGTGAATGAAAAAATCCGAGGTGAGCTATAACTTGAGATATCTCAATAAGGGAAAATCCTGCGACCACCGGATTTGGGCTAAACTATGCAGTTTTACAGCTTATAGATGACCCTAAACTTGGTATTAATCGGTGGCGAAATGTGTGAGATATCGCAAATTATTTACATTTTTTTTTTGAAATTGACAACCTTCAAAAATCAAACAAAATTTTAAAGGTAAAAAAAAAATTATCTTTGTTTTCTACAAAATCTAGTTTCTACATGTTTTTAGAGATGAGGAATCTGAAAATAATATCAGTTTTTAGTTTAAAAATTTTCCTTACCTATATTTTTAATTTCAAATAGCTTTGAAACCCTAAGATTGATGAATAATCTAAAATTAATTATTAAAAGGTTTTGGTTAAAATATAAACTCCCCTTACCAATATTTTTTAAAATTGTCTTATTTAAACCTTATTGCGTAAAAATTAAAATAATAATAGAAATAGATCATTTTAAAACGTCTTATTTATATAATATAGGTGTGGAAATTTTTTAAACTAAATACTGGTATTATTTTCAGATTCCTCATCTCAAAAAACATGTAGAAACTAAATTTTGTCGAAATCTAAAATAATTTTTTATTGCCTTTAAAATTTTGTTGATTTTAAAAGGCAAGATGTGGAAGGAGAGTGTGGCCAAAGATGTCCTTCGGCCTCAAAAATCGTCAGATCCTGGCAGATATGAAAAACAGTGTTTTAGTAGCTAGTTGCTCTTTACTAAATTTTTTTTATGAACAATAGTTGTTTTGTTAAATCATTTAGTCTTCCTTTTTATCTCACGTATAGATTCATTTTTTAATTAAGTCTCGTTTTTTAGTTTAAAGAATCGATATATTTTGGTATCGACACGTCACTAAATCTAAGAGAATATTAATATTTGAAACTAAAATCATTGATATCTAAAGTTAAAAAAAAAAATATCTTATTGTTATTTTTTTAAATTTTTAATAGATTTAAGAATTTTGATTAAATTTCACGTTTATTAAGTTTAGTGTTTCTTTTAGAATAAAAGTCAATAGCTGGACAGTAAAAACGTCAACTGCTAGCCAGTAATAGACAATGACGCGAAGTACTGACACAGTAAGCAGTAATGAATGCACTCTCTCAACCGTGCTTCCGGCTTTAATCAAATGTTTCACTGCCTCTTGTATCTACAAAGCTTCTGATACTCTCTGGGGTTCAATAATTCTATTACATCACAATAACATTACAATGTGTAGTTTAAACTTCTATAAAGTTTGATGACTAGCAAAAGCCCAGGCCGATCATAGAAGTTAAATTGAAGTGCTGCTTTGATAGCTAATTTTTTCGAAATATTGTTTGAAATAAACAAAAAAGTATCGTATAAAATAAATTTATATTTATCCATTCATAAACAGAATTAGATTTAATTTTCATCAATTAAAAAACGAAGAAATCTCAGCAAAACTTCTATGGACCAATAGCCCAGTCGAATAAGGATTTCACCTCGGAAATGAACCAATGAAGCTGAATTTTTGCATATACTTTTGTTTCGGTCTTCTAAATAAGTGGTAAAACCAGCACGTGAGCATAATTAGATATTCAAGGTCAAAGTCACAAAAAACAGTTTTTTTCAAATATCTCGATTTCTATCCATCGGCCGTCAATCAAGAAGGTTACAAAACTGGTAGATAATAATATTTTCTATAATTTTGGTTCTATTATATTTTTGTTTAAGGTTTAACCGTTTTCGATATATAGCGCGGAGAAAAAGAAGCGGGCACCGGTTCGGACATACATACATTTACTTCTAGTGCCTTCGACAATTGTTTCTCAGAAATAAAGTAGTAGAGCATTAGATTTACTTTAATTTCATATACGTTTGTAGCACTTGAATCAAATGTTTGACAAAAAGTTTATGGTGGGAGGAGAAGCTCCTATGTTTAGGTTTTTCAATTATATCTCGAAAACCGTAGACTTTATTAAAATAATATTCAAATCGAAATTAAAGCTAATTAAATTTCCTATAAAATTGTTTATATCAATATTTGTCCAACTCCCAACGGTGTTCGAGATATACATTATTAAAAATCGAAAATCATAGAGACAAACTATGTTTACCTCGCTTTTTGTCAAACATTTGATTCAAGTGCTAGAGACGTATATATGAAATTAAAGTAAATTTAATGCTCTACAACCTTGTTTCTGACAATATTTCTGAGAAACAATTGCCGAAGCCACTAGAAGTAAATGTATGTCCGAACCGGTGCCCGCTTCTTTTTCTCCGCGCTATATATCGAAAACGGTTAAACCTTAAAAAAAAAATATAATAGAACCAAAATTATAGAAAATATTATTATCTACAAGTTTTGTAACCTTCTTAATTGACGGCCGATGGATAGATATTTGAAAAAAAAACAACTGATTTTTGTGACATTGGACCTTGAATATCTAATTATGCTAATGTGCTGAGATCGGAGACTTTTAACCACTTATTTGGAAGACCAAAGCAAAGGTATATGCAAAAATTCAGCTTCATTGGTTTATTTCCGAGATTTGCTGTATAAAACTCCTTATTTGAATGGGCTAAAAGGTCGTCTCAATACTGACGAGAACTAGTAGTCCAATAAAAACAAGTAATTTTTATCTTACTTTTTGTCAAATATTTGGTTTAAGTGCCAAAAACATATATATTAGATTAAAGTAACTTTAATGCTCTACAACTTTGATTCTGTATTTTTTTCTGAGAAACGACCCTGTAATGCACTACAAGTAAATATTTTACAAAAAGTGAGTTAAATATTTTTGTTTTGTTTTTGACGTGAATACATCTTAAATTTGTTACCATACGGGGCAATCAAAAGAACCTAATGATAATAAAATCGGAGGGTACAGTTCGGCGTTGCAGTTTCGAACCTATTCTCTACATAATTGATTTATACCACTGGATAGCTAAAGGATCAAATAATTCATTACGATAACTGGGAACAGTGCGGTGCGGTGAGAAGCGCCGTAATTTTGAGGTTATTTTGCTGCGTTTCGAGATTTGCAATTAGTACAACTTTGACTTGGAGAAGCTACGATGTTCGTTTAAGTTTTAATCGTCAGGTGTCGTCGAAATCTATCGATTGTATATGAAACATTAGTTCAAAATAGTGACAGTATATATAATGAGGTGTTATAATAAAATAACATTATCAAAAATATATAAAATCGGCCTATACTAGTCGAAAAGCCAAAACCAAATACTGAGATCGTATACTGTTGGAAAGGACTTCTCAAGAACATTCGAATGATCATAACAAATCACCATATGACCGAGTCAAGCAGTACCGGAAACGTAAAAGTTCCTGATCAGCATTGTTTTATACTGATTAGCGCCATTAATGCACAAACTCAAAAGACTTCTCTACCGATACAATCATCAAATGATCTGATTATCTGGCATTCAGCGAAACTTGGTTGGAAAATACCATGCCAGTTAATGGTCCTAACTTTGATCTGAGATCATATTGTATGTAATACCGTTAAGAACAGACAAATTGCAACTACATCATCGGTAGTAGTATCATCATCATCAAGTCGAAGAGCCGGTGGTGTCACCATATACAACTTCAATAGCTTTACTAATTGTAATAAAGTTAACATTGACATTTCGGAAATGTATTTGAAAGTGAAAGATGCAAAACCTGGTGATTTCTGGCTTGTAAATTCGTACTAGGGTGTGTTTATATCGTCCGGGGCAAAGCGTTAGCATAAATTAAACTTTATACGTTACGATCGTTGTTGAACTATCCAAAAAACACCGATAAAATAATACGCCATTACGAGCCTGATCTTACTACACCAGTTATGATAGTTGGAGACTTGTGTTGATGTCCCACAAAACCGCTCATTGCCCAACTTCATGCTTAGCGAGTTCAATATGTCTTATATTGAAACTTCTACAACAATGTTAGGTAGTACCTGTATTAATTTAACGTTTACCAGAAATCTCAATGTATCTTGTATGCTATTTGTGTCGTACTTTTTGTATCACAGACCTATAATTAATAAAGTTATATTTTTTCTTGCTTTTATCCTAAATACATAAATAAAAATATTTTGTTTTGAAAATTTAACCCGTTGTATAAATGTATTCACGTACAACACACGGCCGCACAGTGGGGCGATCCTACAGTAATGTTGGACATTAGAGAAAAAATAAAACTTTTAATTTGGGATTTTTTTTATATTGTTAGTAACAAATAAAAAAAACCTTTTTCAATTGAGCAGATTGATTTTTATCCATATTATTGCATTGGGTTTTACATAAAGCCTTGCTATAATTGCTATGTCAAAAAAACTCTTGGCTTATTAAATTGATCCTGAACTGATCTTTCATTTTATAAATTATTGTTACTTCCTGTACACAATAATGGTATTATAATAAATCAAAAACTGGCATAAAATGTTTTTAAAAATTTTCGTGATATAATACAATTTAATTGCTTTCGCAATTTGTGATAACAAATAGTGCAAAAAACGGTTTGCTGGAGAAATTAAGGAATGGTGCCATAATTTTCAACTTAAATGGAATGCTGCAAATAGATCTATAGAACCATTTTTGAGAAAAATCAGAGATGCCCTAGAAGGGATCTAAATTTTCCAGAGGTATGTTTTCAAGAACTTCCATCTTCATCCAGTCCAGGTATTCCTACTAGATCAAAATCATTCGAGCATTTGTCAGAAAGAAAAAAACGGAGAAGAACCCAAGATTTCAGAAATTCTTCTAATGAAGAGTTTTATTTCGTCCTGAAATATCTGAAAATCTGAAAATTATCGTTATGTTTTTGATTTTATTCTAACTATCCAGAATATATTAATCAATCGAATAGGAAAATCTCAACAATGACAAGAAAAATGTTTTGGTCTCTAGCCATGATATTGAAAAGTTTATTAGAGAAACGGCTGAGATATTTGTGGATTTATGTGGGTGGTATTACATACCAGTACCAGTTCACAAATTATACCTCTTCAAAAAAATAAAAACTGACTAAACATACCTATGTTGATATTATGTGTTTACAAATCATTACAGACCACAATTCTCTATTTAGCAAGAGATACATAATATGTATATACACATTTAAAAGTCATCCTACCCGTTATACCGTGACTGGCGAAAGTGCTGATCATGTAGTTCAATAGAGCATTCGATATGCTTTAAAATGACACCAGAAGCAATACTCTAGGACCAGTAGAAACGGAGATATTAAAGAATGTCCAGCAAACCCTATCATACGCCCCACTGTGGGCCGTGCCCATGACACTGTCACACCTTTTAATATCTCGAAAACCGTTGTGACAAATATATTTGGATCCAATTTTATAGGGAATATAATTAGATTTGATTTTGATCTGAAACATATTTTTCTAGAGCCCACTCCCCTCTCCCCCACTGTTAGCTCACCTATCAGGGGCGTGAACTTCTAGTATGTTTACTTTCCCACTATTCCTAACGAAGCTATGAAATAAAAAATAATCGCATATTCCATGCACTCTACACTCCTCATTTCAGCAATGATTGACTGGACTATGGCTAAATCCGAATCGACAAGCGACTCATTACTTTTTACAGTTTTCTGAAGGAGATAAATTTTCAAAATATAATTTAATCCTGCTCACCGTGTATACACTTATGTTATTTATATTTTTTTTTTTTTGCTTTCCTATATGATTGCATTGTTTATTTCCAAAGATGAGTAGTTTTTTACACACAAAAACCGAGAGGGATCGAACAGGTTTGGTCAAATCCAGGCTAACATTTTTTAATAATATGCATGATAATGTTCATGCTTGAAAAAGATTGTTCGCATATATATGTAGAACCGAAAAGGGAAAGAACAGCTAACGCGAGCTTTTTCAGCTGATCGTAAGAGTCAGGAATAATATTCCAAGCGTTGAAAATGATCATGTCATCCTTCTCCAGGTAATTCAAAGCAGACCACTTGTGTTGTAAAGTAAGATCACATTTCTTCTTCCCCAATATTTCCAATTCAAAACAAAGACGTTCGAATTTAGAGCGCCACATCTCCTTGTTTTTTTAAAACCAGCAATTGTATTTCAAAGCTAGATTAATTTCAGCAGGTAGCTTGTACATGGTTTTTGTTTACGTTTACGAAAACTAATAAAATAAATAATTTTATAAAAACAAATCGATGTTCATTACGTATTTTTACAACTATATAAAATTTTAATTACCTATCTATCTTTTAATTTTTTTTATATTTATCAATTTATTGAAATTTACAACTATACAAATATTTACATCAAGTAAATAAGCTGATAACGATTACAATGACATGTAACAACTTGAAAAGAACTACTCATCAGTAGCACTTCAATAAAATTTTACACTAGAAGATCTCTAGGCCATCTTCTTTTCAGACGCCTCGGAGGATTATCGGGAATGGAGTGGGAAGCAAGTTGAGAAACTAATGGATTTGAGTGGTTATGGAGCTTACTATGAAAGGATAGGTTATCTGGTTTGTGCTAACTCAACAACATATGGAACATTAAGGTCTTTATGGATAAGCTTATTGGTGACAAAGTAAGGAACATTGAGGATTATTCGAAAGATTTTGGATTGTATGGATTGAAATCTTTTAACTTAAACAAAAAATTATACATGTTCTCGATTTATAGAAGAATTTTAATTTATCAAAATTAGATGTAATGTTTTTCTTACCAAGTATTTTTAAATGAAAATATTATTGCGCCTTCCGTGGATATTTATGCCGGAACCACACTTAAGGAGCCACAGAGCCACATGCGGCTCTGGAGGCGCACTTTGCTGGTGTAGGGTTATTTAATATAACGAGAATTGAGCTCTTAACAGTTCCTACTCTCCTAATATCAAACCACGCGGAATGCGCGTTCCCCAATAACCTATCGCTTTTGACCAATCAGGTCACTGGTAAAACATATACAATGTTAAAAATCAACAATAAGTTTTTTTAATTAATAAATATAATTATATCCAATTATTTATTATCTTTATGTTATTTTGTATTGTGAATTATATAAAACTTGTTTACGTAGCCCCTGCTACTGAGTTAAAAAATAGACGAACCAGCAGTTAGCATATATGTTGCTGCTTGCTGCTAGGAGCTGCTTCCCCAAGGTGCTTGCTCCCAGATAGCGAGATAATGTCACTAACGAAAAACCCTTATCTCCCCCGTTCGTTTTCTTATCATAGAGCTGTATATTTTGGAGCATAGCTGTGGAAAAACACCAAACTATATTTATTTAGTATCGATTCTTGACACCTTCACATTGTTATTTAAAAAAAAAACCATTATTCGTAATTTATTTTGAACAAATATCAATGAAAACAAAATTAATTATTACTTAAATGATTTCTGTATAATTGGTTACATTTTATCGAGCATTTATAATAATTTAGCTATTGAAGCAGTTTGCGGCCTAAGTCACAGTTAAGAAATAAGTCACGTTTTGCTTGGGGCTTTCTGACACGATTTAGCTACGCTGGTGTTCCTTGAATCGAAAATTTAGCGACAGTTTCAGGATCAGAAATAATTTAATGCTGAATATATATATATATATATATATATATATATATATATATATATATATATATATATATATATATATATATATATACATATTTTTTTTTTTTTTTTTTTTTTTTTTTTTATGATATTTGTCGTTGGTACTATATTGGTTTAAATCAGTGATATGTCGTTACCAAAATTTTTCGATTCTCAGTACAGATACCTCAGTTAAAAATAAATTGCTTTTTCAAAACAAAATCAAAAGCTAAGCAAGCAAAGCAAAAACAACGATTATAATTCAAGAAATAAGTTCGTAAATTGCCAGTAGCATTTATCATTCAAAGAATATAAAATTTTATTATTAATTATAATTTAAATAATAATATAATTCAATTCACAAATTCTTGTTTACGCAGGTAAACATCACAAGGAAAATAATTGTGAAAATAATTTGTATTCATTCAAAATATTTTTAATGGGCAATAAATGGTCTAGCTATATAGTCAAGTCAATGAGTGCTGAAATGAGGGGTGTACAGTGCATGGAATATGCGATAATTTTTGACTTCATAGCTTCATTAGGAATAGTAAGAAGATAAACATAGTCAAAGTCCCCACCACTGGGGAGTGAGCTAACGGTGGGGGGGAGGGGAGAAGTTTAATTTTTTTGTTTTTTCGATAATATCTCGAAAACGGTTGACTCTAGAAAAATATGTTTCAAATAAACATAAAAGCTAATTAAATATTACTTTAAAATTGATGATATATAAATTTGTCGTAGTTCTAACCGTTTACGAGGTATTCGTTATTGAAAATTGATGATTTTCGGAAAAAAACAACTGTCACCTCACTTTTTGTCAAACTTTTGTTTCTAGTACCCTCCACAATCGTTTCTCAGAAAAAATGTCAGGATAAAAATTGTAGAGTGTTAAATTCAGTTTAATTTAATATGTACGTTTCTCGTATTAGAAAATAATATTTAACAAAAAGTGAGATAAACATTTTGATGATTTCTAAAATTATTGATTTTTAATAACGTATATCTCGAAAACTGTTTGAATTTCGACGAATATGTATATAATTAATTTTATAGGAAATTTAAGGAGCTTTAATTTTGATTTGTAGCATAATTTTCGAGAGTCCACCGTTTTCGAGATATTATCGAAAAACAAAATTGGGACGTTCTCCTCATATTCCATGCACTCTAGAATGTGTTTATTGACTGGACTATTAAGGAATGGTTTGTTTGTTTATTTCGTTTAACGTCACTTCATGCTGCTATGGCTAATCGGACGATGCTACGGTGGGAGTCCTAAATTTAGCCTATCCAGGTATAATAGGGATCTTTAACGAGTACCTGACATCGCACAGGCTCAGGACCCCCATTTTACGTCCCTTCCGAAAGGTGGCATAGCCATTTACTCCCCATTTACTCCCTTAAAAAAATCCTAAGGTCATCTGCCGGGCTGCGAACCTTGGGTTTAGTAGGTTGCTATGCTAACCACTACACCACAGGTGACCCCATTAAGAAATTGAAAGTGTTACTAAAATATCACTAGGATTTGTAGAAGCACTAGATTTAATTTAATTAAGTATTAGGGTTCCAAAACTAGTATTTACACGTAATAAAATTGAAAATAATCTTTATTTTTGGGCATATCGGCCCTTGATAAAAACAAAAGTATAACATAAAATGGTATTATTGCGTTGATTATAAATTGTCATATTATTTCTTCCTTCTCCAATAACGATTAAATATCTTCAACAAACTGAAGTTTATCTAATTTAATTTAGTACTGTACAAAAGAGGTTTGGTCAGTAGAAGAAGAATGATATGTAATAATAACATAATTAGATATCACAAAACTATTGCCAACGAGGGGTCACCTGTGGTGTAGTGGTTAGCATAGCAACCTACTAAACCCAAGATCGCGGGTCTGCAGCCCGGCAGATGACCTTAGGATTTTTTAAAAAGAGAATAAAAAATCCTTAGCTATGCCGTCCTTCGGAAGGGATGTAAAATGGGGGTCCCGAGCCTGTGCGATGTCAGGTACTCGTTAAAGATCCCTATCCTAATTATACCTGGATAGGAAAAATTTAGGACTCCCACCGTAGCATCGTCCGATTAGCCATAGCAGCATAAAGTGACGTTAAACGAAATGAACAAACAAACTATTGCCAAATTTAGAGGTATCGATCGGTTCCCAGGAACTATCAATTCTCGATACACATTCTTTTCTCAAGAATCGATGGAACCGAGAATCGACTTTTGGAATCAGCACATCCCTAGTTTGAAATTAAACACTCACGTTTGAAATCCCTATTTCCTCTCAACTTTATTGCAACTAATTATTGATTGTTAATTAAATTTAATTATTTATTTAAGTAATTTGATCATTTTAATTTTAAAACATAAATTGGGAAAAACAATAAATAATATTTAGATATATTTATGATCTTTAGTTTTTTCCAGGCAGGGGATCTTATAGTTTTTTGTTGTTGTTTTTTTAGGGATATGCCCTTGAAATTTAACCGGTAGTCTTATTCTTAAATCTCATATTTCTTACTCAGATATCTTTTGGTTTCAATATCAGAGTCATAATTGGATGGAATCTTTATCAGTCATTAAAAGTACCGTCTGTAAAAATGTCTTTGTTCTTGTGCTGAGCGTATACTAGCAGCATTCCTACGTCACTTAACCTTTGACGTTAACTGTACGTTACGTGTTACAGTTGGCAAGTGGGCCACGGAGGTGTCTAAACTAATATCTGCTTGTCTTATCGTGCACGTGCCAAGTCATTTTATACATGACTTTCCTATAATCATGTGTCTGTATTGTGGCATAACATTGTTTCTTTATTCAACAAATGTAACCTTTTTTCATTGCAGAAACAACCAAACTACAATTTTCTAGGAAATATCATTCAGGATTATCAGAAAAACATTCTAGTACATTTGCATATACACATGTAGTGTCCGCATTAAAAAAAATACGAAGCTCAAAACACTCATACAACCCAGTATAAAACATAGCAACATTACAGTAATTTTCAATGAATTAACGTATTCTTAAATACATTTATATATATAATTAAATATAAATGTGTATTCTTTATTTACCCAGCCAGTTTCTTATCATAACACTTAACAAATGAATGCACAACATGACTTTTTTCAACGAAAGCGATATAGCTCCTAAAAATTAGGTCCTAGTGACAAATTTTGTATAACATCAAAATCGCGGCTCTCTAAGGTGACGCTGTGTTATGTGAAAAACGAAGTCTGACTAAATACTTTTGTGAACATTCAAAAATTGCCTGTAAAATCTGTATTAATAAAATTAGTGAAGTAAATAATAGTTGTGATAACAGAAAAATAGTTAAAATAGATAAAAAATACTTATATTACTCATTTTATTTATGTGTATTATTATGTGAATTTCTTCAAAAATCAAATAAAGTAACTGAGAAAAATAAAAGTGATGAAATCATCAGTAAAACGATTGAATTTTAAGAAGTGATCTGTCAGCTCGTTGTGAATATTAGTGTTATTCCTAGGGTTAAGGCTTTGCAGGCCCTTGGTTGTTCATTATTTTTTATTCTTCAGTTACTTAAGGTCCCAGAATAAACAAAGAACTTTATTATTATTATTATTGGTTTAGTAGTGGTCGTGGTTAGTGATTACAAACAAAGGCTTGTCCTTTTGTATAATAGTATAGATATGATAAGAATATAGTTTGAAGATATGTTTAGAAAATGTTTTGTTTATATGGATAAAACTTCTTGTTATAATTAATTAAACAGTTTGATACTTCTTATAACCCACAACGAACATAGATACTTTTTGTTTTAAATCATACGATCTTAAACTTTGTTATAACTATTATAGTGTTTATGAAAACTGCAGCGAAGGTTTATCGGAGCGTGTAGGTGCCAAGGGAAAACTTTTAAGAAATAAAATAAAAGAAGAATAAGTTGGGAAGAGGTCGATGAGAACTTTTCTGTTTTGTAGACTTGCCCAACTCTATTGAATGCTTCATCTAATCTCAACTATAAACTTTTAGTAGCTGTGTCGTGGAGCGAACTGATGTTGGGATAGTATTTGTTTTTCTATTAATACTAAAGAGCATTTTATTTGGCAAAGAGAGAAACATTTACTTATATAAACTTATAATAATATAAGTAATATATGAAGCGATTTAACAAACAGACTGGTGACAAATCCTTCAGTAAGAAGCTCTCGGTAGAGGCAGTATCTGACGACACGGCTTATGAATATTAATACAGGATGCTCCTCCTTTACCCCTACGGATATGACAACCTATCAAAATAATCCTAAGGCTCTATTTTCTCACTAAGAACAATCTTAATAAATGTCATATTTAGTGAAGGTTTAAATTAAACATTGATGATGGTTCTTATTATGATAGTTTTTCTATATTTTACTTTATTTTTTTATACTAATTAAAAATAAATAAATAAAAATTAAACCTGTACCACTAACAACCCGTGAAAATTGTTGGGATCAGTACTTTTTCTATTTGCAATTTATTGAAATTTACAACTGTACAAATATACATTAAGTGTGTTAAAACGCTTACAATAACATGCCAAAACTTGAAAAGAACTACTCATCAGAAGCACTTCAATAAAAATCTACACAAGAAGATCTCTAGGCCATCTTCTTTTTAGACGCCTCGGAGGATTATCGGGAATTGAGTGGGAAGAAAGTTGAGAAACTAGTGGATTTGAGTGGTTATGAAGCTTACTATGAAAGGATTGGTATCTGGTTTGGGCTAAAACAGCAAAATATGGAACATTAAGATCTTTATAGATAAGTTTATTGGTGATAAAGTAAGGAACATTGAGTATTTTTCGAAGGATTTTGGATGCTAAGGTCATTATAGACTATAATTTTTGTTTTTTTAGTTTATAATATAATATGCTTGTGTTCTGTCCGTTTTAAGATAGAAATAAAGTATTAAAGTGTTAAAGGTTATAGTTTGATAACACATTGCCCTGATTTATATGGATAAATTTCTTGACTGTTACTTTTAAATGTTTAGTAAGGTTCTTGATGTACAGTCATTAATTAAAAAAAAAACTATTTTGGTGACGTTTCGAGCCTATATTGTTCTCATAATCATGCCAATGTTACTATTGGATATGGAAATTCCATATCCATTCGTAACATTGGCATGATTATGAGAACAATATAGTCTCGAAACGTCGCCAAAATAGTTGTTTTTTATTTATTGACTGAACCTCAAGAACCTTACTAAAACACACACACACACACACACACACACACACACACACACACACACACACACATACATACATATATATATATATCTTAATATATATAAATTACGTGTCGCCGCCTAGGGGCCGGCTAACACCTAAACTACTGAACCGATTTTAATCAAATTTGCATACCGTGTGCAGTTTGATCCAACAAAAAAGATAGGATACCTTATATCTTAATTTATAGTCGCAATATTATTTGTATATTATCTGTAAGTCACAATTATCTGTTAGCTCTATACCATTCTAACAAATGGCGGTATAAGGTTATACTGTTATATAAAAGGACAAGCAATTTTTCGTTTGTGTTCACTAAACGCCAAAAACTACTGAACCAATCTCTACCAAATTTTGACTACATCATCTTTATAGGATGGTTTAGCAATAGTAAAATCTAATGATTTTCAACTAATTCTTTATTGAAAAATGAATACTAAATGGATAACAGTGAAGTTCAAAAATGGCGGCAACTGCCATCTACATGAAAGGTTATAAGGTACAGTGTTACATAGAGGTGAACATTGATAATAAAATTTATTTATTTTCAATTAAATTGTTATAAAAACAGCTAAATGGAGTGAAATATACCAAATTTTAACACCATTTTCTTAGTTCTAGGTTTAGCAACAATAAAAATTTAAATGTAAAATGTTGAGTTTTAGAAACGGGTTTTGCCACACTATCACATACTTTAATGGTTAGAAAAATTAAAATCCAACCAGATGAAATCAATAAAATTATTTCTGTCGAATGAAAATTATTAAAAATCAAAATGCCGATACTCAGCTGTTTAATATTGTGTGTAAAAATATGAACTTTGAACCTTTAGTTGTAAGCACTGATAATGCAGTTTCTTATACCGCAGTTTCTTAATAGTCTCTATCCATCTGGTTTACCAACTCACATATTAAAATTGAAAATTGGATGTCTAATTATGCTTTATGTTATCTTCAAACACCTAATCAATCTAAATTTAACCAAGTTAATAATGGCTGCTATGCGTGAAAATATCATCAAAAATATAATTTTCAATTGTTCACTTTAATACAAGATTTTTATCGATAAACAAAAAATCAATTATTAGTTAAAATTATCTAAGATCTTCACTTATGAGAGAGGGCGAAGCCTCGACGGGGGATGATGAAGTTATATATAAAAGGACATATTTCCGTTCGTGATCACTAACCGCGAAAACTATAGAACTATTATGTACCAAATAAAACTACATCTTCTTCATAGTTCAAGGAAGGTTTAGCAATAATAAAATTTACATATTTTCTATTACATTACTGTTTAAAAAGCGATAAATATGTGGTGTGTAGTAAAGCGAGCGCCATTCAAGAGAGGTTACAATGATCCAGTGTTAAATATAGCTAGAAATTGATAATAAAATTACTAAATTAAATTAATTTGTTATCAAAAAGCTATAAATATGTGGTGTAACGGGTGGATTCCAGTGAAATTTAAAAATCGAATATGTGGCAAGCGACAATAGCGTTTTAGTAAAACTAATGAACCTATCTGAACCAAATTTTAACTACGTCATGTTCATAATTCCTGAAAGATTTACAATTAGAAAATTTACTATAATTTATACTATTCTATAAAAGGACAAGCCATTTTTCGTTTTGGATCACTAACCGCGAATATTACTGAACTAATCTGTACTAAATATTAACTACATCATCTTCATAGTTCTAAGGAGGTTTAGCAATATTAAAATCAACTGATTTTTAATTTATATTTTATTTAAAAAAGTTAATATGTGGACAACAGTGAAGTTTGAAAATTGACCGATAGGTGGCGAGTGCCATTCTACGCAAGAGGCTAGAAAAGAGCTTGAAATCGATGATAAAATTTACTTATTAAACTATCAAGAATATTATTTAAAAAAAATTAAATGTGGTGTGTGGTATGTGGATCCCAGTGAAGCTTGAAAATCGACCGATTGCGTATAGCGCCATTCCACAATAGAGCTAACAATGGTAAAATGAACCTATCTGTACCGACATCTAAATAAATAATTTTTATAATTCTAGGAAGGTTTTGCAATGGTAAAATTTACAATAACTAACATTTAAATGTATAACGTTGAGAGGCAGGACCAAGGTTTGCCACACTGTCATGTACTTTTATAGTTCGAAATCAACATCCAACCAGATGAAATCAATAAAGTTATTTCTGCTTAATACAAATTATTACTAAATCAAAATGTCGATCCTTTGCTTTTTTATATTGTGTGTAAAAATATGATCCATGGGCCTTTTGTCATAAGGACTAATAATGCAGTTTATTTTCCGCAAGAGTTTCTTAATAGTCTTTATCCATCTTGATTACCAATTCATACATTAAAATTAAAATTTTTATGTCTAATGGTGCTTTCACGTAATCTTCAACGACCTAATCAGTGCAATTATAACTAGATTAAATAATTACTGCTATGCGTGAAAAAATTATTGAAGAAATAATGCTCAACCACATGCTAAAATACAAGAATCTTATCGATAAACAAAAAAAACTTAAATTTTTAGTTGAAATTATCTTTACTTATGAGGGCGGGCGAAGCCGCGACGGAAATGCTAGTATATATATATGTATTATTCATACGATCGCGTTACGACTTTTGTCCCGCTAGATTCACGAATGGCTCCACTGTGCGTCGTGCGGCAAAATGAGCCTTACCGTAGCGTTCTTTCTGGTGCTGTAAATTTTCTTCAATGCCATTTTGAATGAATGGTCATCCGTGTTACTTATTGCTCTTGAATGAGGTAGCTTATAATATTTAATCAATAAAAGAGTTTTTTTTTATTTGAAAATATATTTATTAATTCATTATTTAGTTTTTATTACTGTCCTAAGGTACAAAATGTATCTATTGTACATTCATACTTAAACGTCTAATTAAATTAAACAAATTATATGTGGTCATCTGCCCTTTGACTGACAATTGAACTTCGACGATAATGCTTTGACCTCCTGACATATTGTACTTTGATGAATATGGCTTATTAGATTTGAAAGATTTAAATTATATGTAAGCCATTTATCTGCGGGCGGCTATGGCTGAGTCAACAGCAAAGCAAGCTTAATATTCCATCTGCTCCTCGCCTCCTTTGAGATGTGGCTATAAAATTAAAACATAAAGCTCCTTCAACAAACATCAAACACCTCCTAATTCATTCAACCAGCTTATTTGTGTAAACTAAGGTGTTGGTTATATTTAATGTATGATACTGGGGAAATATAATGAGAGTATAGGGAGAAATATTATTATTAATGCAAGAGTTTAGATTATATTCATAAGGTTTCTAATTTAACTTTACTAGATTAAAAATATTTATTAATACGCTTTTATTAACTTCACCTGTATGTAACGAAATCTTTCATCGTAACTTTCACTTACATACAGCAATCTGATTAACTTAAAAAGTTGCACTCGTTTTAAGGCCCAATGACAATACAATAATTGTATAACTTTGTTCTGATGTTCTTAGTTAGTACAGTTAAATAACCCCCAAGATGGGAGTCTGTCTTGCAAAAGATGAAGTAATAGGTTTTTCGTTTTTATATGGTCCAGATTGGTTCTGAGAATAAAATATCTAAAATGAAACTAAATTTGATAAGGGAGAAATGTTAGGGGGGGGGGTGGCAAAAAAACCCAAACTTTTTTACCTTTTTTCAGATTTTGAAAAAAAAAAAAACATATAAAAAGATGCTTTTAATCGAAAAAAGTTGTATTTATAAAATTAAAGTGTATTAAATTTTGTGTCTAGAGACATCCCTTAAATTATCGGGCTTTAACATATAACTTAATATATAATATATTTATTAGAATCTTTATTGCCTCCCAAACACTGCATTTTATATTTTTTCAATAATGGTGTATTTTCAGAATTTGATTAAGGCGTTTGGCCAATATCGATTGTCAAACATCGAAGCATTTTGCAAACATCAAAAACTTAGTTTTGGTCATGTTTAAGAGTATAACTGTAACAATTTTTATTTTATTTTATTTTATTAGTAATAATAAAATCTACTGATTTTCATTAGTATAAATAAAAGTGATACTATGTGGATAAAAGTGAAGTTTCAAAATTTACCGATAGGTGGCGAGCACCATTCTGCATCAAAGGTTACAAAGGTACTGTTATAGAGCTTGAAATTTATGATAAAATTTACTTACATTGAATGAAATTATTTAAACAGATTTAATAAAATGGTGAAACATTTGGGTCCTAGTGAAGTTTGAAAATCGGCTTATGTGTGGTTAGCGCCATTCCGCAATAGCGTTTATATTGGTAAAACCACTGAAGCCTCATGTACCAAAATTTAACCACACCATCTTCATAGTTCTAAAATATTTAGTAATAATGATAATAATTTAAATGTACAACGTTGAGGAGCAGAATCGAGGTTTGTCACACTATCATACACTTCTATGATCAGCAATTAAAATCCGACAAGGTGAATCAATAAAATTATTTCTGTCGAATAAAAATTAATACCAAATCAAAATGTCAATCCTTTGCTTTTTGATATCGTGTGTAAAAATATGATAATGGGCCTATTGTTGTAAGAAATGATGACGCAGTCCTTTATCTACAAGAGTTTATTTAAAGCCCGTTTACACTACCCGAGCATTCGCCGCAGAGGTGACGAACGATCATTCGTTCGTGGCTCAGGCAGTGCAAACAGTCGCCTCTAGCCGAACAAGCCCCAAGCGAATGTTTTATCGTGCTCGGCCCTGATCCACCTGATGTCGGTTTTCCGGCGAATTATCAAAGGGACGCTAGTTCGCCGCTCGCTCTGTGTAAACACCCAAGCATTGTGTTCGCCGAATCTAGATCTCACTTAGCTGTAGAAGGGTACATATCCTCCCATTTTAAGTAAGGTATCTATTGTTTATTTTCAATGTATGTTTATTTAATGTGTTCTATTATTTTAAGTTTAATGATTGAATCTATTAATTTTCTAAGTGTTTATTTGTTTTATTATTTATATTTATTCTCAATTTTTAATCCTGTTTTTAATTAGTGATGTTGTTTCTGGCTAAATCATAATTGATTTTATTGTATTTTTTTTTCTTCAAGGAAATTGATGAAAAATTACGACTCCCACATGCGGCGCTTTTTCCTTTTTCGCTTTTCCTTCTCTAGATGGTCTAAAATCAGAATAGCCGCCGCGGAAACCGCAATTTTGGATAGCCCGGGCACCATTCGCTGCGAATGCTTGAGAGAAATTGATCGTCAGAAATGCACGTGTAGTGTGAACAGAGTGCTCGTTTGCGTTCGTGCTCGTTGAAAACCGGCGAAAGCTCGAAGCTCGAGGATGTTCGGGCAGTGTAATCGGACCTTAATAGTCTCTGTCCATCTGTATTACCAATTCATAGATCAAAATTAAAAATTGCATGTCTAATTATGCTTTTACGTAATTATCAAACACCTAATTAGTGTATTTTTAAAAATTACCGCTATGCCTGAAAATATTATTAAGGAAATAATGTTTATTAATGACATGCTATAAAACAATATTACTAATGATAATTCATTTAACCTCAGTTTTTAGTAGAAATTATTTCCAAGTTCTTCAATTTTAAGAGCGGGCGAAGCTGCGACGGGGGATCCTTGTTTAAAAATAAAATGAGAGCTAACAATGCAAATGAAAGCTATCGAAAAACAATAATTATTCAAGAAATAAATTTGTAAGCTATATAGTATAAGCGATCGACAACATAGTATGTAAGTTAGTTACAATACATACAATGCACAGAAAGTAAATTTTTAAACAAAAAGGGGAGAATTTACAGTGGAAAATATATGAATTTTCCTACTTGTTTCCTAACAGGTGTATTGTTTACCTAATTACTAATTCTCTAACTAATGACTATCACAAATAAACGAGACCCGAACTAATACTATGACGCGATGGCCATGACGACTGATACAACTATTAATAAACAGCATGTGCCGTCACCGCCATCTGGTAGCCACTTCTCCAAGTGTCAGCGAGCCTACAAGTGTTTTCTTCTGTCACGATCGATCATAAGAAATAAGAAACAGATGGATATAAATACACACATCCCAACGTCACAACTTTACAGCAGTCAACTAAGCTCCTATTATTACTTAGTCAGATTCAGTCAACTGGCGTCTCCATACAAATATATATATATATATATATATAACCTTTTATTTCTAATTAAAACTTAGCTTATTATTATCATATATTGTATATTTAACTGATCCCTTTTGAACATATCCGCTTCCTAGGATTCCAACTAAACGAAAGTTTAACTGGTAATCCACATAAGAAACTTAAAAGAGAGGAAACTGCAGATTGTTTTCGACTAACTTAACATTTACTAGAATTTTAAGTCTTCACCTCTTTAAAAAGTTTAACCCCTGTCCTGAGGTCATCTAATCCTGCTCACGTTGAATGTCTTGAAGCAGAACTAAACATTCCGCTCCAAATGTCTCCTCCTCCTAAAGCATTCCATCCTTCAGAAGTACTAAACCTTATCCTCAGATTACCTCCAAGAAAAGCTCCTGGACATGACCCTATTACAGCCCTTATCCTGAAATTCCTTCCTCGGAAAGCAATCCTATTTCTTAAATATATATATAATTCTGTACTCCGCACCACATAATTCCCTGATCCTTGGAAATTATCTATGATAAAGATGATTTCTAAGCCCAAAAAGCCACCTGAACTCCCATCCTCATATCGTCCAATATCACTCTTGCCCATTATGGGCAAAATCCTGGAAAAACTCATTCTGAAACGCTTGTATCCCATCCTAGATTCCAACCCTATCATCCGAGACCTTTACGCTTCGTCGTAAACCTACGACTTCTTGTCCTACAGTATCCTTTAATAATATCCAACTGATCCCAGTTGAACAGATTCACTATTTTGGACTCCAACTGGACAAACGTTTAACCTGTAATTCACATACGAGACTAAAACGGCAGGAAACTGCTCATCGTTTTCGACTTCTTAACATTTACAAGACAACCTTTCAAACCTTCCGATTTATTACATAAGACTCATTTACATGACAGTTATCAGACCTATTTGGACATATGGAGTTTAGCTTTGGGGCTCAACTAAACCTTCTAATTCTTCCCGTATCCAATCCTTACAATACAAAATCCTTCGAAAAAGCCTTAATTCTCCTTACTTTGTTACAAATAAACTTATCCATACAGATCCTAATGTCATATATGTTGCTGATTTAGCCTAAACCAGATACCTATCCTTTCATAGTAAACCACACAATCCATAACCACACAAATCCATTAGTTCTTCAACCTGCTTCCCATTCTATTCCCGATAACCCTCCGAGGCGTCTGGAAAGAAGATGGCCTTGAGACCTTCAAGGGTAGATTTATTTTTATTTTTTTGGAGTGCTACTGATAAGTAGTTCTTTTCAAGTTTCGCATGTAATTGTAATAGTAATCAGATTTTAGTAGATCAAGAAATTGTCTATCAGATTTTACATTGTAAAAGCTAAAATTTTTTAAGTAAAGTGCATTCAGTATATTTTTTTCATAAGAACCGACATCGGATTCAAATTCGGCATTTAAAAGAACCCTTAAATACGAAATTTTATCCAAATAGAAAAATAAAAATTCGTAAGCTTCAATATTTGCCTGACCAAATGGTAGGCAACTTTTGTTAAAATTGACAAAACATGAATTACGCTCAGGAAATTAAACGTAATAAATTTATTTTATCACACGAAATATAGGGTGGTAATACGCTAGAAATGTCTTTGGTTTCATCATCCTATCTGGTTTCAAACTCAAGTTAAAAATCAAAATGTTTTCGGATTTTCTAATTTTTTAAAATAGGTTTTAAATTTTTTAAAATGATTATTTTTGATTTTGTTGAATAAGCGTTTTCCAATGTTTTTGAGGGTGCTGAATTAGAATCTTACGTCAATTTTTGTGTGAAAAAAATCTGTAGAGGTAGTTTTCTTGAAAATCTAATCATTTTTTAGAATTTTATTAATCTAAACCAAAATTTATGGAGCGGCTGTATTTTTTTTTAAAATCCACAATCAAAACTAAAACTCTTGGTGCAAGAATCATGTCGATAGCATTTTTTAAACTCGAGATATAAAATAAATTAATTTACTACTATTTTATTTTTTTATTTTTTGGCTTCTAGGGCCGATTTTTCGGAACGGCAAATACGTGTCTAATATTTTTTGACCAGGAAACTTCAAAAAGATTGCTAACATGATCCGTGAGAGACTGAGTTTGTTCTCCCTCTGTAAGTCTTATTATCAAACTCCCTTTGTCCTGAACTGTTTCGTTGTGTTAGTGTTGTTTACAAGAGCTTTTGTTTGTTTTTCTTTAATTATTGTGTATAATAATAACTATATTATGTCTAAGTGCGTGTACAGCAAAAACGCTAAACCAAAAAATTTGTCTTTTCACCGTTAGGTTATAATTTACTTTATGTTTACTTTGTCAAGTTTATGTTTACTACCGTTATTATACTACCATGCTAAGCATAGAAGGGGTTACTGACATTGTTGGTTAAACTAATATTTCGTTTTTTATATTTTATATTAAAAGCCTTATTTTCCAAATAATAAGATAATTTGATATTAGCTATTATTTAATACCTGTTATTTCTCCTTTTAAAGCTTGAACCATTTATTTATGTGTTTAACAACAGTTTTTTATTTACAATTTATTGAAATTTGAAACTGTACAATATACATTAAGTAAATATGTTCAAAACGCTTACAATAACATGCCAAAACTTGAAAAGAACTACTCATTGGTAGCATTTCAGTAAAAAAAAAATCTACACAAGAAGATCTCTAGGCCAACTTCTTTTCAGACGCCTAGGAGGATTATCGGGATTGAGAGGGAAGCAAGTTGAGAAATTAGTGGATTTGAGTGGTTAGGGAGCTTATTATGAAAGAATTGGTATCTGGTTTGGGGTAAATCAGCAACATATGGAACATTAAGATCTTTATGGATAAGTTTATTGGTGACAAAGTAAGGAGCATTAAGGATTTTTCGAAGGATTTTGGATTGTAAGGATTGGAGACGGGATGAATTGGATGGTTTAGTGGAGTCCCAAAGCTCAACTCCATTAGTCCATATTGGTCTAATCACTGTCATGTAAGTGAGTCTTTTGTAATGAATTAGGAGCTTTGAACGTTTGTCCAGTAAATGTTGAAGTAGTCTGTAACGACGAGCTGTTTCTTGTCGTTTTAGTCTTGTACGAGGATTCCAAGTGAGACGTTTGTCCAAGTGGAGTCCTAGGTAGCGGATCTGTTCAACTGGGATTAGTGGAATATCATTAAAGGATACTGTAGGACAGGAGGTCGTAAGTTTACGACGAAGGAACTTAACAGTAAATTTATTAATGAAAATTAAAATACCTAATACGCAAAACACTTTTTAAAACGAGGAAGAAATTTTTTTTTTTTGCTTGAAAATGGAAGGCTGAGAACCAAGAGGTGGAGAGGCTTGTGTCCAGTAACATAAAGCATGTCCACTCTATGATATTCAATTTGCTATGGTCATTATGAACGTTCACATTTACTAGAAGTTTTTTTTTTTTTTTTTATACAGTTGTAAATTTTAATATAAGATAAATTAAAAAAATATATCATATAAATTTCTGTTTTGGAATTCATTCAATTTTTTTCATATCCTGTTTACAACCAAAACCCTGGTACAATACTGTGCCGCAGTTAAAAACCCTTTCTTGAAGAGATCACATTTCTCAAATAGCCCGACGTTCAATCTTCACACCAGGCAGTTCTATTACCCCTGCCATTTCCTCAGTGCACGCTCTCCTCGGCTTGATATCTCATTGCCCATTTATCTTCACTCTGGCTGCAGTTGAGAGGCTTAGGTTAGCATCTCGGGTGAAGTAGGAAACAAAAAATTGGAAATACTAATAATTCGTTCCCAAAATTTAACCTATTTTATAAATATACATTTCACAATACCATTTCAAATCGGATGCAGAATAGAATAGAATAGAAAAAAAAATTATTCTGGGACGAAGTCACTTAAGAATAAGAGTTACATAACAGAATATAAATTATCTCTGGCCTAGAGATTATAAGTTAAATAGTAACAGAAGTTAATTAAAAGAAAATACATGTTTACAATAAAATAGCTAATAAAAAGAAAAAATATCTATGTATATATATATATATATATATATATATATATATATATATATATATATATATATATATATATATATATATATATATATATATATATATATATATATAACATACACATAAACTATATAATATATAGTTTAATACATAGAAAAGTATGAAGATATATAATATTTGTTGAGAGGAAACAGAAAAAAAAAAAAAAAATGATATTGGAAAATAAAAATTAAAATTATCTGAATGTAGGAGAAAACAATATCATAATAAGATTGTGAATTATTATGAAATTATTATTATGAAAAATAAACTTTATTCTGGGACAGACTGTCCCCTAAGAATAATCAAAGTCCACTGTAAAACGTACAATTGTCTGGCTGAGATTAGTTAAATCAGTATTACAATTTAATAATGAGAAAAAATGAAGAAAGAAGAAATAAAAAAAAAAAAAAAATATAAATAATATAAAAAATTAAAGTTAAGTAAAAATAAATAAATAAAAACGATCAACAGTAAAAATTTTAACACAGTTATGTACATTTACATATTGTTTACATTTTTGAGGAAGATTGAAGATCGAGGAGATGGATAAATAAAAGATGTTTAAAAAAGTTAAGGAAGAGGCTTTGCGAATAAGGATAGGTAAGGAATTCCAAAATGAGGTAGCACGGATAACGAAGGATTTTTCAAAGGAGGCAGTTCTATGTGAGGGGGTATATAGGTTGGAAGGTTGGGATCTTGTATTCAGGTGGTGAATGGAGGAACGCAGAGTAATTAGGTCTAGGATATAGGAAGGTTTCTTGGTTTTTAATGACTGAAATAGGAAAGTGCCGAGGAAGTATTGCCGTCGAAAATCTGGGAAAAGCCACCCTAGCTCATTGTACCGGCAAGATACGTGAGACCATCTTTAAACCCCAAAGATAAATCTTATGAAACCGTTCATTAGTCTCCTTAGATATATCTGATACGCTTGGGTGAAATTCATTAAAGCATCCATATAATTAGATAGCATCCGACCGGAGGATGCTAAGGTGGTGGAAGAGAAGTGTTTTAAAAGCTCCGAGGGAGGATGCATTACGAATAGAAGGAGGAAGAGAATTCCAAAGAATAGCGGAGCGGGCAAGAAGGGAACGTTGGAAAGCAGTAGTTCTGCATGATGGGGTGTAGAGATAGGAGAGGCGGGATCATGTATGTAGTATGTATGTATTTTGATTTATACATCTGACCCCCTAACAAAAAATTGTTAGTTTCCTGTGACTATTTTGTTGTTTCTAGCTGAATTTGATACATATTTTGTAAATATAACAACAATGTTTCTCTAACAGCTTTTGTTTTTATGTTATAGCTTACCAACCTTATTTAGTATTTTTATTTAGATTTTAAATTTTTGTTGGACAGTAGAATATATTCTGTTTTTGTTTTCGATATGTGTTCGTCCATGCGGTGTTGGGTGCTTAATCCAGATTGATTTTGCTATATTTGTGGCGAATATATATTTGAAAAATATCGAAAACCTATATCAGACTTAGTAAAAACTGCATATCATCAATGCTTCGAAATAGATTTGTACAATCAGGAGGAAAAAAATTGCTTAATCCCGAAACCAACATTACTTGTTATCATACACGAGAAAAGAATCTGTTACCGTATTTTTCTCAAGAGAAGGATTTAGTCTTTTTTAACGATGTTGGTGGTATTTTTCAACAGATGGGTTTAATAAACTACAAGCATAAGGATTGGTATATTTTTTAAGGACAGCAGCGAAAGAAGTTTAAAGTGTGTTTTGCTCCACAGCAGTAACAAGTACGGATCCATACCTACTGCACATTAGACGACTTTGAAAGAAGAATACACAAATATTTTACGCAAAGAGATCTACCTAAAGTCCTTTATTCAAAGAAATCCTATAAAAGATCATTTCATAATAATGTCCAATAAAATTTTGTTAACATTATGTTTTAATTTCCTTACATTTTTTAATCAAAACAGTAAATCTTTATATTTCACAAATAAAGCTGTTAGCAATCTCCCAGTAGTTTTTCCATAGTCAGGGCCTTTGAAATACCCGATAACAATAAAAAAAAAAAATGAAGGAAACAAAAATTGTGTTGACCAGTGTTATCTCTGGCACCTTCATTTTATATAGAAAATTAAGGTAATACCGCTTTATTAAATATATGATATCCAATTTTATTTATGTTTCACTAGTGAGAAGGATACTAGTTTTGGCTCTGCCATGATCTGACGAAAGATGTCCTTCTTCACTTCTTTCCGGCAAATTAATTTTCGTCTTCTTGAAAGTTGATTTAATTGTTTTAGTTTTAAAAAGGATACTTTTTCTTTCCGTTTAATCTTCTTCACATTGCACTAAGAATACTACTTACTATATTGAGATCTGCCAGGGTTGAACGATTTCGTTTGCGGATCACTGCGATTATCCCACTGACTCAATAAAATCTAAATCCCGTTTTTTCTTATCTCTCCAACAATCATCAGTTCATTATTCGCTTAACTGCTGTGGATATATCCATATAAATAATAATTAAATATATCTATCATTTGCTTTAATTTATTTAGTATTGTATACCTATATACAGTCTTTTAAAAAGGATCGGAATGATCTAACGGGCTAAAGTAATAGAAAATCAAAGTTATGCACACCAAAAGGATACTGATTTTCAGTTCTGACAGGATCTGAAGAATTTTGCCGGCTAAAGGACATCCCTCACCACTCTCCTTCCTCGCTTAGAATTAGTTTTTGTCCTTAAGGATACTATTTTAAGATAGCAGGACATCTTTGGGCCAAATATATATTATATTTTTTTCCTTAAGCATAATATATTAAAATGTTCCAGGTTATAATGATTTTTAAGTTATCCGAAGAAGACTAAAACGACAAGGAACTGCCCGTCGTTACAGACTACTTCAACATTTACTAGACAAACGTTCAAAGCTCCCAATTAATTATAAAAGACTTATATACATGACTGTGATTAGATCTATTTGAACGTACAGAGTTGAGCTTTGGGGCTCCACTAAACCATCCAATTCATCTTTTATTCAATCCTTACAATCCAAAATCCTTCGAAAAATCCTCAATGCTCCTTACTTTTTCACCAATAAGCTTATCCATAATGAACTTAATGTTCCATATGTTACTGATTTAGCCCACACCAGGTACCTATCCTTTCATAGTAAGCTCCATAATCACTCAAATCCGTTAGTTTCTCAACTTGCTTCCCACTCCATTCCTGATAATCCTCCGAGGCGTCTGAAACGAAGATGGCCTAGAGACCTATTGTAGAATTTTTAATAAAGTGCTACTGATGAGTAGTTCATTTCAAGTTTTAACATCGTTGTCAATACATTTACTTTTTTTTTTTTTTTTTTTAACATAATAACTTTATTCACAACTGTACACAATGGACAACCAGTGAATGTGAAATTTACATTGATACAACAGACATGATCAGGCATGAGGGAGTCAGCACCCAGTGGTACAATCTCCAGGCGTGAAACTAAATTATTAGCGATTAGACTAGGAGATCCCTCTTCCACTTCCTTTTCAGCCTCCGTTGAGTTATGTCTGGTATCTGTACTGTTGCCATATTATGTATCTGTTTGTTAGTGTGTCCCACGTAGTTTCCATGAAATTGTCGATAAAGTTTATGAATATGGCTTTTAACTGTCGGAATACGTAAGTCTGTATGTAGTATATCCTCACATAAGGAGGGGAGTCTGTTATCAGTCTGAAATGTCTGTACGAATATGTGTTCTTTTGGCCGGTTCATAAATTTGCGATGCCTATGGGTTTAATCAAGTAACTGTAAATGTTAGTTTTTGTTTTGTAGTTTTGAGCGTCTGTGAAGTACTGAGTATTTTAATAAATCTGTTTTTTTGTCTTGACGTGTGGGCCCCATGTCAGTCTTCTATCAAGCGTAAGTCCTAAGTATGTCACTTTTTCAGTTTGGTGTGAGGTTGGTTGTCAATGTAAACAGGCGGGCAGGTCTTGCGTCGCAGTGTAAATTTCAAGTTATGAAGGGAACATAATTAAGTTTTATTTTCCATTTCTTACACCAAGTTTGAATCTCGTTGAGGTTGTGTTGAAGAATACATTTACTTGATGTATATATTTTGTACAGTTGTAAATTTCAATAAATGTATATATAAAAAAAAAAAGAAACAAAAGTTATCCGAAGGATATTCCGCCATTGTTGTCCTGTTAGTTTTAGTAGAGTGACTACGCTCCAAGGAAAAATATAGTGGCCTCAGGTATCGTCAGTAGTTCTAACCGAGGTATGTGTAACCCGTCAGCCTACTGGAGGCAGCTTGTGGCACAACACTGATTGGGCACAGATGATGTTCCTTTCATGTGTATCCTAATGAGTCCTACTAACTATTCTCTGTCATAAACATTTTAAACAAAACAAACCACATTTTAAACACTTTTATAAGATAACAGGTTTTTTAAAATATATTTATTATTTAATATTTGTAGTTGTACGTTATATTTCCATGATATAGAGAAAACTATATAACTTAACGTATCTTTTAACATTTGTCGTAATGTTTGAGAGGAAAAATATCAATATTAAAATATTGGTCTTCCAAAGAAAAATATCGATAATTTTGATATACCGATACCCACCTCTATATATTTAATATAACCTTTGATTTTTTTCTGGCACAAGGGTGGAAAATAAATCCTTGTTTATGCTGGTTTGTTTCAAAGTAACGTTTCTAGCCCTCTTGTATATTCCCTTTGATATAATTAAGCAGCCCGCTAGCGCTATATACCGCTTAGCTTCGGACATCGTTCTTTTATCAGTCAATATAAATCCTACGATTGCTGGTTCCACAAACGGAATATCAAATAAACCCTTTTAAACAAAAATCCCGATTTAGAATGCAACATGTAAACAAATTATTATTTCAGTTATTGCAATACTTTTAAAAATATATTTACTGAACTAACTATTAATACTAATTGTAAGTAACGCTGTATTGAAAATCTGTTTCGTCTTAGTAATTATTTTGCAATTCACAAGGGGACGTTTTGACTTGTAACTCACAGATTTGAATGCCGATTTTTGTGTGGATAGTAGAGACCTACAATAGTGCAAAAATAGAATTTTATACACCAATGAGCATTGGGAGCCGAAAAAAAAAATATCAAAATCACGTTTTATTTTTTTTCTTAGCTCTCAATCGAGATAGCTTCTGCTGTAAGCTTCTCATCAGATTTTCAACTCAAATAAATATAATATTGGAAATTAACACCAAATATTTATTTATCTTAGGTATGACCTAGTAAATGTTCTACAATGTGGCAGTAATGAAAGTTCTTTGAAAGTTCCGTCGAGGAAGGAAAATAACCTGTCATTAAAGAGCGCGTCCGACTTGATCCAGCGGAGAGATGTGAACTGGAAACTGTTGTCAGCTTTGCTTATAACTGACCTCGTTATTGATATAGCAGAATAAAGAATATTTTGAATTGTAGCACCTGTATTATTATTGTTGCATATTTTCAATAATGTGTAACCAGGTAACAACGGATAAGCATTTTTAAAAAAAATTTGTTTTTATATTTTCTTCATTAAAGGAGAATATTGATTATACCACGAATTTTATTAAGCAATTACTCCTCAACATAAATTGTTAAATACAAGTAACATGTTTCGGGATCATGGTCCCATCCTCAGACTGAAACAGTAATTAAATCTCAACAATCATTCTTATACATTTAAAACAATACAATACCAAATCCAATTAAGCTACAATATATTTTATTTATTATTTTACATTAAATACTCTCACTTAGTGTTAACACATCGTGTCATTCACATGATCTACTTATAAATACACGGTGTGTTAACACTTTGTAAGTGAGAGTATTTAAGGTAAAATAATAAATAAAATATATTGTAGCTTAATTGGATTTAGCATTGTATTGTTTTAAATGAATAAGAATAATTGTTGAGATTTAATTACTGTTTCAGTCTGAGGATGGGACCATGATCCCGAAACATGTTACTTGCTTTTAACAATTCATATGAGGAGTAATTGCTTGATAAAATTCTTGATATAAAATTCGTTTTTATGATTTGTAGAATTTTTTTTATATTCAACTTTAGATGAGTAACAACTTGTATAATTTTATACTCCTAATTACCTGTATATTTTAAAAATTAATATGTATAATTTGTGTGCCAAAGATCTCCGAAGAATTTATCTTTACGTTTTTAGAACTGATGATAGATATTTAAAATTTCGAATAAAAAAAAATCAATAAAAGTGGCAATTAATTCATCTATCCTAACTATATTGATCATTCTAAACCAGCTTTCGTACCTCAGTTTAATTTTAGTAAATGCATTTAAATTTTCCGGGAACCATCCTATTCATTCCGAATCCAATCCAAACTAAAATCCTTCAAACAGCCCCTAATGATAACAAGGGTTGTTTTACGCCTAGACATTTTCTTATCTCTAACGCGAGGCATTCCTCAGGTATCTTCTCTTTTACCAATTCTCTTTTCATTTATATTAATGATTTAACAGACGCTATCCATAACTCCCAATATCATTTATATGCTGATGACCTTCAAATCTACTATTCGTTTCACCCTTCTGAGATTTTTGAGGCATTTCGTATTATTCAAGATGACATTTTTAACATTAATCAACGGGCAGTGGAGAATAAGTTACGACTGAACCCAGAAAAAACTAAGGCATTCCTAATTGAGTCGAAACTCTCCCTGAATTCCCTTTCTTGCTATCCACTTCTTTATCTCAATGCCGTTCCTATTCAGTTAAAATTCTCAATAAGAAACCTCGGAGTAGTATTCGATCAACATCTGTCTTGGGATAACCATATGTCCTAAATTACCTAAAAAACCATTTTTATCTTCAAACAGCTCCTATGATTCCGTGAATACTTTCCTCGCAATACCCGTCAATTGTTAGTATCCTCCCACATCCTTCCCTGGAAGCTTAATATACGAAGGACTGTCTGGCAAGCTTGAAATGAAGCTGAAAAGATATATGAGTTCCTTAATAAGATTAAGTTTTGGTATCCTCAGGCGCTTCACATCGTTTGCTGGTATTCTGAGTTAAGGTGGCTTTATCCTAGTTTTCGACGACAATACTTCCTTGGTTCCTTTCTATTCCAATTTTTAAAGTAAAGAAAAAAGACCTTTGTGCATTTACGAATTAAATAAAATAAGTAAATCACTAAAATTAAATAACAGCATTATAAATCCTAGGAAATCAAAATTTGAACTGAAAAGAGGTTGATATACTGATAATACGGTGCACTCCAAAATGGCTGCCTGCCCTGGCTATTGAGAGGTAAGCCCCCTCCACTTGTCTATAACTCCATGGAGATAACCATATGACCATTTATATTCAGTATTACGCTCTAGTTATTTTTAACCTGTTTTTTTAAAATATGAATCTCTTAAAACTTAGCCAGTTTCTAAAATCAGAAGAAATAGCTTTCCAATACCTACAGAGATGAGGATTACTGCACAGAACGAGAAAATGTGGATGAGGATATTTTATGAAGATTTGTTTTTACTAAAATAGAGCTCCTTTTTATAAGTGTTTTTTGAGAATTTGCAGGGAACAAGTTGATGCATTTAAGGAATCATTGAGAGACTGAATCACTGTTTTAGAAAAAAGTAATTGGGATGGCTAAAGTGAAAAATTTCCGAAATCTCTTTTATTTTCGATTTAAAGTCACTTTTAACTTGAAAAATTTTAGATTTTTGTCTTTCATTGAAAACTCTAACACGTTTCATAAACTTAAGATCAACAGAATTATAAAATATCTTAAATTCCTTAAGTGGTCCATTTCAATTTGTGAAGAGTTTACGATAAAAACCATAAAAGAGAAATATTGAAATATTTTGTAGTAATGATCTACACAGAAGAGAAAAATATAACCAGAGGCATCAAACCTATATGTTGCTACGATAACAAAAACATGTAAGAAGAAGTATTATACTCGTATCCTGAGAAGGGCTTTGATATATTCAGACATTCAAAGGCCGATAACAAGGAAGTATTCTCGTACAAAAACGTGTTCCCTAACGAGATGTACTACCTTACCGCTGCGGGACCGTTACCAATGTTGATTCCTCCGATCTGTGTCCCTTCAGTACAGATAAGAGATCATCCGCTAACGAACTGAATTGTCAATGTTATTAAACCTTGGGTTGTATATTTTACAAAAAAAACATTTGTATATTCAAGCCTCAGAATAAAAACCGACAGTAAATTTGATCTAGATTCAGTAAAATTGAACATATAACATTTTTTTTTTTTTTTTTTTTTTGAGTAGATTGTTGGGGTATGCAGTCATAAAGATACACAGCAATTAAAAAATATATTTTTTTTTAATTTGTGATGCCAACGTTTCATCTTGCATTGCAAGCCTTCATCAGGGCTGGAAGTAGAAAACAAACAAAAAGGTATGACTAAATTGTAGAGAGTATAAAAAATTAATTAATCTTGAATTTTAGTCTTATTTCAACAGTCTTAATGTACTGTCTTCTTTGCCTTGAAATATTGCCTTTATGTTATTGTTCTTTACTCTTATATATTTATTCTGTTCATACCTTTTTGTTTGTTTTCTATTTAAGGAATATTATGTACAGTCCACTCTTCAGAGTCTTATTTGATTTCTGAGGAAGTTCCGCTTCTTTTGGATTTTCTTTTGGACTGACGGGTTACACGTACCTCGGCTAGGGCTAGTGGCGATACCTGTGGCACTATGTCTTTCCTTGGAGGGTAGTCACTTTACTAAAACTAAAAAGACAACAATGGCGGAATATCCCTCGGATAACTTTATATATATACGTTTATTGAAATTTACAACTGTACAAAATATATACATCAATTATTTCTCCTTTTAAAACTTTATTTATGTGTTTAACTTAAGAGTTTTTTTTATTTTTAATTTACAATTTATTGAAATTTACAACTGTACAATATACATTAAGTAAATGTCAAATCAAAACGCTTACAATAACTAGGCAAAACTAGAAAAGAACTACTCATCAGTAGCACTTAATTAAAAATTTTACACTACACGGACTCTAGGCCATCTTCGGTTCAGACACCTCGGACGATTATCAGGAATGGAGTGGGAAGCAAGTTGAGAAACTAACGGATTTGAGTGATTATGGAGCTTACTATGAAAGAATAGGTATCTGTTGTGGGCTAAATCAGCAACATATAGAACATTGAGATATTTATGGATAAGTCTATTGGTGATAAAGTAAGGAGTATTGAGGATTTTTCGAAGGATTTTGGATTGTAAGGATTGAATACGAGATGAATTGGTTTGCTTAGTGGAGCCCCAAAGCTCAACTCCGTCCGTCCAAATAGGTCTAATCACAGTCATGTAAATGAGTCTTTTGTAATTAATTGGGAGCTTTGAACGATTGTCTAGTAAATGTTGAAGTAGTCTGAAACGACGGGCAGTTTCTTGTCGTTTTTGTCTTGTATGTGGATTCCAAGTTAGTCGTTTGTCCAAGTGGAGTCCTATTTTCAAGCGTAGAAATATAAATGAATAGGCCGAATAATCGGCGCTTTTTGCCGACTGGAAGGCCCACCTTTAATAATTTCTGATATCTTAAAGAACAATACGGTATTTAAACGAGAGAGATTTTTCAATGTAAAAAAATTCTTCTCACTGGACCACCCCTCCTTACTGTTGTTAATAATAAAAATGATAATATTACATTAGTAGTACCGTGCAGATAAACTGAAGTGCCGAAATAATCTTGAGCAGCTTCCCGAATCAGATAGTATTCACTCTGTCAGGGCCTCATGCATAAAAAAGCTACACCATTTCCTTCTTGTCACGGAATGACATCAGAACTAAAGAGTGTCAGAACGTATCATATGTTCATCATCAAGGTTATTTCTTTATTTTCTAACATCAAGATTCCTTTAATGTCTTTATGGCCAACTGGTTTCAAATTTACCACCAACAGACTTAAAATGGGTTGAGTATGGAATTTAAATTTATCCATACAAAAAATATAAAAGTAAAAGCCATTTTTCGTTTGCGATCACTAACCGCGAAAAGTACTGAACCTATTTGTACCAAATTTTAACTCCATCTTCGTAGTTCAAGGAAGGTTTGGCTATAAGAAAATTTACTGGTTTTTAATTAAGTTGTTATCAATAGTGCAATGAATAGGTGGATTCCAGTGAAGTTCGAAAATAGACCGATAGGTGGCGAACACCATATCTCTTTAAAAAACAGCATATTGATATCTCTTTCGGTATGATTGAATTCCAAATTTCACAATTAACTATCGAAGCTAAGTAAATTCCTGACTTTTGCTTTATTTTTCTTTTAAAAAACATTCCGTTACACACCCGTTTGCCGAAGAAGAAAAATATAAGATAAACAAGCTACATGTACTGACGGCTGTTTCGCTGAAAAGCTGAGGGGTGTAGGGTGCATGAAATATGGGATTAATTTTTTTACCTCAGAGCTTCGTTAGGATAGTTAGAAGATGAACATACTATTAGTCCCCGCCCCTTGGGGGTGAGCTAAACATGAGGGGAGGGAAGAAGGTCCTATTTTTGGGTTTTTCGATTATATCTCGAATACGGTGGACTCTAGAAAAATATGTTTCTAATAAAACTTAAAGCTAATTAATTTTTCTATAAAATTGTTCATATACAAATGTGTCGAACTTACAACGGTTTTCGAGATATATGTTATTAAAAATCTATAATATAAAAAAAGAAAAAAAATAATTTTTACCTCATTTTATTTGTCAAAGATTTGCTTCAAGTGCCAGAAACGTATATATGAATTTAAAGTAAATTTAATGCTTTACAACTTTGATGCTTACATTGTTTCTGAGAAATGATTGTGGAAGGCCGTTCCTATAGAATTGTTTATATACACCGTTGGAACTTCGATAAATGTGTATATAAACAATTCTATAGGAAATTTAATAAACTTGCATTTTTGTTCGAATCATAGTTTTCTAAAATCCACCATTTTCGAGATATAATCGAAAAACCCAAAAATGGAAAAACACCTCAGGGGCCTTTTAGTATATTTATATAATATATATCAAGCCCTATATATATATATATATATATATATATATATATATATATATATATATATATATATATATATATATATTATATGTATATATTCCATGCACTCTACAACCCTCATTTCAGCACTCATTGACTGGACTAATAAATAAATAAATAAAATGAAAGAAAAGAAACATATTGAAGTTTAAGAAGTAAAATTGATTCTGAACGAATTGTTACTAAGGTTTTATGAAGATATTAAGATGGAAGGATATTTAACATTTTCCTGCTAAAGGAAAAAGTAAAAAAAAACTTCAAATATAAATCACTTTTTTTTTTTTTTTTTTTTTAATTTACTCCTTCATCCACCAAACATAGGATTCTTTAAAGTAAACAGTATTTTTTTTATCGTTGATTTATTTCCGACAGGCCCAGTGAAACTCATTCAGAAAAAGTTTCAACAAATTTAGCTACAGTATATAAAATTGATAAGAAATGATCTCTTATCAACAATCTCTGTCGTAAATTACTTGGATTCAGTCTCTCAAACAGTCGTACAATGGCTATCTTTATTAAGGTCATCAGATCCACTCGTGAGTAGAATTCGAGATCTATCTAAATATTCTACGGGTATTTATCAAGGACCTATCTTTGAAACGAGTGTCGTAATTCTATAAACGTTCTTCACTCTACGACGCACAGTGGGGCAGAACAGTCTAAAATCGGAAAAAACTCTTTTTCTCGAGAACGGTTAGCCCCATCGAGCTGCAAATAGTCTCATTCGATTCAGAAAGGAAAATTACATAAGAATTGCAACTAAATTGAAAAATCATATCATTATTTTCTTTTATAAAACTGAGAGATATTTTAAATTATTTTATAAAATTTTATTTAACATAATTTTAATTTAATTTAACATAAGTGTATGCTAATTTAACTTCATTATAACAAAAAAAAAAATGGTTCCCTTTTTCAATAATCCCATTTTTATGTTGTTTAGCTCAGAGTAATTCATTATTTACCTACATAATGAATGATACGCCGGCTCACATATCAATTGGAGTTCTTATTCACTGATAAGAAGTTGAGGCCTCATGTCCGTAATGAAGGGATCAAATGATTCTAATAGCTTATGAAACATATCATAATATCAATCTTTCATTCATCCACTCATAAAACCTAGTTTTAAACTTATGTCTATTAAAATTAACCGATTTCAACTTTTGTTTATAATGAGGGAAAAACCGTTCATTAATTGCACAAGGTATTAAAGTAATCAAATCATCCGATTCCAAAGGAAACTTCTCGCAGACAAAAGTTTTTAATGAAAAGTAACAAAAAAATACCTCACAGAGATCGGAATATTTTATTTTGATTCATAAAGCGAATGTATATGTTAACACTTTTTGAGAAGAAAGCAGACCTAAAACCGCACTAGAGTGTCAATTTTTTTTTTTTTTTTTTTTTTGTAATGTAATTTTAATTAAATTTATCGTATAATCACTTATTTGTATTGCCGAAATTATTATATTAAAAAAATAATAAACAAAATGATTTTTTCCATGAGCGTCTATAAGTGGAATAAGAAATAAATATTTCTCAGAAAATGCAACAAATGAACTTAGACATCTATCCCTGAATATTTGTTTGATCATTTGAGAATTAGATCACTTAATTTTTATGTCTCAATCCCTTCCTTAGGTTTAGTACATATTGTTTGCAAATAAACAAACATAGGGACCACGAAAAGGCTAATCTCAACTTTGTAAACAATCGTTGTTTTTTTGCACAGTTGTCAAGTTGTCAATAAAATTTATAGAGATATTAAGTAGTGGTATAAGCTTTATGGTGATGGTAATTTTTAACCGGAGCTCAGCGGAGCTTTTTTTGTAGGACCACACGTGTTAAGCAATTCTGGTTAATTTTTCCCTCTTGCTCTAGTATATTTTTTGATAATATATTTCATACATAGGACCAATCTAATATTTTTTCATTATTCTTTAGAGTTTGAACTATAAATATGTCAAGTTTCATAGGTTTATCTCTAAAAATAAATCCACAGTGACCCAAATGGTAGCTCAATAGAAATAGGCCATTTAGGAGTGGAATATTATTGTCCAACTTAAGAAGGCCTCGGAGTCGCAAATAAAAATGAAATTGAAAAAAACAAACTGGAAATGTTTGCACCAACTAATAATGAATACAATGGCCCATCAAACAGGACAAAAATAATAAAGTCATTTTTAGAGTTTTTTCCGTGTTTGCCCCACTGTGCGGCGTAGTAAGCCTGGAACGGCCGCGGCGTAACCCTTTCTATCTCCGCCTTATTTCTCTAGCTCCACGTACGTCCTACATTATTCTTATCTATCATTGGTATCTGTCTTAATATTTCCGAAGGATGGTGTTTCTCACTATTCTTTTATCGATATAATTTGGTCATTGTTATTATTATTATATGATGACATGTAATACAAGGCTATAATACCAAATTATTATCAATAGTACAGTCAATGAGTGCTGAAATGAGGGGTGTAGAGTGCATGAAATATCCGATAATGTTTTGCTTCATAGCTTCGTTAGGAATAGTTGGAAGGTAAACATACAATAGGGAAGGTCCCATTTTCAAGTTATTTGATTATAGCTCGAAAACAGTGGACTCTAGATCCTTGGGATCAAAATTTAAGCTATTCAAATTTCCTATATAATTGTTTATATACATATTGGTCGAACATCCAACTGTTTTTGATAGATAAGTTATTTAAAAATAGGACCTCTTCCCCTTCACCGTTAGCTAACCCCTCCCAGGGGCGGGGACTTTTAGTATGTTCACCTTCTAACTACTATAAAGAAGCTATGAAGTAAAAAATTATGGCACATTTCATGCACTCTACAATATGTTATTGATTGGACAATAATCACATTTAGAATTAATTTACTTGAAATCGCTGTAACATAAATTAACATAAAGTCTGTGTCATACTAAGCAATGCAACTGTGCAACAATTTTAGTGAAAATAATATTTAGCTGTATATTAATGTAAACATGGATAGAACCGGCTGGATTAATGCTATTCTAGGATATGCTAAATTTTGATTGCTGGCTAGAGAATAGATCCATATTAAATAGATATATTTTGTATTTTTCTAATACTGTTTGGCTTTTTTCTATGAGTTTAACTATATTTGATTCAAAAACTATTTCCACTTCTTATCCAGTAAATTATTTAGTTGTAAAAACCAATTATAATAAGAATTAGCATTTCTACTTGAATAAGACAACTCGACTGAATCATAAAAACACAACTTAGGAAGCCTATCATCATTCATTTCGACTATGTTTTTAAATAATTTAAAGCTATTTTTAGAGCCAGCCAACTAGCATGGATAGACCCAGTCTCAAGCCACGCAAGCTGCTTTGGTGTAGATCTAGACAAATTCAATATTTTTTTTGTAGCAATTAGTGTTTATTTTTTTCTAATTCGTCTAAACACCTCAAACCCCAAATATTTACGGCGCACAGTGGACAAAAAATCCATTTCGGCGGCCAAAATTATTTTATTACAGAAATATGTTTTAAATGACGTCCGATGTAAGGGAAAAATATTCAAAAAATTTTCATGAAAGTAGAAGAGTTCGTAATAAATAACTGAATTGTCGACCTAAAACCCAAGGTGTACGCTTAAATGAGAAGGCTGTCAAGCCTCATTTGATGGTGCTATTTCTTCAATGTAATATGATACAAATGAGCCGTTTCTGTATATTAATACATCATCAATTTATCGATTTATTTAGCTTATGAGATTACGAAACTTTAAAATATTAGAGTAAAGCATACATCATTTTCTGAAGTTACATCATGTGCCTGAAAAACCACCAGCAGATCAAAACCAAAAACCAGATATAAAAGAGTGTGAATTAATAAATTACAAAAAGGAACGGTTTCGAGGGATCGAAACGGATATAATTTTTAGGATTTAATTATCACAAAATAATAAAAATCGAAGTGATATAAGTTTCAACTTCGTACTCTATTGTCGTTTTAAATGCCGGTTATATTTCCAAAAAGTTTACTTTTTGTTTTTGAAGACTTATTTTTAATGTCTTCAAAAATGCGCTTAATTTTGAAATAATCGATCGTACATGACTTTGCTGTGTTAACATACAGAAATACCTCATTTATATCATATTGCATTGAAGAAATAGCACTATGAAATGAGGCTTTGCAGCCATCTCATTTAACCGTACTCCATGCATTTTAGGTCGACAATTCAATTATTTATTACGAACTCTTCCACTTCATAAATTTTTAAAAAATATTTTCCCCGTATATCGGACGTCATTTAAAATATATTTCTGCAATAAAATAATTTTGGCCGCCGAAATGGATTTTTTCCCACTGTGCAGCGTAGGTAATTGTGCTGTCTATTATACTCACTTAAGCTTGTCCCGGATTGAATGCCATCGAATTCTGGCTCTCCTACATGTAGAGATAATACCGCTCCTATTGTTGCATTTCCACGAGAAACAGAATTTCTTGTTTGTTTTAAGAATAAACCAGATCGCGAAAACAGTACACCAAGATAATTAAATTCACTTACAAATTTTACAATGTTTCGTTTAATTGTTATTTATCTTTCCTTTTTAGGTCTACAATTGGAAAACTGATGATGAATGTCAAACATTTGAAACTAGTTTTCGAATAAACAAATTCCAAATAGACGTGGTAAATAATCCATCAATCCTTATTTTGTTGATTCTTCGACACCACAGTGCGTACCTCAAGGGGTAAATACTATTGCAATAAACAAATAATGTAATAAATAAATTAGATTAATCATAAACAATAATTAATTTATTACAGACTGGGGCTGAATTACATGATGTATGTTCAATCCCGGGCAGAGTACAACGTAGGGCTAGAACATGGAGTGCAAACTAAGACCGCTTGGACCAGGGTCGATACTGTTAAGTAGTTTGTGACTCCTAACTTGTCTCAGGCAACTTCTTAGCCACTCTCTCAACGATACAAACGCTCTATGCTTAAGGTAGGTGTGTCCTTAATTGAAATAAAAAAAGAAAATCATACAGTTTTTAGCACTAAATTTAAATTTCTTTTAACTAGTTTAACAAATATATTTATTATGAGATTAGGTAACATTTATTTAAAGAAAGTATTACAATCTGCCTCGATGTGGGCAATAAGTAATATGGATGGCTTAATGGATCCATTCACACAATATGTACAATAAGAAATAAATACAAAGAAGAGATAACAAAAAAAAAAAAATAAATAAAATAAAATAAAATAAGTAAAGAATCTCCTTATAATACATAATGCAATAAAAAAATAAAATAAATAAAACAATTTAAAAAAAAATTAAATTAAATTAAATTTTAAAAATACATTCATACTTTATTTACAATATATACACATCCAAGGGATCCCCCAACGAGACTTGTCCCTCCACTTATGGAGTGACAAGCCAGGTCCTGAGAGATCCCAGCGCTTCTCTCTCAGCTGCGTTAAAATATTAGAGTACTTCTTTTAAATGACCGAATATTTACTTATTATTGAAATATTTCAAGTAATCAACAAAAAATATATCGTCGGTCCCATCCTTTATACCGTATATACAGCTGATATCCCAACTCATCCTAATACTATTCTCACAACCTATGCTGATGACACAATCGTGTTATCAGTCAATAATGATCCATTTGCTGCATCCTAGACACTCCAGTCACAAATCATTTCTCTTGAAGATTAGTGTCATAACTGGAGAGTTAAGATAATTCCTAGCAAATCCCAACAAATAACCTTTACTCTCCATCAAAAACCTACCTCATCCTGTCCTCCTGTATCTTTTAATGGTGTACCGCTAAATAATGTGGAACAGATAAGATACCTTGGATTTTATCTGGACAAGAGACTTACCTGGAACCCTCATACAAGATAGAAGTGACAAGAAGCTGCCCGTCGATTCCGACTGCTACATCACTTACTGGACAAATGTTCAACTCTACCTATTTCCTACAAAAAAAAAAACTCATCTATATGACGATTATCAGACCTGTTTGGACCTACGGTATAGAGTTATGAGGATCCACTAAACCATCGAATTCTTCCCGCATCCAAAATCTTTCAAAAACTCCTTGATGCTCCTTACTTTGTCACAAATGAACTGATCCACAAAGACCTTAATATCCCAAATGACGCTGACCTTTCCTTTCATAATAAACTTACTCCTCATCCAAATCCACTTGTTGCACAACATGCTTCACGTTCCATTCCTGGCAGTCCTCCGAGGCTTCTGAAAAGAAGATGGCATCGGGTTCTTCTTCTTTTGTAAATATTTTATTAGAGAGTTGTAAATTTCTGGTAATAAAAGAATAAAAAATATGAATAGCTTGATCTTTCCCATTGTAGTTTCTTGAAAAATGTATCGCTAAAGCCAAAGTAAATTTCTTGGTATCGACCTTTTTCAAAGTTGGTAGATCATATAATAATAATTATGAGGGTGCAAGATAATTTCGTTGTATTTATAATGTATGATGTTGAACTCTAAATATCTAAGGAGTTCAACATTCTAAGGTTGCAATGTGATTTAAGAAACTAATATATTGTTTTATTTTCTAGATCTGCATTCGTTCTCACATATCTCGATCATATAATTTTTGTTACGGTTCAATTTTTAAATGTATAAAAATTTCCACCGGACACTGTTGCCTTAAGCCCAGTGGAGCCGGTCAGGTTCGACTTATAGTAGTGAATAAAAGTCTCGGACGCCATGCTATTTTTTTATTTTTTTTATTTTTTTTTAAGCAAAATAGCAAAAATTCTTAATTACAAAAAAAGAGGACCTACCCTAGTAGCGTAAGTAACCCTTTTAATACTTCATAACAGAAAATTACCTTATTTTTTTTTTTTTTTGGAACAATTTAACTTTTTTATTACAATTTACAATTTAACTCTCTTTATTTTTCTAGCTCATATATCTCATATGTTATGTTCAAAACCATTAATTCAATTTTGAACAATACATTGATTAAGGGGTCACCTGTGGTGTAGAGGTTAGCATAGCAACCTACTAAACCCAAGATCGCGGGTTCGCATCCCGGTAGATAACCTTAGGATTTTTTAAAGGGATTAAAAAATCCTTAGCTATGCCGACCTTTGGAAGGGACGTAAAATGGGGGTCTCCAGCCTGTGCGATGTCAGGTGCTCGTTAAAGATCCCTATCCTAATTATACCTGGATAAGCAAAATTTAGGACTCCCACCGTAGCATCATCCGATTAGCCATAGCAGCATAAAGTGAAGTTAAACGAAATAAACAAACAAACATTGATTAAATTGATTAAAAATGTTTATAAAACTGAAGCTTTTTCAAACCCGGTGAGAAGAACATTCTCCGCAAAAACCTTGTGGATCCTAGAAACATCCTCTTACCACCTCTACATATAAAATTTGGCCTCATGAAACAATTATATAATGCTTTATATTTACACGAAACAGTAATATATGCTTATTTGAATTATAATAAAATTATCAAAAACTGTGGGTGATAAAAAAAAACTAAGACCAGGTTTGGATTCAGTACACAAAAATCTATAAAAATCAGCTACTAAAGTAAAAAAAAAATTTCAAAAACATTTTGTTTTGTTGACCTGTGTAATTGTGCCATTAGATTACTAATATTAGTATAGTTAGTATAAAAAAAAAAAAAATAATAATAATAAAACATTTCAAAATAACATCTTAGTTTATTTTGCTTTTATATTATATAAAGAAAATTTATTTGCTAATATCGCTCATGGGCAAGAAAAATGACACAACTCTAAATATGACACTCTCCTTAACTCTCCGTACAAGTTACCTTTGTGAAGGTCAAGACACAACTGAAATGTGCCACTGTTCCTGCTTCCACCGTTCGCCATCGTAATTTTGGATAAATCACACATAATGCAAATTTTGTGGCCGCCCGGTGAGATACCTTTATGTAACTTTTCCTGTTCCGAAGCAAACCAAAAACGATCATTATTCTGAAATAAAACGTAAAATGAATTTTTTTTTGGGTTGTGTCACTTTTCTTGCCTATGAGCGACATGAAGAATCATAAAAAAAAAAAAACAATAAAAAAAAAAAAAAAAAAAAAAAACATTGAATCTAAATCATGTTATTTATTTATAGGTTCACCCAGTCAATATATATTTACAAAAAGAAATATATTAAGACATAACGCTTAGGTTTCTAAAAGGATATGCCTTTTGACTGGGGTTTATATTGTAGTTTTCTTGTGTAACCTTCTTTTCACACTCAAAACCATTTTGATACGCTCCATCCCACTTTCAGAAATTTAGCATTTTTTCATTGAGAGCTACTGTTTAATAAATATATTAGTTTGAATGAAAAAAAAAGTCATGTTATTTCCAAATAATCATAATTTTTATAATTAATATATGTACTTAATTTGATCCTTTTAATTTTAGAATGCAAATATGGAAAAATCAGTAGATTATAGACAGATATATCCACGATTTATTATTTTTAACAATCTGGAATATATTGTGTTTTTATTTTTAATTAATATAAAACCGTTTGAATTAGGTTGAAACTGTACTACCTCTATTTCTGTTTCAATATGAAACGACAGAATCTATTATAATAGAGAGGCAGTTAATGAGGGAAAACCCAATGATATTATAAGGCAATTTATTAGCAATGTAACACATAATGTAATGAAATGTAGCTACCAGTACAACATTATCTATTAATAGATAATTGTGTATCACAATGGTCCATACTGATGTCCAGGTCATTACCTGACCAATCGATAGCTGATTTAGTTAGCTTGTGTTCCTGCTTGGATTGCCAACTGTATCAGGCTGGTCATTAATCCTCTCGTGTCTCTCAGAGCAAACCATATTAGTCTTATTTAAAAATCTTACTTTAATAAAAAAATATGAAGTAAGGTCCAGAAATAAAGTTATCCTCTATATATATGGATAAATTTCTCGACTGTTACAATTAAATGTTTAGTAAGGTTCTTAAGGTTCAGTCAATACATAAAAACAACTATTTCGGCGACGCACAGTGGGACGAATGGCCTATCTAGGAGGAAAAAGTCATAATGAAAATTCATGAAACTATTGCGATAGGTGTATAGTTAAGTAGTTTATGAACAATTATCAAAGGTTTTTTCGTTTTTTGGAGGTGGGTTTTAAGGTAAAAAGAACGATCAAAGTAGTACCTAACTCGACAGGTCAATTTTTGTTAAAACTATTGATTCTTTCAATCTAAATTTGTGTATAATTAGTGAATATAGACGATCGTTATACCAGGAAGCCATGCTCGAAATAAGTTTTTTTATAATTTTACCTATTATATAATTTTTTTAAAAGTGCCATAAACTAAAGCATTTTTTAAACTAAAAAGATGTATTACTAAAAAGTACCTCTCTGAAATTCATGGTACAGGTGCCTTAGAAGGTATATGAAATAATCATGAAATATTTAGCTGCTTTTATCTGCTTTCTTGTCTGAAAACGAATTTTCAATTTCGTGAAGAGAGTTATTTCATATTTGGCAAAACTGTAAGGGCATTGATTTAATATATATTACTACATTTAAAAAACTTAAATTAGAGGATATTATACCAACATCTATAGCTGCACTGAAGAGATATTTAAAATTGGTAGTTACGAAAATTAAAGCGAAATAATAAGATGCCGGAAAACCCCGTAAAATTATTAGGAGATTGAGAAAATCACTTTTATAAGAAACAATCATTTCACATACGTTTATAAGGTTACGATACACACAAATACATAAGAATGAATGTATATATGCATGTTTTTACTGTATGTATTAAATTTTCATTTAGATAAAAAATCAGTTAGTTTGTTTTTTACTAAGGAGAAAAAATGTGTAATCGAAATTAATGAAACTGTTGTAATAGGTGTAAACGGAAGATGTTTATAGAGCAGTATTAGAGTTGTTTTTGTTTTTAGCTGCGGGATTACTTAGTAAAAACAAGGATGTAAGTAGTATTTAACTCGACAGGTCACATTTAGTTAAAATTATTGATTCTTTCAATTGAACACTCTGTATAAGCTTGCTGATATTTTTTCATCGTTAGTTTATAACAAAAATCAAGAAAAAATAAGAAAATATCACCCATTACAAACATTATCGCAGCAGAATTTTTTAAAAGTGCAGATAGTAATTATTCTTGCTCCTCATCCACCGATGATTCCTCTGGGGAAGATGAATACTCTTCAGATGATGACAACATGGAGTGATAGTGAATGTAGCACGAATATGTCAACTTCAATGTCAATTTTTTTCAGATTTAAAGTTTACAAAAAACAGTTATATTGTTTCAAGTTTTGTCTAATATATTATATTCTTTATTGTTGTAATTATGTGCTTTTATTTCACCTTATTTTAACTGGATTGTTTATTTAAATCAGGTTGCTGTGTCTGTTTAAGTAAGTCAGACTTTTTTCCTCCTAGATTGGCCATTTGTCGCAGTGTGCGACGATACAAAGTCGGAAATATCTTCCAGCTTTTTCAAAATATCATGAACAATTTGATCATCCATTCTTAATTCAGCGGATGACACTTAAACACTTTCACATTTTTCTATTCAGTTTTTATAGGTTAATTTTTATTTAAGTATGAAAATATTTTGAATCTATTTTTTTTTTTTTCTTGTGACATTTCGATAGTTTCTATTTGAATGGAGACTAAAGGATAATTAAGTAAATAGTTTTGCCTAGTGGACAAACAGGACAGTAATAATATCACAGAAAGATTTGAAAACAGTATCGCTTCATAATATGAATTGGATTAGTACACCGGAACCAACTTATTTATACGATGCCAGGCTTGATGTGTTTTTTTTCATTCATTACTTTTTTAAGATAATTAAAAATAATTGTTGCATAATAAAAGTATAAATAATCACCTATTATGTAATCGTTAGAAACGATATAACTATTTTTTACTAAATTAATATGATACAAATAAAATTAATAGTGAATAATTAAACCTTATAAAAACAAATCGGAACCACGGATAATGGGGGCCTACCGTGAAGTATTTTTCTTATGGTTGTGACTTGAGTGGTTTTATTTTACCTTATTTAAACTCTATTGGTAAATCTATTGGTAAAAATCAGGTTGCCAGGTCTGTTTAAGTGATTCAGACTTTTTTCCTCCTAGATTGGTCATTCGTCCCACTGTGCGACGTTTCGAGACTATATTTTTCTCATAATCATGCCCTACAGTGAAAAAACAGGTTTCAATAAAATTACATAAGTTATTTCAAGGGGTCACCTGTGGTGTAGTGGTTAGCATAGCAACCTACTAAACCCAAGATCGCGGGTTCGCAGCCCGGCAGATGACCTTAGGATTTTTTAAAGGGAGTAAAAAATCCTTAGCTATGCCGTCCTTCGGAAGGGACGTAAAATGGGGGTCCCAAGCCTGTGCGATGTCAGGTACTCGTTAAAGATCCCTATCCTAATTATATTATACCTGGATAGGCAAAATTTAGGGCTCCCACCGAAGCATCGTCCGATTAGCAATAGCAGCATAAAAGTGACGTTAAACGAAATATACAAACAAGTTATTTCAAAACATAAAGTTAGCTACAATAACAAAATGTGTTAAAATAATAAAATATATATAATTAAACTAATTCCGGCCTACTAAAGGACTAAGTAGCAGGCTGAATTACGTTTTACTTTGAATATCGTGTCAGTGAGATAAGAACAATGAGAAAGTGCGTAGAAGGAAGAAATAGAGTTGTTGAAGCATTCCAGGTATATAGTTCAATATAGGGATAATAGTTCAATAAAAATGTACATTTTGGTGTGTAATAGGTCGGATAGTTTTGATTTTTTGATACGTTGTTAATTTTGAGCTTGTTTCAAAAAATTGGGAACTTAGTTTTTTGGATCTTGAAGCGCTATCATTGCATATTAGTAGCGTTAAAGCGTCAAATATTTCTTATTTTTCTATGCTTGACGCTTGGATGCTTGAACGGTTGGTTCAAAAGAAAAGCTTGTTAAATCCAAACTAGGCAAAATTTACAAGTTAAGAAGAAAATATGCTCTGCAGATTAAACAGGGACTAGGATGTAGGCTTTTAATTTTTCGGAATCCTCTCAAAAGTAACAAAGTTTTATAACAATTTATGCTGAAGGAGATTCGGTTCAAACTTTTTTTGGCACAACTCGTAATTTTTTTATTTAGCTTGCAATGCTCAACAATGCTTTTCTACTCGATCCTTTAAATCCGTATTAGGTTGCGTTTATCCGAGGAACGTAGACTTAAAACGAAGACCCATGACCTTTAGAGCGCTGAGCTGGGAACGCCTTGGGGTAGCTGGTTCTACTGCTGTCAATTTCCCAACAGAATAAACTAGTTGGTTCCTTTGAACCTGGCCTATAATATTGAGCAATAAATTCAACATGGGTATTAGCAGTTCTACACCATTAATTCCATAATCAAACATTTACTAAAATATGTACGTACAAATAATAAAGATAAAACAAAATAATAGGATATATATTATATATATATATATATATATATATATATATATATACATAAAATACCATCTTTTAATGAAAAATTCATTTAATATTTTTCCCTGACTGGGAATAACTGGGAATAGTAGATCCTGGATATTTTTATCTATAATCTTCTACTATTCGTAATTTATATTTTAGAATTAAAAGGATCAAATCATTTAAATTAACAATTAAATTAAATAACCAAGTAATAATCATACAAAATAAAATAGGTTGAGAGAAAAAAGGAGATTCAAACGCGACTTTTTTCATTCTAAACAATATAAAGCCTAAACGGTAGGTACTATTTTTTTTCTATAAAAACATTTATTTAAAGAAAGTATTACAATCTGCCTCAATGTGGGCAATAAGTAATATGGATGGCTTAATGGATCCATTCACACAATGTACAATATAAAATAAAAACAAAGAAAGTGAATAATAAATAAAAATAAGTAAAGAATCTCATAATATGTAATACAATAAAAATTAAATATACAAAGTAACTCAAACTATACAATACACTGTTTTACAGATCTGCCAGGATCTTACGATTTTTTTGAGGCCGAGGAAGGACATCCTTGGCCACTCTCTCCATCCACAATTAGAATTAGCTTTTTCGTCCTTAAGGATTGCTGTTTTTTTAACGGTTTTTAAGGACACTGTTTTACAGATCTGCCAGGATCTTACGATTTTTTGAGGCCGAGGAAGGACATCCTTGGCCACTCTCTCCATCCACAATTAGAATTAGCTTTTAAGTAAAAAAAATCATAATAATAAAAATAAAAATTTATAATAAAACAATACATAAATAAAAAAAATAATAATAAAAAAAATTAAAATTAAATTAAATCTTAAAAAACATTCATACTTTATTTACAATAATACACATCTGAGGGATCCCCCGACCAGACTTGTACCTCCACTAAGCAAGGCCCCAGGAGATTCGAGCGCTTCTCTTTCAGCTGCGTCACTAGTATAACATCAGTGGAGGCTGAGTGAGAGCGCCAAACTACAGTCACTCAGAGCATGAGTAGAGAAGCTCACCATTGTCAGGACTCCATATCGAACTTTATAATAGATCACGAGGCCACTGCCTTTTTAAACTGCGGATTATAGGGCTGAGTGGAAGTGGATAGGGATCGTGCTAATGGATTAGGATTATGTGAAAGTTTTTGATGAAATTTTGGTACTAGCGACAAATTTTATGTAACAAAAAATATTCTCCACTAAAATTTTAGTCAGGATACTGCAGGCTAATTTTCGATCTAAGCAACACAACAGAGGTAAGGGGGTGTCAAAAAAAAAAGAACTCTAACACTTTAAAAAAAAAAATTTTTGTAGGCAGAACGTGACTTTTTTTAATAAAACCAAAGAATCTCATTTAAGAGACAGTTATTCTGCTAGCTTGTCTGTCAAGAAAAGTCCAACTTTCAGATCCGTAGAGGAGCTTTGGTAATAAAACTGACTTGAAAAACATCATGTTTACAGCACTGCTTAGTTCCGGTTTCATGCAAATATATTCCATTGGCTTTCCTAATTCTATTCGTCACCTCCCTGTATATTCTACCATCCTCACTTATAATTGTTTCCAGATGGAAGGGATCCACATGTTCCAATATCACACCAAGATAAGAGATCCTGAAGTCTTCATCTAGGCGACATACACACATAACCTTACTAACTTAGTTTATATTTTATTAATTTAATTTTGTATATACTTAATAAAAATTTGTAAATAATGATTTTTATTGGAAGCATGGGCATAAATAAAAACCCACATGTTGAACCCGCTGCTGTCAAAAACCCCGTATGCCTGAAAAGGGGAGGTTGGTATTAAAAAAAAAAAAAAAATTTTATGTAAAAAAAAAAAAAAAAAAAAAAAGAAACCGACTTCAAGATTAAGCCTACACATATAAAACTAAAAAATAAAAAATAATATTTTACTTGCTTCGAATCAAAGATAATTAAATGACAATCAACGAACATATCGATATTTATATACCTATTCACAATTTATGATCATATATTTTTGGAGTCGGTGCCAGCCAAGGCCAATCCTACCTTTGCAACAAACTTTCGAATGGCACGAGACAGGAGTGTGGCGAAGATGAAATAGTGGGGAATCTTTACAATTAACATTTTTTCTTTTTCGAATTCTGTTTGTTTGTTTTGGTTGGCACCAACTCCAAAAATAACTGATCATAAATTATGAATAGGTATATAAGTATCGATAATTTTGTTGATTGTCATTTAATTCTCTTTGTTCGCAGCAACTAAAATATTATTTTTTACTTTTTAGTTCTATATATGTAGGCTTAATATTGAAGTCGGTTTTGTTTTTTTTCTAATAAGTATTTTTATTTTTCACTTTTTATTGGTGCGTTTATTTTTGTTTATACAGTCAATTGTCGATCTTCAAGCTACCCTGACTTACTGAACAAAGACTTATCGAAGTTATTATTCCACTTATCTTCATTTAAAAAAGAAAATTGAACACAAAATTGGAGTTGAAATCATTACGTATATTTTTCATTAATGGGTGTGTGTGTTATTTGTACATAAATACATGTAAAATCATTGATACAGAAAATTAAATACCCGGTACCAATTCATCATATAATTTTCAACTGAAATGTGATTTTTTTTTTCTTTATTGTTTTTATTTTGTTTCTCAATACTCTAAAAAATAATCGCATTTATGTATACAAGTATTTTTTAATGATAAATTGTTTTTAACCATTTTCAAAGAAGTTTTACTAAAAGTCTGTCTAGAAGTAAGATGATGAATAATAATAATGTGTTTAGGAAAATGTGTATTATGATTACATAGACTAGTCCATGCATGTTCATATATCGTTTATTACTTTACTATCTGTGTTTATTGTTCACCAAGCTAATAAGTAAAATTTTTGAACGTAAAATCATTTTTTAATCCATCATTTCAATGCTATAAATCAACTCAGGACATGTATTTATTTCATTATCAAAAAGGAGTAAGTCTCAAACTGTTGCAAGACGGAGTAAGTACAGAAAAAAAAACAATTTTTAAAAAACTGGTCAATAGGGGCCCTTATTACGCCTGCCCAACTAAAACCATCTATTTTTCTGGTAATTATACAAGAAAAATTATATTCATATCAATTGGGCATCATATTGCTATGGTTTTTGGCTTCTGGTGAAAAATTTTGAAATTTGGTTTTGCAACGTTTTGCAACTGGACGCCTCATATGTAAATTATTATTGTTGATAATTTAGATTTAGTTACCATGGAGATTCTAGATTATCATAATTATAAATATGTTTAAAATTGAAGGTTATATAACAGTGATTTTTATACACCGTTGTTTTGATTTTTCTTAAGTCCTGATTTGATTTCAAAATATTTTTTATAGGGCTACCTGTGAAGTATGCCCTTCCGATCTAAAAAGGAATCTTCAAAATTGATTCAGACTTAACGGAGTAATCGCATAACATACACACACAAAAAAAAAAAATACAGACGAGTTGAGAACCTCCTCTTTTTTGAAGTCGGTTGAAAAAAAAAAAAAAAATGTATTTACTATAGTTCGAGGGGTTTGGGAAGGCAATTGGCCCAAAGTAGCGGGGTTATGGCGTAATTATCTGTTAATCAGCATTTAAAGAGTTCAAAAGGAATTGTTAATATTTAGGTAGTTGTGAAAATAAAAGGTCTTAGTATGTCAATCATATGACACACTATAACATTTACCCTCCGGCAGCAGGTAGTGGTTGGCAACGTGGTCCACTCAAAACCCAGCCATCCCAAGTCTCCTGAACTATAGTTACTTGGTTTTATTCAATTTTGTATCTTCATTTATTGTACTTCATTTAACATTACCTAATTCTTTATTTGACATATTGTTTTTCAGCCCTGAAGATGGCCATCAATGTTTTGGTCGATAAGTCGACATATTGAATAATGTTTAGTTTGTTTTAACAATTCTTATCCTCCTTAGACAGATCCCTACGTAACATATTAAAGATTCGAGTAACTGTTTCATAAGTTTTGTTTTGAATTATTTTAAGATAATGATGAGAGAACTGCATTGTTGTGAACTATGGCTGCGAATGAAATTTGCTAGAGTGCAATGAATGCTATCTCCAACAGCTGGCTCAATGAGTGTGGGAAAGTTAATGATTAGCATCTCCAAGGCGCACGGCTTGCTTATTCTTGTATCTAGTATCTCTCTCTATTCTCCACTCACAATCAGTCATAATGGTCCAGTCAATAAACGTACTGTAGAGTGCATTATATATGCGATTATTTTTGACTTCATAGCTTATTTTTAAATAGTTAGAAGTTAAACGTACTAAAAGTGAGTGAGGCAACGGTGGGGAGGAGGGGAGTTAGTACCATTTTTGGGTTTTTCAATTATATTTTGGAAACGGTAGGCTCTAGAAAAATATGTAACGATTTAAAATTAAAGCTAATTAAATTTCCTATAAAATTAATTATATACATATTTGTCGAAATTCCAGCGGTTTCCGAGATATACGTTATTAAAAACATAATTTTTATCTAGTGCCTTCCACGATCGTTTCTCAGAAAAATTATCAGAATCAATGTTGTCGAGCAGTAAACTAACTTCAATTTCATATATACTTTTGTGGCACAAAAAGCAAATATTTGACAAAAAGTAAGGTATAAATTATTTTTATTTCAAAAATTGTCGATTTTCAATAAATTATATCTTGGAAACCGTAGGAAGTTCGACAAATATTTATACAAAAAATTTTATAGGAAATTTAATTACCTTTAATTTTGATTTTATTGTTTTTTTCTGGAGTTCACTGTTTTCAAGATATAATTGAAAAAAACAATAATGGGACCTTCCCCTCCTCCCATCATAAGCTTCCTCCCTCCCCATGGGCGGGGACTTTTAGTATGTTTACCTTTTAATTACTCCTAACGAAACTGTGAAGTCAAAATTGCCGCATATTTTATGCACTCAACACCCCTCATTTCAGTACTCATTGACTGGATAATACAGCGATTCTAATATTATAATGATGCTATACATGTATTAATCTGTCATGCACGTGTTTATTCCTGTAGTTCACCATACTAGACCGTCAATTGGAGTTCTGGTCCAGTACGCCCCTGACGCCTACCAAGAAATTATCGCCCAGTCATCACTGAAGTGTAATGATTCAGTTCTTGGGAAGGTGTATTATAATGATATATTATATTATAATATATATTTAATGATAAGTATATATTATTCCACCAAGGTGGGAATCAAACCCTCACCCCAAGGCGCTCGGCCATTAGAGTGCCCTTCTCAATGGCTATACCTGAAAATCATGATCGCTTACAATAATTTATATGCTTGGTAAGATTATGGAGACACGTTCAGAGTATAGTTCTTTTATGTTTGTCAATGAAAATATATGGAGGATTAGAAAAAAAAACATTGTTGACAATATTTGTATAAAACCAAGATTTTAATATAGTAAATAGTTTAATAAAAATGAGCTGTTTGACGTTTGCAGACGATCTTGTACTTTTGGCATAATCAGAAGAAGAGGCTACTAGTCAAATAAATACTCTACAAATAATAGCAGCAAATGCAGGCCTACAAATATCAAACGAAAAAACAGAGCCCATGACTACTGAAATAAATTTAAAGAAAAAAACAGTAAACATCAAATATAGAAAAAAATAAAAGTAGCCAAAAAATTTAAGCATTTCGGTGGAATAAAAAGTTACAACGATTCTGAGAAAGAGAGCATCCGAGAGAAAATGACAAAATTAGAAAGTCTCCGAACAGGCAAAATTTATAGTAAAAAAGAACCAATGCATAATTAAGGCATTACAACCTTGTAATGCCTACTCAACTTGGAAAAGCTGCTGAGAATAGAAACGAGGATCTTAGGGAAAAGGAAAAATTAAACAAAAAGATCTTTAACTAAATTTTCAGCTACAAAAGCATAGGAGGATACACGAAGCAAATACGAGAAGAATTATAGAACCTTAAAATTTCATATGCCAACTGTCTGGATAGAGACACATTCAGGAAAACACTGAAAAATCCCACCAATATTACAAGAGAAAAAAAAAGAGGAGTACAAAGTGGTCCGAAGAAAGAAAAGAAATGCAGTCGAAAAGCCTAACCAATGATATTCGAGTGGTCCTTAGAGACCGTCACGTGAAAAGAAAGTTCACTGTTATATTTATTGAAAAAGAGATAAGGTCTTTGATATTTATAAATTCTTATAAAGCATTTTTAGCCATATGAGGTTAAAAATTACTGCTATGCTTAAAAATATCATTTAAGAATATTGTTCAAAAAAAGATATACTACTTTAATACACGATTTTTATCGATAAACAAATTAAACCAATTATTAGTTGAAATTATCTAAAAATAAGTTCATTACTTATGAGAGCGGGCGAAGCCTTGATGGGATATTACAGTAAGAAGTAAAATATCTTTTTAATTTAAGGTCGAAATAATTAATTCTTACAGAAAAGAAAAAAAACAGTAAATTAAGATACTACTTAATATTATGATGTTGCTCTGAAGTTTTAATCCATGCTGTAAAAATAATAACTTTCATTTTTATCTGTTGGGGACTTATTTTTTTTTTTTTTTTTTTTTTTTTTACATGAAAAATAATATAATTCTAAAAATGAAAAACTTTGTAGATTAGAGATAATCCGGCTAATATTTAACAAGAAACTTAATCGCCTAACTGCCCCAGTTAACCCCGACGACACAATTATATTTTACGACAAAATTTTAGCCAAGTTTTATAATATTTTATGAAGCAACTTCTTACCGCTAGTGGGAGGGGGGGGGGCAACTTCTGGAAAAGTTTTAGTTCAATAGCATACTTAGTTCCTCGGAACAGTGGACTGTCTAATATCTCTGCCATTGTTCAACTTTGATTGTGCATTGTAAAAAATTCTTAAGTCGGTTATTTATTTCTTAATGGAGGAAAATAAACAGTCATATGACAATGATATAATTTACATTTTTAATAACACAATACATTGTAATTAGAAACTGATTAACTATCAGGCATGTCTATTTTATGTATTTATTCATGAAATGCATTTATATACAGTCAAAACTCGATAAGTGGAAGTTTAAGGGTGAACAAATTTACTTCGATTTATCAATTTACATACTTATTCACAATTTATGATAATTTATTTTTGGAGTCAGGACAGTTTAATCCTTCCTTTGCAAAACACGGAGACAGCGGTGTGGCGGTGATGAAACAGTGGGAGGATCTTTAAAATTATCATTTCTTTTCAAATTCTGTTTGTTTTGGTTGGCACCGACTCCAAAAATAATTGATCATAAATTGTGAATAGGTATATTCCTTTTCGATAATTTCGTTGATTGTCATTTAATGGTTTTTGTTCCGAAGTAATTAAAATATTATTTTTTATTTTTTAGTCCATGTTTGTATATGTAGGTTTAATCATGAAGTCGGTTTTTTTTTTTTTTTTTTTCCAAAAATTATTTATATTTTTTTACCTTTTAGTGGTGAGAGTATTTTTGTTTATACAGTCAATTCTCGATCTTCAAGCTACTCTGAAAAATAGTTCGACTTAATGAACAAAGAATTATCAAGGTTATCATTCCACTTATCTTCATATAATGGGTAAATTGAACACAAAATTGTAGTTGAAATCATTACGTATATTTTTCATTAATGTGTACGTTGTTTGTACATACATGTAAAATCATTGATAAAGAAAATTAAATACCCGGTACCAATTTATCATATAACTTTCAACTGAACTACACTTTTTTCTGAGGGTGCCAAAAAGTAGACTTACCGCTTTCCACCAGTGGCGATCTTTTCTTTATTTTTAGGACGGTTGAAAGAGAACTACGCGGAATTCGGAATTCACTAGCAACAAACGCCCAACTCCTTTCTCATTCCTCCACTTTACAAATCAATTTTAACTTTTCGTTAATTGAAAGAATTTTCAATAGCCACTGTAAAACCACTCGTGTGAATAACTAATAATAAGTGACTGGTGTAACTATGAACTGAAAAGATAAACAATGACGGGAAACCGGAATATAAATTACACATGAAATTCTTTAAATTTGAGTTCGATTTATAGAGGCAATGACTTCCAATAGTTCATTTCATTGAGGTGGTTTTATAAGTTCTCTCTTTCAAACCCTATTTTCAGTTCGACTTATTTACACAATTTTTAACGTTTTCTGTCTGAAATCGTCTCTTTGAGGTGAAATTTAAGTGTAATGTACTTCCCACCGTAGATTTTGTTAGAATTATTTAAGAATTCAGCTTATTGAAGTACGACACATCGAGAGTTGACCGTATATGTAAATTATCAATTTTTGTTAATAATTTAGATTTAGTTACCATGGAGATTTTAGATTATTGTATGATTTTTATTAAATGTTTTTTTTTTCTTAAAAAGTGCTGCGTTGATTTCAAAATATTTTTTATCGGACCACCTCTGAATTATGACCTACCGATCGAAAAAAGAATCATCAAAATTGATTCAGAATTGACCGAGTAATCGCGTAACATACGCAAAAAAAATACAGATGACTTGAGAACCTTTTTTTTTTTGAAGTCGGTTGATAACTGCAGTGTTTGTTAAAATAAAGGATTAAACTGCCATTTTTGGCTGGCACCGACTCTAAAAATGACTAGGTATCGATAGTTTCGTTTACTGTCCTTTAATGATCTTTGTTTTGAAGTAATAACAAATATTTGATTTTTTCACTTTATGATCGTAGTAAATCTAGGTTTAATCTTAAAGTAGGTTTTTTTTTTATTTTTTTTTTTCTAGTAATTGCTATTGAGAATCGAGAATCAATTTTTTGGTTCAGAGTGAGACAAAAAAAAAATCTTTGTTTCAAACACACTTACAAACTCATAGAATAAGGTCTGCGTTATGAGTAACTCTAATAAGATTAATGATGATGATTGTATTGTTGACTGTGAGTTTTTACTAAGGAGATGAGTTTGTCAGGGGTGCAGTCAAGGTTGAATAAACACAACCAGTTTTTAAATGAAAAACTTATATTTTGGCGTGCCAACGTGCCAACTTAATCTTACTAATAAGATTAAGTACATAAAATTGGAATTATTTCCTTTTAAACTGTTTGTACTTAGGAATAATATGACTACGGGTAGGAATGATAAATATAATTAAATATAAATGGAAAACAAATTATTTCATCCTAACTCTAATAATAAAGTCAACCACCTACAGTAATTAAAGAAGCCAATCTAGCCAAGGAAGGAGGTTAAACCGTAGCTCAGAAAATGAGGATTGATGCTTCGGTGTAGCAAATTTTATTTACCGTTATTGAGATTTACTTTTCTCTGTCTACCTTTCCACAATACCAAAGTCTAAAGAATATTGCCGTTCGTATTATTTTGTTTAAATATATAATGGCTTAATTTTAAAAATTAGTGTGTTTTAAATAATGGAGAAATAATATCAAAACTAGAGATGGAATCTGCAACTTCTGTAATAGGCAATTGGTTAGAAAAAAGCGCCGACTAGTCGCGCATTTTATTCAATCATATTTCTACTCTTAAAAATAATTTGGTAACGGTCGGGTTAAGAGGAGGCAGCTCCTACGCCCGCCGAGAATACCTTTTATCGATTCTTACCTTCTTCCGATTTATTTCGGTGTTTTAGTCGCTACTTTTAGAGGGGAAAGGTTATTCTCATTTATTTACGGAGAAACTTTTAGTCCCTGTTCAAAGTAATATTAACTTCTGTTTACCTTATGATACTAAAATGTGAAATAAGAAAATAATGAAGTGGAAATAAGAAAATTTCAAAATATAAGACACTAAATCAATTTTGAATTAATTTTATATTAAATGAAATTTAATATAATGCTAAACCATCACTAATGTTAATTCTTGATAAACTTTGTGATGTGAGGGAAGTGTAAATAACAAATTATAAATATTTAAAAGACAGAATCCTTAAGTATTTATTTGTCATAACTCCTATTTATTTAACATTTGTAGCTACATGTTTCCGAGACAATGCTCCATCATCAGGCTTCTAAATTTTTTTTAAAACACTTTAATCTATAACATTATACCAACAGTTTTACAATTATATAGTAACGTGTCATTTACCTCTTAATTAGTGATTATTTTAACATTGCCTATTCTCCATGTTATAATCCATTATACATTATAAGACAGAATCCTAGTTGAAAGTGATGATGTTAATCTCTGCTATATTTTCTCAAGGGAAGTGGAAATAAATATTTTCTCAGATTTATTTTTAGATCGATATGTTTTATTGAAATAATTATACAATCTGTCTCACTTTTGGGCAATAAGTATTATGGATGACAAAGAATGTATTCACAAAATAAGCATACTGAAATTTTATCACTTAAATTGATACAACAAATAAAAATATATAAAACACCAAATCCATATACAAATTAATGTTAAAAAAAAAAAAAAAAAAAAAAAAAAAAAAAATTCAATACTGAATAAAGAACTTAGGCCAGGGAAACATATGCCAGTAACTCGTACAATTTCATGCTAGGGTCATTTTAAAATAAAATGGCACTTTAGCTTTTTAGAAAACCCAAAAACTCTCAAAAAAAAGTTACTTATTCATTTTCTGTAGCATACGAGGATGTTACCTCACTACTTAAGAAAATATACCTGAGTTGGTTCGTCAAATTTTAGCTTCCTTGATTTTTAATGAATTTAAAGAGAAATGAAACCTTTAATAATTTGACGTACTCTACCGGATTTGTACCTTGCCAGAATTATGATTTTTATTCAGGTTTTGGAAAGGATTTTAAAGGTTACTAATATAAAGTAATTTCCCAGGAATAGCAATAGTAATAAAGTTTATATGAAAAATTAAAGTTCTTTTTTTCACATTAATAAAAAGTTCATGGATTTTATTATTGCTCCCCCACCAAAGTTATTAATATCTGTTAACAAATTTCTAGATCCTTTCAATAATCCTACATGTTTCTATCCTACATCCTTCGATGTTTTAAGGCCTACATTAATTTAAACAAATGAACTCGACAAGAAAAAATTAACAATAGTGAAAATATTGGTAGTATGTTTTTTTTTACAGCCATTCAAAGTGCTGGGACAGCAAATTGCCATTTTATTTGAAAACGACCCACATATGCCAGTACCTCGTACAATTTCATGCTAGTACCATGCCAGTAGCTGGTTCACTAGTAGATCAAACATTTGATCTCATGCCAGTTGATGTGCTAGTGATGAAGGGCGCATGAGTCCCGCGCAACTGAAATGACATGTGTGAACCCACACTACATCTACTGGCATGCCAGTACGCAGGTAAGATCCTATTAAGGCGTTTCAAGTAGTATTTTGAAATACTTTCAACCTTTTTCATTCAATTACCCTTTCCACTTTCAAATACCACTTCTTTAAACAACTACTATCCACCCTGATCCTGTCTTCCAAAAACTTTAAATAGCCAACATTTAGTTTCATAAAATATGAACAATTTAAATTCATGAAATCTTATTGTTTTTGAAAAATAAAAAAAATAATCATTATTTTAAGTTTTCTCTTACTTTTTATTAATATCTTTTTATTTTATTTTATTATTACAAATATTATCTGTTATTTTGTTATGAAAATATAATTCAGTTTTAAGTCTCTGAAAGACCTTGGTTGTACATAATTTGTTATTCTTAAGGAACCTACGTTCCAAGGATAAATAAAGAACTTATGAATAAATACATAGAATCATTGATAAATTTATACATAAATACATCAAAAATATAAAAATGACTATTGAAGTTGTTTCTGATTTTTTTTTAAAACTTGAAGCAGCGTAACACGGAACCTAGCCGAGGCACAGGTGTAATCGATATAGTCCTTGGCACAGTTACATATGTCAGCTCCGGTGCATTGAACTTAGTCTACGCTCTGTCCTTGTGTAGTAACCCTCTTATATATATTTAACTAATTGTAATGAATAATATTATATTAAATTGAAAGTATAAATCAATATGGAATAACTTGAGAATGATTTAAATGACTTCAAACGCTTGAGAACTTAAGAAAATTATTAACTCAATTGTCAGCCATTATAGGAAAATCCTCATAATTAATTCTTTATTAGCAGTTACTGGAACATAATTCATAATTTATTGCAGATTGACATTTGTAGAAATACATTTCTCTTGTAAAACCCTGTCTGTTGAGAAGCAGTCAAGTGACTATATTAATTAATTACCACACACACACACATACACACACACACACACACATATATGGTATATGGATAAATTTCTTGACTGTTACTATTAAATGTTTAGTAATGTTCTTGAGGTTCAGTCAATAAATAAAAACAACCATTTTGGCGAAGTTTCGAGACTATATTTTTCTCATAATCATGCCCTACAGTGAAAAAACAGGTTACAATAAAATTATATAAGTTATACAAGTTATTTTAAAACGTAAAGTTAGCTACAGTAAAAGTATATAACAACATGTGTTAGAATAATAAAAATATACGTATATAATTACAGAATATAGAGGAGTATGAAGCTACTTACAATGTTACTGGTGGATATGAATAGACTAACTAAATTCTAACAATTCTAGTACACAACTAATTATTATTATTCTAACCCATGTTGTTATATACTTGTACTGTAGCTAACTTTATGTTTTGAAATAACTTGTATAACTTATATAATTTTATTGTAACCTGTTTTTTCACTGTAGGGCATTATTACGAGAACAATATAGTCTCGAAAAATCTCCAAATTAGTTGTTTTTATTTATTGACTGAACCTCAAGAACCTTATTAGACATTTAATAGTAACAGTCGAGACATTTATCCATATATACATAGCATAATTTTATTTCTGGACCTTACTTCAGTTTTTTTTATCAAAGTATTAAAAAAATTTTAAATAAGACTAATATGGTTTGCTCTGATAGACACGAGACGATTATTAACCAGCCTGATACAGTTGATACAATCCAAGCAGGAACACAAGCTAACTAAATCAGCTATCGATTGGTCAGGTAATGGCCTGGACATTAGTATGGACCATTGTGATACACAATTATCTAATAACCCTCCAGTAGTCGCAACCCTAGGACTAACACCAATAGTCGCAACGATCTGACAGATCACATCTAAAAATTCAATCGTTTTACTGATGATTTCATTTTATTTTTCTCATTTACTTAATTTTTAGTCGTTTTTATTTATTGACTGAACCTCAAGAACCTTACTAAACACACACACACACACACATATATATATGTATATATATATAAAGAACTTATATATAAAGAAAGTAATTTTTATATGTTTAATGTATTTATGTATAGCATTATATATCATCATCATATATATGTACATCAGACGCCTTCAAGGCTTTTTATTGAAGCACTCATCAGTAGCACTTTTATTGAAGTGCTACTGATGAGTAGTTCTTTTCAAGTTTTATTATTGTAATCGTTATCAACACATTTACTTTATGTATATATTTTTTACAGTTGTAAATTTCAAAAAATGTATATAAATAAAAATATCAAATTACTTAAATTAAATTAACAATTAATATTTATTTGAACTAATCAAAATACAGAGAATCCTATTAGGATTATATTTAAAAAAAAATAAATTTCTCTCTGATTGGGAAATTCAATAGATCATGAATATATCTATCTATAACCTACTGCTTTTCCCGATTTGCATTTTAGAATTGAAATTATCCAAATTCTGAAATTTATAATTAAATTAAATTGACAATCGATAATTATTCGAAATAAACACAGTTGAGAGAACTCGTCAAACATGACGTATTTTATTCAAACCAATACCTAAAGCTCCAAGCGACAGATGTTTTATAACAAAATAGGGTAAACAAGACAGTTATTGACACCCTAGATAGTCATTGACACCATGAACTTAAAAATTCAAAAAAAATATTTAAATAAAAAGAAAATCAATAAAATTCCATTTAAATCCTACAACTCAACTTTGTAAAAATTCTTTCAGTTCTGAAACTATTTGAATAGATTTCCATAGGGTGTCAATAACATATTTAACATTAGTTATTGTCACTATCTTGTAAAATACATTCTAGAAATAATGTTTGGTGTGAACTTACTTATTTAGCTTGAAGTACAGTAATAAAGGGAAAATAACTGTAAATTTCAACTTTATTGTACTATTCTTTCTATTGCGGCATGGAGATGCAAAAGGGGGTAAATCTACTTTTTATCATTTCCAATTTGTTTAAGGTTTATTCACAAAGTTAGCGTCCTCTATAAGGTGGTAAATCGTCCACCCTTCAAAACATGCTAAATCCAATCCAATTTTACCTTCAAAGTTTAGGTTGGGTTTCAGAATCGGGTAAATCCTTGTTTCTCAAAACAAAGATACTTGGATGTTTGGACGTTTGTATCGAAAGTAGTAATGAATATTTGAAAAGGTTTTAGTTTTCGATATATTTTACACGTGTGATAATCAATTTATTGTGTTGTGTCAAATATGGAGGGATATCCTGAAATAGATATAACAGCATCGACAAAAAAATATGGGATTGAAACTAATTGGAAGCGGACTTTGTAAAAACACCAGAGGTTTGTACAATCTTCATTTACCATTTTCTTTCTGTTCTTACATCTGCCGATTAAATTCCAATCTAATTTAATAAAATTATTGAACTTCAATAGATATGCTGCTCTTGGAACTTGTGCCCGGATACTTGAATGTAAACAGCTCAAGCACAACAAACAATTAGGGTTTGAACCCCTTTAGTATCTGTTAATTTTGCTTCAATGATCGGCTCAAACTCAAGAATAGTGTTCGATTTAAAAAAAATTAAAGAAATCTCGAGAAAATCGTTTTATTGTTAATTATTTTTCAACCGACTTCAAAAAAGAGGAGGTTCTCAACTCATGTGTATTTTATTTTATTTTTTTGTGTGTGTGTATGTTACGCGATTACTCGTTTAATTCTAAATCAATTTTGATGATTCCTTTTTCGATCGGTAGGGCATATGTTAGAGGTGGTCCTATAAAAAATATATTGAAATCAACTCAGCACTTTTTAAGAAAAATAAAAAAAAAACAGTAAAAAAAATCATAATAATCCAAAATCTCCATGGTAACTAAATCTAAATTATTAACAAAAATAATTTACATTTACAGTCAACTATCGATGTGTCGTAATTCGATAAGCTGAATTCTTAAATAATTCAAACAAAATATCTACGGTTGGAAGTACATTACACTTAAATTTCACCTCAAAGAGACGATTGCAGACAGAAAACGTTAAAAAATGTGTAAATAAGTCGAACTGAAAATAAAGAAAAGATCGCCACTGGTGGAAGGCGGTAAGTCTACTTTTAGGCACCCTCAGAAAAAAGCGCAGTTCAGTTGAAAGTTATATGATGAATTGGTACCGGGTATTTACTTTTCTGTATCAATGATTTTATATGTATGTACAAACAACATACACATTAATGAAAATTATACGTAATGATTTCAACTACAATTTTGTGTTCAATTTTCCCATTTACATGAAGATAAGTGGAATGATAACCTCGATAATTTTTTGTTCAGTAAGTCGAACTATTTTTCAGGGTAGCTTGAAGCTCGAGAATTGACTGTATAAACAAAAATACACTCACCAATAAAAAGTAAAAAATAAAAATAATTTTTAGGAAAAAAAACAAAACCGACTTCAAGATTAAACCTACATGTACAAACTTGAACTAAAAAATAAAAATTAATATTTTTATTGCTTCGAAACAAAACCATTAAATGACAATCAACGAAATTATCGATACTTATATACCTATTCACAATTAATGATCAATTATTTTTGGAGTCGGTGCCAACCAAAACAAACAGAATTTGAAAAGAAATGGTAAGTGTAAAGATGCTCCCACTGTTTCATCATCGGCACACCACTGTCTCCGGCCATTCGAAAGTTTATTGCTAAGGCAAGATTACACTGCCCTTCTTGGCTGGCACCGACTCTAAAAATAACTGATCATTAATTGTGAATAGGTATATAAGTATCGATAATTTCGTTAATTGTCATTTAATGGTTTTTGTTTCGAAGCAATTAAAATATTATTATTAATTTTTTAGTTCAAGTTTGTATATGTAGGTTTAATCTCCAAGTCAGTTTTGTTTTTTTTCCTAAAAATTATTTTTTCTTCATCAATGTTTGATCAATGTTAAATTAATAAAACAATAGAATTTGTCAATTGTCATGCGTTTTTTTTTTTCTTATTTATCGTACTTTTTAAATTATCCGTTGCATATTGGGATAAATCCAATTTATTTAAATTGTTTAAACATTTGAAGTTTAGAAAAGCTGAACAATATTTTACAGATATGTTTCTAATGTTGTTTCAAAAACTTCTGATCCAATTATAATTGTTTCAAAAAAGAATCACCTGAATTATGCACATTTTGGGGTTCACTGAAAAATTTTCAATTTTGGATTAACCCCGTTTGGCGTCTCTACGCCTCAACTACAGTAAGAATATTTCCGAATATAACTGTCTGGGGTGTCAATAACTGTCTGGTCTATCCTAGATCTTCTATTAAATTTCGGATTAGGAAACTATCAGGTCCTAAATAATATAGCTCCTAAATGGTTGGTCCTAATATTAAAAAAATATTCTACATTAAATTTCTGATTAGGAAACTGTCAGCTTATTTTCAATCCGAGCTACACCAACAGGTAGCTCAACTATACGAAGGTAGCTCAACTTCTCAAAATGATAAATTTTTTGAGGATGAAAAAAAACCTTACACTGAAAAAGTATAGACGCTTAGCCAAATGACATATCCATGTCGAGAAAAACAAAACAACGAAAAGAGTTTTGTTTCGTTTTTATCTGCCAGGGGCAACGTATCTCACTAAAAAATGACATATTTGTTTCAAGAATATACCGAAAACGGCGTGACGTTGCACCATTTTTGTTGAACTTCATTCCTTAACTACCTATTAATAATGTTTAAAATGCATGTATTAAAATATTTGCTTGTATAATTAGCTTAAAAATGTTGTTGATTCATCGCATAATCTTGGAATTGCAACATTTACAAAGCTTATAATTAATTTTATTGTATTTAAACTTAGGTGCAAAGGCAACCGGATACCCGTGACTTTGCACCACCTTATTTTTCCAATTAGAAAAGCTTTAGAAACGTATTCTGGAACAAAGTCAAAGCTTGATAGTGTTTGGAGATTAGCCTATTGATTTTGTTTTCTCTGTTTGTAAGGATTTTGCTAAAGGAAACGATTGTAAATTACAATGTTTTCATTGAAATGAGAAAGAAAATTGCACAATTTTGAAGGATTATTTAGGAACGATAGAAAATACAAGAGCATACCAACAAAATATTATATAGAAACAAAATAACGACTTAAAAAACGCCTAAATAATGTAAACAACTAAAATTTGGCAAACAAGGAACAAAACGATGCCTAAAAAATAAATTGCACACAGATTGTTAGAGAAACACTTTTGGAAAAATGAAATCTGCAATAGTTAGACAAAAATTGTTAAAATATAAAAACGAACACTATGGCTTGAAAAAATTTAAAGCTATAACTAGGCAAAATTTTAACATTCAATATACATGCACATATATGACAAATACCTTGTTAACAAGAAGCAAAACGTTATCCCAAATAATTTGGATTTTAACCAGCCTATTAACTTCATAACTTCAATATATCCTCGTTTATTGATTTGCTTAGAAGGAGCATTGCTGCTTAAAATTTCTTCTCACATGGAGGTCACTTTGCGACAAAATATAATGGTTCAATGTCATTCTTAATTCATATCCAAAAGGGGATTCTATTTTATTTTCAAATACCATGACTTTTGGCAAATATTTTGAACAAAATGAATATCATATATTTAAATTGAAATAATTATAGAATAAAATTAATGCAAAATCTCATTTCGAATGAGAAATATATAGTTGTTGAAAGCAGGACTTTATCCCACAAAGGAATTAACAGTTGAAACACTACAATCAACTAACTGTTATAAAGCATAAGAGGTAACTAGGATTACCATGAAAATTCCTTAGGCCCAATCAGTGTTGTCATAAGTAAGTAAGGAATATCAAATATCCCTCATTTAGACAACAGCAAAACACTTTTTCTTCAACTAAAACTTTTTAGTGAGCTTGGTAAAAAGTTAAACTTACAGGAGCAGTCAGACCGTTTTACGGTACCAATGCCTTTTGTATTTCTTTTTGAAACCTGAAGACCTCTGAGCCTAAGATTATTACGCAAGACGATACAAAATGTGTGAGGAAGAAAAAATAAGAAGTATACCCTCCACCGACAAGAGTACTATTGATCCAAGTGTTCCGCACGCTTCTCCTCTAATCGCCGTCAATCACGTAATATTGTCCCTACTTTCACATCGTCTCCATAATTAACTCTTGGTATAACCTTCCATAAAAGAGAAATAACCTCGAAGAATATAAACATGTTTTCTACGAGAAAACTTTTACTTGAAAGGTTGCTGAAGTCAAGGGATATATGAGATGTCTGGAAATCCTGAGTATATTTATCAGATTTATTAATATAAAAATAATATTGTTTGTTGGGGTTTATGGGCATAAAACCCTAGGGTCATTAATGCCTGTGTAGTTATATATCTAGGTATATTTTCACAGAAGATTAGGGTCAGGAAGGGTGCCATGAACAGAGGTGCGCCCCCAAGGAGAGACGAGCTGCACTCGCCGAGCAGGAAATGCGCCACGGCTTGCTTATTTATATGAATACATTTTTTCTTCTATTTAAATTATAAACGAAGCTTATAAGTAGGATGTGGATAAAAACCATTTACATTTCTTCTTCATGGAAAAGTCCAAATCCTCACAAAGTTCGGAGCATAACTAGCCCAAGCAGCCATGTCGCATTTCCCACCAAGCGGGACAGATCCGCCCCAACCCCAGGAAGCACCCCCTCCCCCCAGCTCCGAACCCTAAGAAATTAAATAAATTTCTGAAAAGAAATAAAGAAGGAAATAAAATAAAAATAAATAGAACATAAATAGAAATAGAAATTTAATGATAGTTATGAAAATCAATTAAAGTTTGTTCAACAGTTCATTTTTCTTTAGGAAACTTAAGACTGATTTAACTTTAGATTCGTCATTGCCAAGAACGTCCGAGATAATTGTTGTAAGCCCTAATTTAGTTGGTTTTGGTAGATAAAAGAAGCATTCCTGAAATATGTGGTTAACTGTTAAAGAGCTATTGCAATGCTGACATTTAGGTGGTGGTTGTTTCATAATTATATGTAAATGGGGGGGTTTTGTATGGCCTATTCTCAATCTGGTCATGACAGCCTCCTCTCTGCGATTTAGACGGCTTGATGTGACCCAAGGCTTTACCGCCTTTTTTATTGTTTTCAACTTGTTTGGTGGGCGTTCGTTCCACGTACATTGCCAATTTTCAATTATTTTAATTTTGAGGAGATGGCTCATTTCCTGAGGTATTAAAATAGCAATGCCACGACCTGGGAGTGTAAGTGCTTGGTTTGCTGCTGTGTCTGCAAGTTCGTTGCCAATAATTCCAATGTGACTTGGTACCCAGATAAAGTCGACCGACTTTCCCAAATTTTGCAGTATACTGAGGTAGTAGTGGATTTTTTGGATGACTGGATATTTGGGATACATGTTATTTAAACCTTTTAGTGAACTTAGTGAATCTGTTGTTGTTGCGATGTTGTTTTGTTTTATTGATATGGAGTAGTGAAGAGCTGATGATATATATATAAAAATAATATTTTTTAGACAAAGTTGGGGGCTATTGCCATTTCCAGAGGTTCATTGTCGATTAGATACATCTCGAACCAATTTCTATCTTAACCTACAAGGATGGTTATATGGATGATTGGAACCGGATAAGGATTAGGGATGTGCCGATACCAAATGTCGATCCTCGGTTTTATCGATTCTGAAGAAAAAAATCGAGAATCGATTATTCAAGGTCTTCTATCCAAACTACTTCATTTTTATTGCTCTAGAAAGGTTTAGCAATAATATATATATATATATATATATATATATATATATATATATATATATATATATATATATAAGTTAAGTTCCTTCAAATAAAAACGACAAAAAAAAAAGGAAACTTAGGAACGTAATAACACACACAGGTACTGGTAATAGACTGCCTTTATTGTCCTGAAATCCTCTTTATATACATTTGGTGGTTGTTTAGGATTAAGTTTAGGGATTAAGCTGTATATTGTTCCCCTATACACCTTAACTCCCCCCCACCAGTTTATGAACAATCCTCATAAACTCCTAACAGAGGTTCCCAAACAACCATATCTGACATAAAATAAGAAAATCAATATTAACACAAAAAAAAAATAAAAATACTCCTGAACATAACTCAAAATTTTCACAGATGCTTTACAAATTTCCTTCTGTAATAAGACTACAAAGAAAAAAAAAACAAAACAAATATTACACTTCTCATGTTACCTGATAATACATTCCATAGTATACTACTCACACTACATGTTATTGTGTGTAGAAAAGAGGATACCTATTGAAAACGAAAAAAAAAAAAAAACGAATGACACGACAACAAGTAATACGCAAACGATCCCAACGAAAACGAGCAATATGAAAACGATCACTCCGAAAATGATGAAAACGAAAACGAACGATACGATAGTGATGAAAACGAAAACGAAAACGAGCAATATGCGAGAGAAGAAGAAAAAAAACAATTAAAAGATTAAATTTAACTCATCGGAATTTTCAATTGTTCTATGTGAGCGTTTCTACGCCTCTGGGGATCGTGATTGTGTTGGATCGTAACGACGTTATGTTCACGGATGGCTATTACTTTGAAGGGTCCTTCATACCGTACAACTTCTTTATTCCTATTTGACCCCACCCTTCGGTATACTACTGTACCAATCTTGATGTTCTCCATCCCGTCTCGAACCCTGAGATTTTCACGCGCCACCCTTCTGCTTTTCTCCGCCATTATCTTCCGCCGGACCCTTCCCCACCTATCGATAAGAGCCACTTTGTTCACCGCTAACCGTTCTGCTAATTCATCATCCACTGCCGTGACCCTACCGTCCCTTCGCCTTTCTCGAAGCCCGAAAATGACCTCAAATGGAGAGAATCCCGTCGACATGTGAATAGAATGGTTATACGCGGATATCGCCTTTGGCATTGCCATCCCCGCATTCAAACCCTTATCGATATGATACACTCGGAGATGATCCCCCAGGGTGCTATGTAACCTTTCGATCCCTCCCCGACCTTTCGGATGTCCCGGAGTATTAATATGCCAGGTTACACCCACCTCCTGCATCTCCCTCCTTAGACTGGCGTTATCAAACTCCCGCCCACCATCCGATACTATTCTATCCGGTACCCCATACACTTGGAACCATGCCCTTAATGTTGCGATCACTGCCTCCGCCGACCTTTCCTGCACCGGGTACGCCATCGCCAACTTACTGAAAACGTCTATCACTGTGACCCATTTATAGCCCTTCCAGGTGAAAGTGTCCACTTCCAAATCACTTAACGGCCCGATGGGTGTTACCGTTTCCTCCTGCCTCCCAGTTGGGGGATGCCGGTCGTACTTGGCTGCGTTGCAAATTTCGCACGCCCCAATCACCTCCTCAATCGAATTGCGCATCTTTACCCAAAAGTACTTTCGTTTTAGTGTAATGTTTCTTGCACCCCACGGTGATTAGTTTTACCCTGATGGTAAGCTATCGTGATTTCCTTTTGCCTATCCGTTTCAGTTATTGTCTCCACCATGAGCTTACACCGGATAAAAGTTCGGTCCAACCCAATCCTCTCCGTTCGCCACAAGCGCTTTATTTTCTCCCATAGAACCGCATTCCCCACGAATAAGTAAAAGGTTTTCCCTGGTCGTGTCTCCTCCTTCAACACTTTTCCGACCACTTCTTCCCTTATCCCAGGTTGTGACCATATGGTGGGTGATGCGATGTCTTCCATATGTCGAGTACTCTACTTTAGTCAGTCCTGTCGTCCTTGTCTTCCAAATGATCTGTCTCCGTTTGTCATTTATAATGTCTTCCCTTTCCTCCATTTCCCCAGCCCGTTCGCCCACTGAACTCTCCTCCCTTGATACTTCCAGCCCATCCTCCCTCTCTTCCGATTCTTGTTCTACCTCTTCCGATCTCTCGCTCCCCCTCTCCTTCCGGTGTCCACTCCCTTAAGAACCTCTGAATCCCTCCCGAGTATTCCCCTTCTTCCCGCTCTATCGCATTTATCTGCAAAGCCCTAGATAGCCAGTCAGCTACGATATTCTCCTTCCCTGGCTTATATATGACTTCCATATTATACTGACTCAATATCTCTTTCCAACGGGTGACCCTCGCCGACGATTCCTTCAACTTCCCTACCCACATCAACGGCCGATGATCCGTTAATACCTTAAAAATCCGACCAAACACGTACGGTCTAAAGTGTTCGACCGCCCACACTACGCCTAACAATTCGCGTTCTAACGCGCTGTAACGTGACTCGGTCTCCGTCAGACGTCTACTCGCGTATGCTACGGGTTGCTCTCCTTTCTCCCCCTCTTGGGATAACACGGCCCCCAAAGCATACTCGCTAGCGTCCGTCGTAATTGTGAAGGCTTTAGTGAAGTCAGGAAATGTGAGAACCGGTTCCTCTTGGAGTCTCGCCATGCACTTCCGGATGTTGCTTTCGATTTCAGGGGTAATTACGATTTGTCGCCCCTTCTTCAGTAGATCGTTTAGGGGTACGAGATGCCTCGCCATCTCCGGAACGAACCGCCGGTAGTAGTTCAATGTCCCCAGGAGCCTCCGTATCCCTTTCACATCCGACGGAATGGCCATCCTCCGTATGGCCTCTACCTTTTTTACGTCCGGCCTTACTCCCTCCCTTGAAATCGTGTGTCCCAGAAAGTTGATTTGATCCTGCCCCAGGGTCGACTTTTCTTCGGACAATTTCAAACCGAACTGTCTGAGTCTGTTGAATACCTGTCTCAAGTCCTCAATGTGTCTCGTCTCGTCCTTGCTGAATATCAGTAAGTCGTCCATTAAACTTGGCATGTCCCTTCGTCCAGTCCTCTTAAAAACTCGTCCATCAGTCTCTGGAAAGTTATCGGTGCGTTTTTTAAACCAAATGGCATCCTTGTAAACTCGTAGTGGCCTCTTTCAAAAGTAAACGCCGTCTTATGTTGATCTTTGGGGTGCATCTTTATTTGGTGGTATCCCGCCTTCAAATCTAAAGTGCTAAACACGGTTGCCCCTCCTAACCTATCTAGTATGTCTTCGAACCGGGGTATTGGGTATTTCTCATCTACCGTGTTCTCGTTTAACTTTCGAAAATCTACGACCACTCGATATTTTTCCCGCGATGTCCCATCCTCACTTTTCTTTTTAACCGCCCACAGAGGACTGTTGTACGGTGATGTACTATTAACGATGATCCCCTGTCTCTTCAGACTGTCAAGTTCCTCCCGTATGTGCTGGCGCAACGCCTGGGGGTACCTCCGTTCCTTCACGTAAATTACGCGCTCTTGCTTCAGCGGAATTTCATGCACCGTTTCCCCCGTGACACTCAGCGCCTCCCCTTCCTTGAAGAATACATCCGAGAATTCTTGTTTCAATATCCGACGCCAATCTCCCTTCCGAGTTATAGCTCCGACCATAGCCAAATTGTCCCTTCTGACTCTTTCGCACTGATATTCTCTCTCTCCTATCCGGATTGACCATCGTTTCCCACTATTCTTTATCTTTGCCCCAACTTTGGCCAACAGATCACAACCTATTATGCCCCCATATTCCCGTGGCATTTTTTCCACGATGTGTACCTTTAACTTACCACCCTCGATCCCCCATTTACCTAATGAGATCTCCGCCTCCCCCTCTACCCCACACGGACCGCTCAGGGTGACTAATTTACATCCACACGATTGTACCCGAGGTATCCTCTCTCCTTTACAGCACGCTCTCATTGTTTCGCGACACATTATCGTGTTAGAACTGCCTGTGTCCACCAGGCATCGCACCCCACTCCCCACTCTAATTATGGGCAACCTACCACATCCACTCTCAACACTATTTACAACTATGTGGTCGCCCCTCTTCTTCCACACTCCTCATTCCTCGTCCCGCTCTCTCCTTTCCATCCCAACTCGACGTTCTCCGCTCCTCGGACCGCTTCTCCGGTCACACCTCCCTGCCGCTCGTCCTCCTGCTCCTGGTTCGCCTTCTTCTTCTTCCGTCTCTGAAATGTCTGAGGATCTTGTCGATTCCGAAGGTCGCCTACTTCTCTTCCATACCCGCTGGGCGTTTACCTCCATAGGCCCCTCTTGGTTGGCTACTCTGCGTCTGCTCATATATGGGCACTGTCTTGCAATGTGTCCCTCTGAACCACATTCAAAACACCGCGTGCGGGGGCACTGGGCTACCAGATGACCCACCTTCCCGCACCCATGGCATTTCCTATCCTCTTTCTTCCAGCTCCTCTTCTCTGTCCCTGGCCTCTTATCCCGTCCCGATGGCCGTTCTCGGGTTCCAAACTCCGTATCTCGTCTTCTCCACGTATCACCTCGAGGCTGAGCGTGTCTTCCGCCATCAGGGCGTCTATAGGTGACCTTGCTCCATCCATCTTCCTTCCGGCCTTCCTCATCCCTAGCGCTAGAGTCCACCATCTCTCTTGCGCACTCCAAAAAGGTTTTATCTCTCGGGAGGCCATCCTTTTTCCCCGTCTCCTTGGCCAACTGGACCTTTAGAATAGTTGACAAAAAGGCCATCCTCGCTTCTATTTCCGCAGCTTCTGTTGTCTCCCTCATTTTTTCTGTTATTTTGTTGAAATGGGCCAACAACGATCCTGCGTACTGCCCGCTGGATTGATTCGGTCTTCTCACCTCGCGGAACATGCGGAAGATATCTTCTTCTGGAGTCCACCGACCGCCTCCGAATGCCTTCTTCAATCGGTCTTTCACTACCACCCAGGGCGTATCTTCGTCCGCCTGAATCACGTTTAATACTCCACGCTTGACACGACATACCAAAGCCGCTCTCAATGCGCAAGCGTCCACTGGATCCAAAAGACATTCAGCCGCTTTTGCTTCTATCCGTGCCATAACTCTATCTCCTCCCTTCAGGAAATGGTTTAATTCCCCTACTTCTCCATCATATCTTTCTATGTCTGCAATTGCTCTCCGCAGATCTTGCGACATTGCCGTCTTAATCTTTAGTAATTCTAGCGCGTTTGCCCGCGCCGCTGCCAAATTCGCGTGGGCTGCCGCCAGCGTTTCTGGTGGTAAAGGTTGCATTTCGGGCTGTACTTCAAACGATGGAGGTTTCAAAATGTTATTGCCTTCCATTTTGTATTTTTCAAAATTAAAAAATGAAAATATGAAAAATTCCGGGGGTTCCAAACAGAACTACGATGAATGAGATGGATACGAAACGTTGGACGGGGAGATAAAAAATTAATTGCTTACCCAGTCGTATGCTTGAATGATCCCGGGTTTCGGCACCAGTTAAGTTCCTTCAAATAAAAACGACAAAAAAAAAAAGGAAACTTAGGAACGTAATAACACACACAGGTACTGGTAATAGACTGCCTTTATTGTCCTGAAATCCTCTTTATATACATTTGGTGGTTGTTTAGGATTAAGTTTAGGGATTAAGCTGTATATTGTTCCCCTATACACCTTAACTTATATATATATATATATATATATATATATATATATATATATATATATATATATATATATAATATCAATTTATTGAAATTTACAACTGTACAAATATATACATCAAGTAAATGTATTAATAACGATTACAATAACATGTCAAAACTTGAAAAGGACTACTCATCAGTAGCACTTTATTAAATATACAATAGAAGATCTCTAAGTCATCTTCTTTTCAGACGCCTCGGAGGGTTATCGGGAACTACTTTGAGGAACACTGCCAGATTGGGTCAAGAGGGAAGAATAGGAAAATTTATGGATTCATTTGAAAGTTCTTTAAGTGAGATAGGAACGGATAATTAGGAAGTGCGTTGAAGGAAGGAATTCGAGGAACTTGTAAAGCTAGTCTCGGTCAAAAGCCTGTTCCGTGCAGTACATTCCGCGCTCCAATTGTGGAGGAGACAAAGTCACCACACGATAGCATTGCTGGATTGTCGAGTGTGATGTCCGGAATCCAAACTGCTGATCCGTGATTACATGTTGGGAATCTAGGATAGGTTACAAGCGTTTCAAGATTAGTTTTTCAAGGATTTTACCTATAATTGGCAAAAGGGAATAGGACAGTATGAGGATGGGAGCTCAGGTGGGTTTTTAGGTTTTGAAATTAAATAAAAATTTAAATATAGTACTTTTTGTAATAACAAAAACAAGATTGTGGTCATACTTTTTTATGTTTAGAAATTAAAAGCCTCGACGGGGGATGATGAAGTTATATATAAAAGGACAAGCCATTTACGTTCGTGATCACTAACCGCGAAAAACTATAGAACTATTCTGTACCAAATATAACATCATCTTCATAGTTCAAGGTAGGTTTAGAAATGATAAAATTTACTTATTTTCTATTAAATTACTGTTTAAAAAGCGATAAATATGTGGTGTGCAATAAGAGGTTACAATGATCCGGTGTTAAATATAGCTAGAAATTGATAATAAAATTACTTAATTCAATTAAATTGTTATCCAAAAAGCTATAAATATGTGGCAAGCGACAACAGCGTTTTAGTAAAACTAATGAACCTATCTGAATCAAAGTTTAACAACATCATCTTCATAGTTCTTGAAAGATTTACTATTAGAAAATTTACTATAATAATAATTTTTACTGTTGTATAAAACGACAAGCCATTTTTCGTTTGTGATCACTTACCGCGAATACTACTGAACCAATCTGTACTAAATATTAACTACATCATCTTCATAGTTCCAAGAAGGCTTAGCAATATTAAAATCTACTGAGTTTTTAATTTGACAACAGTGCAGTTTGAAAATTGACCGATAGGTGGCGGGTGCCATTCTACAGGAGAGGTTAGAAAATCGATGTTAAAATTTACTTATTAAACTATCAAGAAAATTATTAAAAAAATTTAAATATGGTGTGCGATATGTGGATCCCAGTGAAGCTTGAAAATCCACTGATTGTGTACAGCGCCATTCCACAATAGAGTTAACAATGGTAAACTGAACCTATCTGTACCGACATCTAAATAAATAACTTTAATTATTCAAGGAAGGTTTTGCAATGGTAAAATTTACAATAACTAAAATTTAAATGTACAATGTTGAGAGGCAGGACCGAGGTTTGCCACACTGTCATATACTTTTATAGTTCGAAATCAACATCCAACCAAATCAATAAAGTTATTTCAATCGAATACAAATTATAACTAAATCAAAATGTCGATCATTTGCTTTTTTATATTGTGTGTAAAAATAAGATCCATGAGCCTTTGGTTGCAAGCACTGATAATGCAGTACATTATTAACAAGAGTTTCTTAATAGTCTCTGCCAGTCTGGATTACCAACTCATTCATTTAATATTAAAAATTGGATGCCTAATTATACTTTCATGTAATCTTCAACTACTTGATCTGTGCAGTTTTAACCAAGTTCAAATTACTGCTGTGTGTAATGCTCAATTTCATACTGCAACATAAAATTTATCTCTATAAGCAAATGAAACATCAATTATTAGTTAATTATCTAATATCTTACCTATGAGAGCGAGAACGCTAGTGTATATGTAATGCATTCCAACCTAATTGTAATGATCCTTTTATACCACCACGTGTACCTCAAGTGAAAAAGTTATTTTGTTATGCAGCGTCATAATATTAAATGAAATACCTATATATAATAAGTGCGGTAGTATTTTATTTTGACGTGAATACGTCTTTAAATTTGGTACCATATGAAAGCAATCCAAAAAACCTAATAAAAAAAACAATTGGGGGTTACAGTTCGGCGTTGTATTTTCGAATCTATCCTCTACATCCAAAATTAAATTATACCACTGGATAGCTAAAGGATCAAAGAATTCATTGCGATAACTGAGAACAGTGACGCATTGCTCGTGGAGAAAGGGGAAGCGTCGCAATTAGTATAACTTTTGACTCGGAGAAGCTACGATGTTCGTTTAAGTTTTAATCGGTAGCTGTAGTCAACTTATAATAAGTTGTTTAAATAAAAAAAAAAAATATTATCAAAAATATATAAGGTCGGCCTATACGCGTCGAAATGCCTAAACCAAATACAGAGATCGTATACGGTTAGAAAGGGCTTCTCATGAGCAATGGAATGGTAAATATAAAACACCATATGACCGAGTCAAGCAGTGCCGGGAACGTACATTTTTAGGTATTTTGCTGCGTATCGAGATTTGCAATTAGTATAACTTTTGACTCGGAGAAGCTACTTGTTTGCCATTTGTGTCGTACTTTTCGTATCACAGACCTATAATTAGTAAAGTGATATTGTAACACAATAATTATTAGCTTCCTTGCTTCTATTCTAAATACATAAGTAAAAATATTTTATTAAAAAAATATGACCCATTACATAAACGTATTCACGTAGAACACAGGGCCGCACACTGGGGCCATATATAGGGCGCTCGCGCTCAAAACTCCAAAAAGCGTTTTATTTTGTTTTATAAATTTATTTTAAATAATAAATTAAAAGATAAAGTTATGATTGAACTAAAAAAGGCATAATTTTTATTAATGATAGGTTTTAATTTAATAAAATGTATTACTTTTAATAATGTACTTAAATTATATATTTAATATAAAACTTTCTTTGGGAGAATTATCTTAATGATAAACAAAATGTGCGTGAACAATTTAATAAATACATAAAAGTAATAAAACTTACATAATACGCACCTATAGTATAAAAATAATAAAATGTTGTAGGTACAAATGTTTCGCACAATATCTCCAGATAAAACAATAAAATATAAACAAATAGCATTTAAAATATTTTAAGTATCAATCATATTTTTAGGATTATAATTGGAATAGAGTTATGGGGATTCACCAAACCATCGGATTCTTCCCGCATCCAATCACTCCAATCCAAAATCCTTCGAAAAATCCTTAATGCTCCTTACTTTGTCACAAATGAATTAATCCACAATGACCTGAATATCCCATATGTCGCCGATTTGGCACGAACCAGATACCTATCCTTTCATAATAAACTTACTCCCCATCCAAATCCACTTGTAGCACAACTTGCTTCCCATTCCATTCCTGGCAATCCTCCGAGGCGTCTGAAAAGAAGATGGCCTCGTGATCTTCTGTAAATATTCATTAGAGTACTACCAATGGGTAGTTCCTCTACAAGTTCTAATCATGCCATTATTTTGCATTGTTTACAGCATATTTACTAAATGTATTTTTATTAATACAGTTGTAAATTTCAATTAATAAAAGAATAAAAAAAAAAAAAAAGGATTATAATTAATGAATAACTATGTAATGTTTTTTTTACCTGATGTCTTTAAATGTGTTGTTTAATATTTACGTAAATATTGAAGAATCATTTGAAATTTTAATTATACTACTTACTATATAAAATTAATTATACTTACTATATTTAATCAATGTTAGTTTTACCTGATCCCCTAAAAAAAGTTTATTATTGGTTTAATCAGAATTATCCGAATCCGTAATATATACATAGATGTAATGTGACATGTAATGTTGTTTAAGCTAGATGGTCCAATTGTTAACATGCCCCAAACATCGGGGTCGAATTAATATTAATTAATTTTGTTTTTTATGTTGGCATTTTTCTGAAGTTAGTTATCAATTATCAGATATTAGATCAGACTAGTTATTAGATAATAGTTATTAGATCATATAACCGATTAAAAACGTCATTAGTTTTATGAAATCTAGAAGTTTTCCAACTAAATTGTTCACCATTAATTAAGCCTTAAAATCATTGTTGCGGGCCTTTCACTAAATTCAAATTTTTTTAATACCCTGATGTTGCGCGAAGGAACTACCCTTTCGATTCACATTTATTTATACAACAGCTTCTATTATCATATTATAATGACAGTTTTGCCATTCCCTAGCGCTAAATTGAATTAATCAAATTCAAAGATTTAGGCTTCAAATTTTAAAATTTAAAGATTTATTTTCAATATTGTTCATAAGAATTTATTTATTAGGGTTTTATAGTACATACTTATTTAATTCTAGAAGTTTTTTCGACTAAAATTTTGCGAGCCTTAAAATATTTGCTGTGGGCCTTTCATTAAATTCAAAATTTTCAATATTTTAATTTTGCGCAAGGGAATAGCACTTTTGCCTTCACATCTATATTTACACAGGCTTCTATTATCATATCGCAATGACAGTTTTGCAATTCCCTTGCGCAAAATTGAATTAATCAAATTTAAGTTTTATGAATTTAAATTTTGAATTTCATCCTTAATATTTTATTTATTAATATTTTATATTATATACCTTCACTTGAACACCACATAGTATGACTTAAAATATAAAACTTTAAAAGAAAAAAAAATTAGCGTATGGAAATGGTTAGCACTATACAATCGACTGAATAATGCTCTCTAATAATCCGCGACATAAAACGGGTTAAATCATTGAAAGGAAACAAACAGAAGCGAGTGCTGTTTACTAGTAGATTTGCCATATTATGTAGATTATTTTAGCCACAAAAAGTAAAAATACCCAAAAATCAAAAATAGAGTTTTGATCGGTGTTAGTGAGGAGATGGCCCCAGTGTGGGCCGTATCCATAACACAGCCACACAGCGATTTTTTAAATTTATTTTTAGTGTATTAAGAGTTTTAGTAATATCACTATTTACTAGAAGATATGAATGTTATATTATTATATTATTGATCCAAGGCATACATTTGTTGCAGTACACATTAGTTTTCGGGTTCTGTTTATCTATTTATCTACTATTCACAGACGAATCCATACAAATACTATTTTAATAACAACGTTCCTTTAGCCTATGAATACAGTAGCTTACAATTGTAATTGCGTCTAAAACGACTGGGACCTAGGCTCGTCACAAAGCTAAGATTATTCTGTAAAGGTGGTCATTATCCTATTGAGTGCATATCATTAGCCGCCATTACCATTTGCTTGTCATTACCATTCTGCGGATGTCCTCGGTGTCCTTCGGGGCCTACTCTGCTGCATTCCTCGTCCGTCCTAGTATCGATACTGCCAAAAATAAATCGAATTTCGTCTTCAGAAAGTATTTTCGATAGAATATAGACGTATTACCCAACTAGGGTAAATCACGGGTTAGAGTCATAGTTAAGGAAATTGATTGATGCAAAAGAGAATATCGTCTAGACTGTTTCACAGATTACTATTTTTTTTACATATTTAGATTCACAAATTCTTGTTCTATTAAATGGTAAATTTAAACTAAAGTTCTGTATTTTTCCTTGAAATAGATTTTTCAGTTTTTATGCAAATATCCTAAAAATACTAGTTATGGGCACAGTGTGTGAGTTATGGTCATAGTAAAAACTAGTTATGGTCATATGAACAAACATTTTGTAAACAATTGTTTTTATTATTTTAAAATTCACTATTTATGTATACCTATCAACCATTTGAGGTTAATAAAAAATTAAGGGTTAATTAATTAAAAATAAAACTCCGAAAACACTTTATTATTACAGTTTTACTTGCTGCTTCCGGGATTTATGGTAAAAGAAATCCAGACTCGTCACCATTAAAAATCTGCAATGGGTGACACATTGAACACACAAGACGTGTTCTTCCGTCAAAATATTTTCCACTGAGTCAAACCAACCACTGGTGTCTTTCTCAGAAATACAAGAGCTGGCTGGTGATACGGCATTAGTGGTTCTACTGGAGATATTTGGATGGCGACGGATAAAACCCCTATACCACCCGTCACTGGGCATACCATCTTTAAATTTGAATTGTTGGTTCGAAACTATTGCTAGTTCTTTGACGCTCAAGAATAAATCAAATTTTGGTTAGGGAAAGCAATTGTATATAATAATCCATAATCCATTTCTCTAACAGGTCCTCCTCTTCAGCAGACGAAATGGGGTCTGCCACCACACTGAAACCTTCCTGTGCCCTTTAATCTTCGAGTTAACGTCATACTTCGGATTTAGCAACGAATCGTTATAGCAACAAAATTTTCTCTATTAAATTTCGCATTGCAACACTATCGTAAGATTTTCGATTCTACACCAACAGTGTAGCGCTTGTCAAATTGTTACATTTTTGAGGGTTAAACAAAAAAACTACACAAGAAAACTATTGGCCCCCAGCCAAAAGACATATCCGTATCGGAAAGTTCTTAGCATAAAGGCAAAAATTTTGCCATAGGAGGGTCAGTTATTCATATTATCGCAAGCAGTATTAAAAAAATTCTACCCAATTGATTTTTTTTTTCTTTTTTTCGGCAGCAAATTCCACTCTTATTTAGTTGTTTAAATCTTTATTAGTCCAGTCAATGAACACATTGTAGAGTGCATAGAATATGCGATCATTTTTGACTTCATAGCTTAGGAATAGTTGCAAGGTGGGACTTTTAGTATGTTTACCTTGCAACTAACGCCTCTGGGGGGTGAGCTAACGGTGGGGGGAGGGGAGAAGGTCCCAATTTTGATTTTCGTTTATATCTCGAAAACGGTAGACTCTAGAAAAATTAAAGCTCATTAAATTTCCTATAAAATTAATTATATACGTATTCGTAGAAATTCCTACGGTTTTCGAGATATACGTTATTAAAAATCGACAATTTAAGAAATAAACAAAATGTTTACCTCACTTTTTGTTAAACATTTACTTTAAATACCAGAAATGTATGTATGAAATCAAAGTTAATTTAATACTCTACAATTTTGATTCTAACATTTTTTCTGAGAAACGATTGTGGAAGGTCCTAGAAACAAAAGTTTGACAAAAAGTGAGGTGACATTTGTTTTTATCCAAAAAATCATCGACTTTTAATAACGAATATATCGTAAACGGTTAGAACTACGACAAATTTATATATTATCAATTTTATAGGAAATGTAATTAGCTTTTATGCTTATTTGGAACATATTTTTCTAGAGTCAACCTTTTTTGAGATGTTATCGAAAAAAAAAAAAAAAAGGGAGCTTTTCCCCTCTCCCCAACCGTTAGCTCACCCCCCAGCGGCGGGGACTTTTAGCGGGGACTTTTTAATTATCGCATATTCCATGGACTCTACACCCCTCATTTCAGCACTCATTGACTGGACTATATATATTTTAACCTGGGCGTATGACTCATTATAGGATTAAAAACTGAATTAATCACTGGTTGAAGAAAACAATAGATCATGGATATGTTTATCTATAACCTATTGTTAATTGATAATTAAATAAAATTAGTTTAATAATCAAAGATTATTTGAATTCCTTCCAGGCTCGGAACAGAATGTACTAGAATAAGGGGACGCAGCGTAGGGCTACACAACACTGCCAGTGTATACTAATAAAATAAAAAAACTCAACTAAGCCTCGGATTCGGATTAATAAATGGCAAACGACAAGGCGCGGAAATGACTAAACGGTTACTAATGGGAACTTGGAATGTACGTGGCCTACTACAGGTAGGAAAGAGTCAGATCTTAGACAAATGTCTGAGAAGGAACAAGATCGATGTTGTGGCCCTGCAGGAAATAAGGTGAAAAATTCCAACTATATTGGAATTAAAGGATTACGTTCTTATCAATAGTGGACATGAGAAAAATGTGTTTTGAACTGGCTTCATAGGAAGTCGTTGGCTTGAAGATATGGAGGACGATCTTCGGACTCTGGGTGTGAGAGGATGGAGAAGGGCAGCTGAGGATAGGTATGATGAGAAGAGAATTGTAGAGGATGCCAGGGTTCTGCAAGGATAATGATCATGATAATGATGATTATGATGATTATTCGAAATAAACAAAATAGAGTGAAATTAGGGGTTTCAAAAGTGACTTTTTTCATTCAAACCAGCATAGATCCTAAAAGGTAGGTCCTAGTGCTAAATGTTATATTAAAATAAAAATTCTCCATTAAATCTTTGATCAGGAAAACATAGTCAAATTATCGATCCGAGCAACACCAAAAGAGATAGAGTGTGTCAAAATCTTACATTTTGAACCTCTCTGGGGGTGAAAACAAAGTTTGATGGAGCAAGGACTGTCTGGTAGATAAGAATGGCGTCTGATAAGAATATGTCCTAGAGATCTTCTAGTGTAGAATTTTTATTGAAATGCTACTGATGAGTAAGCTCTTTTCAAGTTTTAATATGTTATTGTAATCATTGTCAATACATTTACTTGATATATATATATATATATATATATATATATATATATATATATATATATATATATATATATATATATATATATATATACATATATACTATATATATATATATTGTACAGCTGTAAATTTCAATAAATTTATATTTAAAAAATAAATAAAAGGACCAAACTACTTATTTAACAATTATTGATTTACCGAACTAAACAAAGTATATTTATTTATTCCAAACTGGTAAAAACAATAGATCGTGGATTTATCGATCTATAATCTACTGCTTTTCCCGATTTGCAATTTAGAATTGAAATTATAAAATTTCTTAAAATTAAATTAATAATTTAATTAAATATAATTAAATCCTCTGTCATAGATACACAGCAATTAAAAATAATATTTTAATTTATAATGCCGACGTTTCGATTTGTATTGCAAGCCTTCATCATTGGTAATCAGAAACTCTATAGTAATCAGTCGCTCTCTCTGCATTTTTTGTCATAATTTTTTGTGTTTTTATGCTATCTCTGATGAAGGCTTGCAATGCCTTCATGTCGAAACGTCGAAACGTCGGCATGATAAATTAAAATATTTTTTTTTAACTGCGTATCTATGACTGCACACCCCAACAATCTACATCTCTAAGATAATATTACTTTGAACATGGATTTAGAGATAGTGTGTAAATGAAGTATAACCTTTTCGTTCTTAAAGTAGCGACTAAAACATCAAAATGAATCGGAACAAGGTTTGAATCGATAAAAGGTATATTAGGTGCCTGGAGGGGCTGAACCGCTTCGTCGATAGCATTATCGATTTGATTAATACAGACTTAGATACTATAAATATTCACTTGCTATTTAAATATATGTTTATTTTTAAAGTTTTATATAACTCTCTCGTATGTTTGTCTAGTACATGAGAGTTAGGTATCATTGAAGAGGCGATAACAGGAAAAGCTTTACTAATCCAATATGCCTCAAATAGCAGAGAAGCCCCACAGCTACAACGGCCTCCTCTGTGATTCCTAAAATACCCCACGACCACTGGGTCGTACTAAGCCATCGATCCTTCCCAGCCCATATAATGTATCGAAAGGTACTATCGATTATTTGTTTGTCTTTCTTATAAATAAAGAACTTAAAAAAGAATAATAAAACACTCAGAATTTTTATTATCTCTTTTCTTATATGGAAGAATTCTGATTTTTTAATTTCTTTTAAATCTCACATGACATTAACTAGTCGTTCTTTACATGCTATATTAATTATTATTCTCAAATTTACTTGTTGAATAAAACGTATGCAATTGTAAATATCTATAAACAGTTGAAAGTTGAAAAAAAAAAAAAAAAAAAAATGAAATCAAACAATTGTTCTGAGATTTTCATTGACTATAGATTGAAGATCATCATCAAGAGAATTCCTACCACGAACCTTTTTTTCTGCTGCCAATGCCTTAGCTTTCCTCTCAATGTTTGTTAAACTCTACTCATTATCGTCACATTTAGGAAAATCATTTTTTTTTTTTTTTTTTTTTTTATCATGTGAAAAAATTGTTGATAAAGTTTTAAGAATAGTTAACGAAAGTTTCAGGATAGGATATTAAACTTATTTTGGATTCAAAATAATAGTGCAGTGGTATAAGTATATCAAATATACAGGGTGTCCCAAATTTAAATGGCAAAACTTCAGAAACTTATAGGGGACTGAAAAACTAAGACAAAAAGTCCTTTAGATATTTACTCGTTTTTGCTTAGTTTTAGAGAAAATCGTAAAAAAGGAACAAAACAAGTTTTCATTTTTATACTTATTTATTTACATTTATATTTATGTTATGTTCTTTGTAATCTAAATATTGCTCAAAATGTTATCATCTTGCACCAATGCAAGCATTACATCTATCACTCACTTGATAAATTGCAGCTAAACATTGTTCTGATGACATTTGGTGTACTGCATCTATGATGTATGGCATCTATGATTCTCTCTAATAGCTCTGGGATTTTCAAGAGCCCATATATGATAATTTCTTTGATTAACAATTCCTCCTCTTGTAAATGTAGCTTCATCGGTCCATATTATTTTTAATGGAAATAAATTATCATCGCGAATTTTGTCAAGAAACCAGTTACTAAAATTTAATCTCTTGACATAATCTTGAGGTAATAAATTCTGAACTTTTTGAAGATGGTATAGGTAGCGATTATGACCTTTCAAAGTTCGCCGTATTGCTTGCCGCGATATTGCTAATGCAGCAGATGCTCTTCGGATGCTAGTCTCAGGATTGTTATCGAAGTGGCGTTGGACACAGTTTCTTCTCCGATAATCTACTCTTATTTCTGCCTGGAATTGGTCGCCTTCATTACGTATTAAGAATGACCCAGTCTCTCGTAGTCTATCAAAAGTTAACGCAAAGACTCGTCGATTAGGCACTCTTCAATTTGGAAATCGGCGCGCATACTCCCGCACCGCTTCTATTGCATTACCGTTACAGAAACCATACACAAAAATCATCTCAGCGTATTCAACATTAGAATATGTATGCGGCATAGTGGCTGATGCTATTCATACAAAAATATCTGAGTAACTGACTGAAGACTGATTTAGGAATTATAATCCTAGAAGGAAGCCAAAATGTAAACAAACAAAAGAATGTAAAGGATAACATTAAGTGTTTACATATCTCACGGCCTAGCCTGACGAACTTTGAAAGGTGATAATCGCTACCTGTAACATTTTTGTTTTGTTTCTTTTTTTGAGATTTTCTCTAAAACTAAGCAAAAACGAGCAAATCTCTAAAGGACTTTTTGTCTTAGTTTTTCGGTCCCCTATAAGTTCCTGAAGTTTTGCCATTTACATTCGGGACACCCTGTATACTTAACTATTTCATAGCAGACTTAAAAGACACTGCTCGCCGTTTCCGACTACTCCAACACCTACTAGACAACCGTTCAAAGCTCCCAATTAATTACAAAAGACTTAATTACATGACAGTAATCAGACTCATGTGGACATTCGGAGTTGAGCTTTAGAGCTCCACTAAACCTTCCAATTCTTCTCTTATCCAATCCTTACAATCCAAAATCCTTCCAAAAATCATCAATGTTCCTAATTATGTCGCAAACAAACTTATCCACAAAGATCTCAAAGTTGCATATTAGACCAGCCAATAAACATATTGTAGAGTGCATTAAATATGCGATTATTTTTTAAGAAAGATGATCCCACAACTGGGGGAGTGAGCTAACGGTGGGGAGAGGGGAGAAGGGCACAATTTTAGAGTTTTTCGATTATTTTTTGAAAACGGTTGACTCTAGAAAAAATATGTTTCAATTCAAAATTAATGCTTATTAAATTTCCTTTGAAATTATATTCTTTACACATTTGTCGAACGTTCAACAATTTTCAAGATACACGTTATTAAAAATCGATAATCTTCTAAAACAAATAATTTTTACCTCACTTTTTGTCAAACTTTTGCTTCAAGTGCTGAAAATGTATATATGAATTCGAAGTAAACTTAATTTTCTATAACATTAAAGTGCTACTAGTGAGTAGTTCTTTACAAGTGATTTACATGCCATTATAATCATTTCCTTAAATTTACATGATGTATATTGATGTACAGTTATAAATATCAATAAATAGTTAAAAATAGTTATGTCTTTTGACTGGGGATTTATAGTTTTCTTGTGAAATTTCTTTAGTTTTTAGTAAAAAAAAAAGTTTTTTTTTTTACCCTATAAATTTGCAACTTTTAAAATGTAACAATTGGCTTGCCCTAGCTCAGTTGGTATTGCTTAAATCAAAGTTTCCTTATCAGAAGCAGTAGAAATAGATTATGCATAAAAATATACATGATCTATTGTTTTTCTCAGTGAGGCAGAAAATGATTTTTACTTTTGAATTATTTTTGTGTATAAAATTTATTTTTAGACCGAGGTATCAATACCTGTATATATTTTAAGAAATATTATCTTTCCTTGGCTTGTTGACAAACAGTAAGATTGCGTAGGATCCTCTGGGTAGTTAGTAAATAACAGCGATCTGAGGGGGGGAGAGGGGGGGTAGAGGGGGGCCTTGAACGTGAACTTGTTGCTAAATTTATCTCTTGCGGTAGGTTATGGCCTCCTAGCAGCGATTTCTCCGCCTACTGTATAGATAACACAATATGCAAGTAATATCCAAGGTGAGAGGGAAAATAATAAAAACAATAATCTATATAAATAAAAAATGAATCGCCAAATGGGTTGCTAAGCGTAAATCTCGAGAACGTCTCGACCAATTCGAAAGCGCCTAATCGCCCAATGCACGACTCTTTTAATCAAGAGTTGCAATCTGACAAACTGTTCGACCTCGATGCTTTAAGAGAATCGGTTCGAATATATGTTCCGCTGTTGAACTTGAACCATCAACAAAAGTATGTCTTTGATACAATTATGAAAGTTATAAATGATGGAACTGGAGAGTATTACTTTTTGGATGCTCCTGGTAGTACAGGAAAGACATTTTTAATTTCATTGATTTTAGCAACAATTTGCTTACAGAATGGAATTTCATTCGCATTTGCTTCCTCAGGCATTGTAGCTACATTGTTGGGAGGCGGTCGAACAGCCCATCCAGCGCTAAAATTGCCATTGAATATTCAAAGCAACGAAACTCCGACTTGCATCAGTTCAAAGAACTCTGCAATGGCAAAGGTATTACAACAATGCAAGTTGATAGTATGGGATGAATGCAGGATAGCACATATAAGTATTTGGAGGCATTAGACCGAACTCTGAAACATCTACGAAATAATCAAAAACGATTCGGTGGTGCGATGATTTTGTTAGCAGGAAATTTTCGTTAAACATTACCAGTTATTCCGCGGTCTACACCACTGGATGCACTAAAGGCATATTGAAGTCCTCCATTTTGTGGAAAAAATGCTTCTCTCATGGACAGTTGTATGTTGCGTACTATGCAACATAATTACTCTCGCGTCGGTAAACCGACAGCTTTATTTATTTCCGTGCCAGGTAATCAAACAAAAATATCGCGTACCATAAGGCATTACAATGAAAATACCACATTAATACTACTACTACTAAACTCTTGAAATGTCCGAAATAGAAAACTTATATTTGTAAGTAATCGTTGTTTATTATGGAGACATAAATCTATAAATAAAGTGATTACTCTGAAATATCTTTTATTACTGCGAAGGGCCAATACCTTTTGACAGAACAAAGTCTGTTGGGGAGGAACTATTAACATAAACAATCAATGTTGTGTTGTTTTAGAGAAAATAGGGCAGACAACGTCTGCCGGGGCAGCTAGTATTAAATAGAAATGATCATTAAGGGATTTAGAAAGTCATTATTTAATATTTAATGATGATTATATAAGTAATATTGTCGAACAATTTAGGATATTTATAAAAGAGGCAGGAATTTTGGTAATCTCTTCTATTAAAATCCAAGCTACTGTGTTAAAATTGTGTCATGAAGAACAGCACTAAGTATGAACTAAGGTCCCTAAACAATTTGACTGATACAATCAGTTTATAGACAATTTATATTAATTATTTGTAAAATATTCTAATCTTTATTATAGAATGAAATAGTAAGGAAGAGGTATCCTGATAAATGCTATGCATCCAGAACATTCAAACAGGAGGCGGTAGCTATATTGTTCAATTTCCTAAAAATACTCAATTATAATATCAAAATATAATAAAAAGATCATCAAATTGGAAAAGCTGCTAACGATAGAAAGGAGGATCTTAAGGAAAATCTATGGGCCCAGAAAAACACAGGAAAGTAACAGGCGAAAATCTAACGAAGAGATCAACAGAGAAATCAAAGACCTGGAAACCGAGATAAGAATTAGAAGGCTGATGTTCTATGACCACATGTAAAGGATGAAGGAGAAAAGATTGAACAAAAAGATCTTTCACAAAAGTTTTAGCTACGAAAGCACGGGAAGATAAATAAAGCAAATAACAGAAGAATTAAAGAACCTTAAAATTTCAGATGCCGATTGTCTGGATAGAGACACATATAGGAAAACACTGTAAAATCCCACCAATATTAGAAGAGAACAAAAGAGGGGTACAAAGATAGAAAAGAAGTGCAGTCGAAAATCATGAAACTGCGATGGTAAAAAGAAAATCAAGATTCTCAAAGAAGCCTAGCCAAATGATATGTGTGAAAAAAAAAATGGTATTGATTCCTGCTCGGGATTATTTTGTTGATCAGAGATTGTAATTATATTTTTTCATTTTCCAATAGTGAATAAATATTTACAACAAATTGAATTTCAGATTACAACAGCATGTCATTTGTTAATAATCCTGAACAAAAGAGGCTTGGTCGTTGGTAAAGGAATTGATGTACCTATAATTATAACAACATTATCACGAAACTATTGCTAACGTCAGCTCTTACTATCGGTTCCTAGCAGTTGATTTTGGATCATCGATTCTCGATACCGATTCTTTTCACAATCGACACCAGTAGGGAGGGGTGCCCACGTTTTCACCATTGCCCGTTTTTACACCTTTTCCTCGATAATTTAGGGATATATATAGGAAAATGTGTAAAAACGGGCACTGGTGAAAACGTGGGCACCCCTCCTTACTAGCTAAGGAAGATATTGAAGACGGCGAGGACTGTCTATGGAGCCATTTGCTGATATAAGATAGCAGTGAGCAGTTGGAACCATTCTTTCAACTTGTATAGATGCAGATTGTTATTGTACAAACCGGTGTTCATTTTAGACTCTCAAATTTTAAAAGACATGTGAAATCGTTTTCGTTTCATTTTCTTATGTTTATTTTAAAATAATTTCACAACGATATCTGAAAGGCGGAGATCTTAAGCCACTTTTTGAAGCACACCTTTTGTCACGCACGATTTTAGATAGTTGCCATGTTTCTTAGGTGGAGCTGGTGTAAATGTGGGCACCCTTTCTTGGTGTAAATATGGGCACCCTTTCTTGGTGTAAATATGGGCACCCTTTCTTGGTGTAAATATGGACTCACATTTTCCCTGGAAATTCAATATATCTCCTGTTAGAGATAACAACTTGCAACTTTTGTGATGGAAAGTTCTCTGAAGACACTCGGGGAGAGGTTGTGGGTAAAACGTTCCCAAATGTGGTAACTATGATCGTGCCGGGGCTGGAAGAGCCAGTTATGATAGCGATTCATCTAATTTTTTTTTCTAGTAATATATAAAATCTCTACCGTTTCGAAATGTTTTGTCCTGTTTTAAACTACGTTTTGGTGACTTTTTTGAAAGCATTGTGTAAATCGTCGTTTTTAAAAAGAAATAATTGATGTTAATCATTTGCCTTCTCGCATTTACGAAACTTGTTATAGTTGTTAATGAAAAACAAAAAACTAAAATTTTCCAAGTTAAAAGTAACTTTAATAAAAACAATAGAAGGTCTCCATATTTACACCTTTTCCTCTATATTCTTATATGTATGTGAGAGTACAAAGTAAAATGAAGGTTGTGAGGCTGATTAAAATTTTGGAAATGTATCATAGCTGTAGAAATATTGTAATGGAAACTTATTGACTACAATTTTCGGCATTATATTAAAAACTAGCATACACTGCCTACTGCCACTGGCATTACTCGCACTCATAAGTAAAGAACTCCAGAAAGCTAATTTTAACGAATAATTGAAGATTTTTTTTTTTTTTTTATAGATAAAAATCTTGGATCAAACAATGAAATTGAGCATTATTTCTTCAACGATATTTTCAACATATCATTAATTTTTAACCTGGTTAAAACTGCACTCATCCATTTTTTAATTTTAATATATTATTTGGTAATAGAGACTATTAAGAATCTTTGATAATGGACTGCATTATTAGTGCTTGCAAATAAAGGCCCACGGATCATATTTTTACACAAAATATAAAAAAAAAACAAAGGATCAACATTTTGATTTGGAAATCATCTTTATTCGACTGAAACAAGTTTATCGATTTTATCTGGTGGGATTTTAATTCCTAGCCTTAAAATCTAATTACAGGTGGACAAAACTCGTTTTTATTTCCTAATACTGTACATTTTTTTTTTTTTTTTAATAACAATTTATTGAAATTTACAACTGTACAAAATTTATACATCAAGTAAATGTGCTGTTAACTATTACAATAACGTGGCAAAACTTGAAGAGAACTAATCATCAGTACCTCTTTAATAAAAATTCTACACTAGAAGGTCTCTGAGCCATCTTCTTTTCAGATGCCTCGGAGGATTATCGGGAATAGAAGGGGAAGCAAGTTGAGAAATTAGGGGTTAGAGTGGTTATGGAGCTTACGATGAAAGGATAGATATCTGGTTTGGGCTAAATCTGCAACATATGGAACATTAAGATCTTTATGGATAAGTTTATTGGTGACAAAGTAACGTGCATTGAGGATTTTTCGAAGGATTTTGGATAGTAAGGATTGGATACGAGATGAATTGGATGGTTTAGTGGAGCCCCAAAGCTCAACTCCGTACGTCCAAATAGGTCTAATCATGTATATTAGTCTTTTGTAATTAATTGGGAGCTTTGAACGTTTGTGTAGTAAATGTTGAAGTAGTCTGCAGCGATGGGCAGCTTCTTGTGGTTTTAGTCTTGTAAAGGTATTAGACTGCATGGGGATTGTCGAAAAAAAAATCGAAACTGAGATTTCATCGCCACCTGTCAGTTTGTCCTGTGTACAATTACTTAAGGTGGTCTCGTACAGACTAGAAAGATAATTGTCTCATGTTTTAGAGTTTAAGAATCCCTTACCAAAGATAAAAAATTCACATACCAGACCTAAAAGACAAGAAACCGCATGTCGTTTCCGACTACTCCAACTTTTACTAGACAAGCCTTCAAAGCTCCCAAGAAATTCAAAATGACAGTTATTAGACCCATTTGGATTTACAGAGTTGAACTTTGGGGCTCCACTAAACCTTCCAATTGTTTTTGTATCCCCTCCATAACAACCCAAAATCCTTCGAAAAATCCCCAATGCTTTCAATAATGCCACAAACAAACTTATCTATAAATATCTAGATGTGTTGCTGAATATGAAACAAGCAGAGATGTCAGAAAAATTTGAGGTATACAGTGGGCTTAGGCAAGGGGATCCGTTATCACCGGTTCTATTTAACTTATGCCTTGAAATTGCCATTCGCGACATAAGAACAAATCCAGGTGGAAATATTTACAGCAGACTTACGCAGTACATGGCATATGCAGATGACGTGGTGATCTCTGCAAGAACGTTTTCTGCGTTAGTCGATGTATTTAATGAATTCAGCCAAGCAGCTAACGAGCTGTACATTAGTCTGTAACGAGCTGTACATTTAAATTATTATTCTAGTAAACTTTACTATTTTTAAACTTTCTACACTTATAAATATGATGTTGTCAAAATTTGGTTTAGATAGGTTTATTAGTTTTATTAAAAGTCATATAATTCTATTTTTAAACTTTACTGGAATCCACACGTCACACCAAATATTTATAGCTTTTTTATACCAATTTAATTGAATTAAGTTAATTTTATTATCAATTTGTAGCTATGTTTAACAGCGTATCATTGTAACCTCTCTTGAATGGTGCTCGCCACCTATCGGTCAATGTTAAAACTTCACTGCACACCACATATTTATCGCTTTATTAACGGCAATTTAATAGAAAATATGCAAATTTTATTATTGCGAAACCTTCCTTGAACTATGAAAATGGTGTAGTTAAAATTTGTTACAGATTGGTTCAGTAGATTTTGAGGTTAGTGATCACAGACGAAACATGGCTTGTCTTTTTATATAATAGTATAGATTATAGTTATTAAAAAAATAAATATTGAATTATATGTTGTTGTTTTTTTTAAATTTAAATAGTAATGTATTAGAACTGAGGATAAATAAGGTAGCATTGATTGTATAGAAGAACATCATTGTCCCCCATCCATCGCTGTACAAGACCCGCCCGCAGCTTTCGAAACGAGGATTATGCACTGTCAGGGGTAGCCTTGGAGGGGGCATTGGCCGACTTAAACTGGATGTTCAACCTACTATCTTATCTTTTTTTTCTATTCATTTTAAATATTTATTATTATTATGTTTTTTAAAATGATTATATTTATTTAAATTTTTATTTGATATTTAGGATATTTCAGATAATTATTAACCAGCAAATGAAGAAACAAAGAAGACACATTTTTCAACAACCATCTTGTTTAATTTATAGAAATGTAATAGTATAAATGAATAAAAATAGTAATTGTTGTATTCAGGGTGTGATCATTTATAATGACGGAAGAACAACAATTTTTAAATAAAGTATTTCTAACGAAAACCGAGTAGATATCATTTTTTTCCTTTTAGCTTTGTGTTAAAATGAGGAAAGGATAGTCTCAGGAAATCGTTGCCTTTTCGGAAAAGACCTCTCTTTGAGCGTCAGATTTACCATTTATAAGACCATCGTACACCCAATTGTCACCTATGGAAACGAGACCTGGGTCCTAACAAGAAAAACGGAAATTTCCTTTCCTTTGCACTTGGGAAAGGAAAGTTCTTTGGAAAAAAAATGGACCTACCTTATCCGAGGGAGAGTGGAGAAATAGAACTAATGAAGAGTTGAGAACATTGTATTATCAGCCAAATATTGCGAACTTTATAAAAACGTAAAGGTACAGGTGGCTCGGCTCTGCGGAATGAATGTGAAGTGACCGTCTCCCAAGAAAAGTACTTAATTAAAAGCCTGGAGGAGCTCGTAGAAGAGGTCGTCCGAGTATGGGATATTTGGATGACATAGAGGAGGACTTGAAACAATTGGAAGTCAGAAGATGGAGGAACTTAGCATCCGAGGGAACAGCTTCGCAAGAAATTTGTGACAAGGTCCTTGTATTTGGAGGGCAGTAGAACAATAAATAAATAAATTATCTGCTTTTCAAACACCCCGGAGGATTATCTGGAATATAATGGGAAACAAGTTGAGATACTATTGGATTTAAATGGTTATGGAGTTTACAATGAAAAGATAGGTATCTGGATTTGGAATTTATTAACAACATATAGAATATTATAACCTTTATGAATATGTTTATTTGTAAAAATTTGAGATGCATTTTTCGAAGGAATTTGGGATTCTAAGGTTTGTATAAGAGACAGATTAGATGGCTTAATGGAGCGACCATGCTCAACTCAGTATGTCTAAATGGTCGAAGCCGAAGCCGAAAAAGTCGAAGCTAAAGGGTGAAAAAAATTTACTTCGAGTTGTCAATTTTTGAAGATAATACATTTTCGAGATATCGAGTTACAAAAATAAATTTTCGAGGTTTTCCAATAATTTACGATTGTATATATATATATATATATATATATACGAGGCGTGATCAAAAAGTTCTAGGACTTTTTATATAAAATGGGAATGCAATGTCTCACAGCGATGCGGTTGGCAGCATTGTATTGCCTGACTCAACAGGAACACAGCTGTGTTTGCAGATCAATCATAACATCACTGAATGTAACATTAGCACAGTTTGTTTGAGGTTAGTTTTATAGAGTTTGGCTATTTTATCAAAATGAATGTGAAAGAAGAGCAACGTGTTTGTGTGAAGTTTTGTGTGAAACTGAACAAAACGTTTTCTGAAACCTTTTTGATGTTACAAGAGGCTTTTGGTGAAGAATGTCTAAGCCGATCATGCTGCCATCAGTGGTTCAAGAGGTTTAAAGATGGCCGAACATCCACAGACGACGATGCTCGTTCCGGACGCCAAATCAAATGGGAAGGTCATGCTTACGGTTTTCTTTGACTGTTAAGGTGTTGTCTACTATGAATTCCTTCCACAAGGTCAAACAATTAATCGTTTTGTTTATCTTGAAACCCTCAGAAAATTGCGTAATGCTGTGAGAAGAAAGAGACCTGAGCTGTGGCAAAGTGGTGATTGGGTCCTTCACCATGACAATGCTCCTGTTCACTCTGTATTAGTTATCCGTAACTTTTGTGCAAAAAACGCAATGACTGTCATTCCTCATTCCCCCTACTCACCTGACCTGGCTCCAGCCGACTTTTTTCTTTTCCCGAAGCTCAAGAGACACCTGAAAGGACGAAGATTTCAAACAGTTGACGAAATTAAAGAAAAAACAACAACGGAGCTGCTAAACACCTTTACAAAAGAAGAGTTTTCTGGGGTCTTTGATCAGTGGAAACACCGGTGGAAAAAGTGTGTAGCTTCCCAAGGGGAGTACTTCGAAGGAGACAAATTTGAATAACCTGTATGTTGTATGAATAAATGTATAAAAATTCAGTCCTGGAACTTTTTGATCACACCTCGTATATATATATATATATATATATATATATATATATATATATATATATATATGTGTGTGTGCCTGTGTGTGAGTGTAAGGGTAATTCATTTCAAACCTTTTAAATAATTTATTCTAAGAAAAATTAACAGTAACGGAGATACTAACGCCAAAAAAAACAATTAAACACACATGTAATAAAACATCACCAACATTTACACATCTGACATTTGCAATAGGTTAAAATACCAAGTCAAAATGGACTGGGCCCAGCTGTGAGAAAAACACAGAAGAATTAATCAAACTGAAATAAATTAAAAAAGAAACAAAAATGTGGAACAGCTCTTACCGTAACAATAGAAAAGAAGAAGCTGTTATAACTAGACTTAGGATCGGCCATACACGTCTCACTCACAGGTATCTTATAAAAAAAAAGACAATCCACCAATGTGCATATCATGCAATATACAATTAACAGTTCAACACATTCTAGTAGCCCTATATGGGATAGTTATTTTCAAGAAGAAGGACTACATAGAAACCTCCCTACCATACTAGGTGATAATAACTAGAATATTGAAATAATAATAAAGTTTCTTAAAAAATACAATTTTTACAATAAAATTTAAAAAAATTGCATAGAAGAAAAACTTAGATTGAAGGATACTAAAGACCTTCGAAGTTGAGTGTCCATAAGAATTACAACCATATGTAATAAATTACATAGCTAAGAAAATGTCTGTAACTTTTTTGTTCGTATATTTGCCTAAATATACTAAATATGCGACGATCTATTACAAGCTGAAATGTGTGCAAAGTTGTAAAGACATCAGGTTCTACTCCTAATAAAAACAATTAACACAATAATTGCCTGTCTTATCCCCGAAATGAAAATACTAAAGTTAACCTTTGTACGTTCGAGTAAACGAGTACAATATATAATATAAACGTAATCGGGAAATAGGATTCACTTCGACTTACCTAGTTTTTCGAATAACGAGTTTCGACAAATCAAATTTTGACTGTAATATCGTTGATGGATGCTGTAGAACAGATAGTCGTAGGTAGACGACGAAGTGTTAAGGTTAGCGGATGTGAGGAGGACGGTGTAGGGATGTCAGCTGTAGAGGATGGGACAATAAGACAACAACCTAGGACAATTCCTTCAGAAAAACCGGCATATTGGATCCAATAGATATAAATTCTTCTTTTTGAGAGAATGGAACAGAGAAAAATGCATTTCCATACCAATTTGGACCTAAATAAAATAACATAATTGTGTTATTCTTAATATAGTCATAACTGAGAATTACAACACTTTCCCTTTAAATAATATTATTTTATTCTATAATATTTTATTATATTATAATATTATGATATTAAATAAACAATAATTAATTATTGTGTGAGTTGTAAGAATGGTCACAGAGAACATATAGTAGTTATATAAAAAAACAACTTGATGTAAGCATTATAATTGTTTACATCGATTCTTAAATTGCAAAAATCGATTTCTAAAAATAATATAGCAAACTTAAATGAATTTAAATTTATTCCATTTGTATTGTCATTTATATAAATAAATGAAAAATATTTGAAAGAAACAAGTTGTGTTTTGATTAGCTTCATAAATAATATAAAAACATCTACTTATTAATTATGTTCTTTTTTAATAATATTTTTCTTTTTTATATGTTTTCGTATTATTCTTTACAGCTTAACCGGTTCTACTTGACATGTCATTTTTTTTTATTTCTTATCGATGAGTATTGATAATTATTCAACAAAAAAAAAATGAACCGCATTACATACAAGATGTGTATTGCCGTCGATTGTCGATCAAGATAAGGAAAAAATTAACATGCATTATTAACATGCAAGTAATTTAATTAACTAAAAAAAAAAATGTTGTTGATTAAAAAAAAGAATAATAATATTGATTCCAGAATAACTTCTTTGTTAGTAAGATACAAGAAATTTATAATATTTATCTTATTGACCAGCATTTATAATCTGGTTTAAGAAATTTAGTATGTTCGTATGAAATATGGTCATCAGTACGAAATTAAAAGTACACTCAAATATACAAATAATAAATTATTAATTATAAACACATTATAAATGCATCCATTAAGCTAATGAGGCTCTTTTTGTAAGTGAGTACATAATAAATAAATAAAGTCCATCAATAAACTGAAATAATTTCAAAATTGTATATGAATGTATATGTATATCTTTTTAAAGCTTTTGATTCTGTTGACCATACAATCCTCCTCTCCAAACTCCATAACCTCTCAGTGTCTAAAAGTACGTTAAGCTGGCTTCATTCCTTTTTATCCAACCGTTTCCAAACAGTGATTATACCTGGAAAACATCACTCATCTTCACTACCACTGTCGCGAGGAATCGCCAGGGATCTTCTCTTTCACTACTCCAAATATCATCTTTATGCTGACGACTTGCAAATATATTTATCCTTTCATCCTTCAAATATGCTAGAGGCGACTTGTAAGCTACAGAAAGACATAGATAGCCTTAACCTCTGGGCAGTAGAGAATAGGTTGAGTCTGAATCCAGAAAAAACAAAGGCTATCCTCATTGGGTCAAAACCTCATTTAAAAGCTCTTCCCTACTATCCACTGCTTTTCCTCAAAAACCGTCCAATTCATTTCCAAAATTCCATCAAAAATCTGGGAATAACATTCGATCAACATCTTACTTGGAATAACCTTATCTCTCAAATCACGAGGAAATCTATTTTTATTCTTAAGCACATTCACATTAGCGTGATTCATTACCATTAAGTACTCGAAAACTTTTAGTCTCATCACTCATTTTTTCTAACTTTGACTACGGATGCATAGTATATGGAGGACTGTCTGGTGAGCTCGAGAAGAAATCTAAAAGAGTAATGAACTGTTTTATCAGATTTATTTTCGGGATCTCCAGACGTTCTCACATATCTCACAACTATTCTGAAATTCTGTGGCTTTATCCCAGTTTTCAACGTCAATATTTCCTGGGTGCTCTATACAATAAATACAAGAACCAAACCCATTAACCTGTACACTCCTCAACGAGGATTCTGTCTTATATTATATAATGCCTATAACACGGAGAATAGACAATGTGAAAATAATCACAGATTAAGAGGTAAATATAATTGTAAAACTATTGGTATAATGTTATAGATTAATGTATTTTAAACAATTTTTAGAAGCCTGATGATTGAGCATTTTCTCCGAAACATGTAGCTACATATGTTGAATAAATAGGAGTTATGCCAAATAAATACTTAAAGGTTTCCGTGAGAAAGCTTGATTTTTTGTGAATATTTCTTATAAAGAGAGCGCTCTCTTGAGATTTATGGCTAATTTGCTTTTGATGGCTGAGAGTGGAAATGCTTGTAGTTATGGTTATAGAACCCTTTGAGCGCTGAAGTAATCCTTTGACCTTCTATAAGATCCAGGCTCTATTTACTGAGTGCACTTATCAGCATCCCACTCCGTAATATGTATATCCTTATATAGTTTTGAATTAAAATTATTTTGTAGACTAACAATAATTATGTATTATGTATCACAGTAACTTAATGACACACGAAATCTAATAATTGTAATGAAGAACTCTCTTAAATACTAGAACCCAACCCATCAACCTTTACACTTCGGCGCATCGAACTGCATCCTTCGAGAAATCCTTTATTATCCGTGCATTTTATAGAATTCCTTGCCCATCAGTTCGAAAAAGCTCTACTCTTACTTCCTTTAAACATCATTTATTTCTTTACCTCCCTAATTTTCAATCTTCCGAGCTAATGCAAAACATGAATATTTATATTATATTCATTGTAATAGTATCCATAAGATGTATCATTTTACAAGATGTCCCAGTTATTTTGTTACACATAATTTAATTATTAATCAATTTTAATTATTATCTATTATTATTATTTATTATAATTAATTATCAAAGTCAGATGATTGTCCTATGTACTGTAATCATATGTTATTCTTAGGGGACAAGTAGTCCCAGAATAAAGTTCATTTTCTTCTTCTTCTTTTATCTAATATTTTTTCAAAAGTTCAATTAAGGGATATAACTTATATCACCCTAAGTAACCATTCATCCTTTATTTAAAAGCAAATCAATGAAATAACGTTAAGTCAATATTTGTATTAAAAAAAAGAAAAAGAAAAAAAAAATGCTTTCAACACAGCTAATGAAAAAAAACTCAATCAGGAATATGTCTATTTATTCTATACTTCCATGCTTTACCCAAAAATTCGTCTCTTGGACTATCGATTCCATCAGTGCATGTTTCGAATCCAAATCAACTGTTCTCAACTTTTTCCTTCCTTTGATGTATTGGTAGGTCCTAGCTAAAAATGATACTAAACAAAGAATATTTTCTAGATTAATTTCTGATCAGGATAATAATTTTAAATCTGAGCCAACAGAGCTAGAAGGAGTCAAAAAAGCCCGTACACTCATAAAATGTAGGCAAACTTGACTTTTTTCATTCAAACTAATATAGCAATATAGCTACGGCAGGTCCTAACGAAAAATATCACATAACAAAAGATATTTTCCATTAAATTTTTGATTTACAAACTGTTGGAAAATTTTTGATTTGAGCTACATCAACAGAGCTAGAACGCGTCAAAATTTAACATTTTTAAGGGTGAAAAAAAAAATGTTGCCCCAAAAAAGTATAGACCCGCAACCAAAAGACGAATCAGTGTCAAAATATATTTAGTATTATTTTTTTTTTTTTTTTATATCCATTTATTGAAATTTACAACTGTACAATAGCATGCGAAACTTGAAAAGAACTACTCATCAGTAGCCCTCAAAAAAAAAAATTTTATACCAGAAGGTCTCGAGGCCATCTTCTTTTCAGACGCCTCGGAGGATTATCAGGAATAGAAGGGGAAGCAAGTTGAGAAACTAGCGGATTTGTGTGGTTATGGAGTTTACTATTAAAGGATAGGTATCTGGTTTGGGCTAAATCAGCAATATATGGGACATTAAGATCTTTATGGATAAGTTTATTTGTAAAAAAGTAAGGAGCATTGAGGATTTTTCAAAGGATTTTGGACTGTAAGGATTGGATAAGGGAAGAATTAGAAGGTTTAGTTGAGCCCCAGAGCTCAACTCCGTATGTCCAAATAGGTCTGATAACTGTCATGTAAATGAGTCTTTTGTAGAAAATCGAGAGTTTTGTACGTCTAGTGAATGTTGAAGAAGTCGAAAACGACGAGTAGTTTCCTGAAGTTTTATTCTCGTATGTGGATTCCAGGTTAATCATTTGTCCATTTATGGAGTCCAAGTATTAAATTAAAAATTTAATTGAGCACTATAATTTTACAATATTACAGTCTGTTTCATAAGAGGGCTCGACGTAATATGGATGGATGTATTTATTTTATGAATGTCTATTCAATCAATAAGTACAATATGAAATAAATGAAAAATAATAAGAGAAATAAATAATTTAATAAAGTACCTCACGAATACATAAAGTGAAAAAAAAACCAATAATAATGGTGATAGTAAAAACTAAATTTCTTGAGGTATGCATGATGGTACAGATGGATCAATTAGGATTGATGAATTAATTGCCACTTCTATTGGGATTATTTTATCTAGTTTCGAATGCTAAACATTCATCTTCTACAATGAATATATTTCAGAAATCCCTTTGATCTCCTAAGGTGAATACCAATTGTCTTACAGTTTCGAAAACTTTAGTATCTATAATCTATAGTGTAACATAGTGCTGATGTGTTGAAAATTTTCAATGTTTTACAACTGAAGATGAGTGTTTCAGCATTCGATACTAGTTTTGTAATATAAATAATTCCAATAGAAGTAGCAATTAATTCATCAATCCTAAAGATTAAATTAATCTTTTTTTTGTTTTTTTTTATTGCAATTTACTACTGTATAAAATGTATACAGGCAAATGTGTTGAAAGTTAATACAATGGCATGTAAATAACATGAGAAAAACTATTCACTAGTAGCACTTCAATAAATTCTACACTAAAAGGTCTCTAGGCCATCTTATTTTCAGATGCCTCGGAGGATTATTCGGAATGGAATAGGAAGGAAGTTGGGAGACTAATGGATTGGAGTGGTTATGGAGCTTACTATGAAAGGATAGGTATCTGGAGTGGGCTAAATCTGCAACATATGGAACATTAAGATCTTTATGGATAAGGTTATTGGTGACAAAGTAAGGTGCATTGAGTATTTTTCGAAGGATTTTGGATTGTAAGGATTTTATACGAGATGAATTGGATGGTTTAGTGGAGCCCCAAAGCTCAACTCCGTATGTCCAAATAGGTCTAAAAACTGTCATGTAAATGAGTCTTTTGTAGAAAATCGGGAGTTTTGTACGTTTGTCTAGTAAATGTTGAAGAAGTCGAAAACGACGAGCAGTTTCCTTAAGTCCTTCGTTTAAGTCTTGTGTGAGGATTCCAAGTTAAACGTTTGTCCAGTTGAAGTCATATATAGCGGATCTGTTCAACAGGGATCAGTGGAATATTGCTGAAGGATACTGTAGGACAGGAAGTCGTAGGTTTACGACGAAGGATAAAGGTTATTTGGTGAGCTTTGACTGTATTTATTTTAATTCTCCAATTTCGACACTATTCCTGAAGGTTTATGACATGAGATTGGAGGGTTTGGGAGGCAATGGAGGGATCATTATTCACTGATAACACACGTGTCATCAGCATACGTTGTGAGGATGGTGCTAGGATACTACCTTGAAGAACGCCGGCATTTTGAACAAAGAGGGTAGAACAGGAAAAGTTATGATTAACTTTGAAGTTTCTATCACTGAGATAGGAGCGGATGATAAGGAAGTAGGGTGGAGGGAGGAATTTACGGAGCTTGTAAAGCAGACCATTGTGCCAGACTAGGTCAAAAGCTTGTTCTACGTCGAGAAAGGCTCCCGTGCAGTCCATTCCTCGCTCCAATGCTGAGGAGACCACGTCCACCACACGATGTAATATATATATACACAGCATAGGGATCTCTTATGTAAGCCTTCCACTCAAGGAGAGTCAATATATATAAATATGTGCCAGCTCTCTTGTTTAAAGCTTAGTAATTGTTAATTGTTTAATGCCTTAATGTTTTAACCCGATAAAGGATGAAGGTTATTTGGTGAGATTTGACTGTATTTATTTTAATTCTCCAATTTCGACACCTGAAGGTTTATGATATGAGATAGGAGTTTTTGGGAGGCAATAAATAGGAGATAATGCTTCTCAGAATTATTTCAATATATCTGGTCCCCTTTTTAGAAGAAGAAGAAGAAAAAAATTAACATTATTCTGGGACTACTTGTCCCCTAAGAATAACAATTGATTACAGTACATATGACAATCGTCTGGCTATGATAAATAATTATAATAGATAATACCAAAAATTGATTAATAATTAAATTATGAGTTACAAAATAACAAGGACATCTTGCAAAATGATATATCTTATGTATACAATTACAATGCATATTACATAAATATTCACATTACATTAGCCCGGGAGATTGAAAATTAAGGAGGTAAAGAAATAAATGATGTTTAAAGGAATTAAGAGTGGAGCTTTTTCGAATTGTGATGGGCAATGAATTCCATAAAGAGTAAGCACGGATAATAAAGGATTTCTCGAAGAATGCAGTTCGATGCGCCGGAGAGTATAGGTTGATGGGTTGGGTTCTAGTATTTAAGAGGTTTCTTCATTATAATTATTAGATTTCGAGTGTCATTAAGTTACTGTGATACATAATACATAATTATTGTTAGTCTACAAAATAATTTTAATTCAAAACTATATAAGGATATACATATTACGGAGTGGGATGCTGATAAGTGCACTCAGTAAATAGAGACTCGATCTTATAGAAAATCAAATGATTACTTCAGCGCTCAAAGGGTTCTATAACCATAACTACAAGCATTTCCACTCTCAGCCATCAAAAGCAAATTAGCCATGAATCTCAAGAGAGCGCTTTCTTTATAAGAAATATTCACAAAAAATCAAGCTTTCTCGCGGAATCCTTAAGTATTTATTTGGCAGAACTCCTATTTATTTAACATATGTAGCTACATGTTTCGGAGAAAATGCTCAATCATCAGGCTTCTAAAAATTGTTTAAAATACATTAATCTATAACATTATACCAATAGTTTTACAATTATATTTACCTCTTAATCTGTGATTATTTTCACATTGTCTATTCTCCGTGTTATAGGCATTATAATATATAAGACAGAATCCTTGTTGAAAGTTATGATGTTAATTTCTGCTATATTTTTTCAAGGGAAGTGGAAAAAAGAAAATATGAAACCTATGATATACTTTCTTACATTTTTTTTTAGAACGAAATGTTTTATTGAATTAATAATACAATCTGTCTCACTTTAGGGCAATAAGTAATATGGATGACAAAGAATCCATTCACAAAATATGTATACTGAAATTTTATCACTTGAATTGATATTAGAAATAAAAATATATAAAACATCAAATCCATGTACAAATTAATCTTCTTTAAGTTTTGTAACACTTTCACACATTAGATAAGAGGAAATAAGAAAACATGAATTGATAAAACACTTAATCCTTTATGAAACTCATGTTGTTAACTTCTTTTACATTTAAGAAGACTAAATATCAATATAACACACTAAACAACACAATCCAAGTTGAAACTGTAGAAGTGATCGTTTACATGTGAGGTTAGAGGAAAGAACTCGAAGTAAAGGATGGAACTGGTCGGTGTAGCGCGGGTAAAGCCAGTTTGGTGGTGGCTGGCTTCTCTACCAGTACCCGACTATGGACCATCATTTCTTGATACCTATTATTTTCTCGAGAATCGGTGGAACCGAGGATCGACTTTTGGAATCGATACATACCTACTTTATACTTTAAATTATGTCAGAGTTGAAATATGAACATATAACAAATTATTAAAGGTAAAATGATAAAAGAAATTACAAATACCAAATCCGATCATACCATTACACTAACGAGGCAAACTCTACAAAACAATCAAGGTAAATATATGAGATAATTACAACTGGAACCAACGAAGCGTAAACCTCTGAAGCGGAATTCACGAGGCAAATGAACCAACTTTGTATGATTAAACTTGATTGTTAATTCTGCCTCTGTTGTAGCTTTACAACGTTCTGTTTTTTTGTTGTTGTTTTTTTAATGATCGAATGATTAAAATGAGTGCCAATTTATTTTTAAGCGTTTGCTGTATATATATAAAAAAAAAAAAAAATCATAAATAAAAAATATAAATGTAAAATTATCAAATAATCTATAAATAACTTAATTCTGGGCCCAAAATCATTCATAAGGTGTTTGATGTTCTTTCGTTTATAATTATCGATTTGCAATGCCATCGACAATGCAACTATAAATATTTAATAATTGAATTGAAATCATACCAATAAACTCATATAGACATGTTTAGAATAATAATCTCAACAATGTCTGAAAAAGCTTAAAGATGAGTTGGAAGAGAGATCTCTTTAGATGCCATTAAATATCATTAACCCTTTAACAGGCAATGTATTCTGGAGGATACACATATTTAATGCCTTTTGCTCAATAAATGACGTAATATCCGACGCATTATCCTACCCTTTATCGTCTAATATCCTTTTTTCAACCTTAAATTTCATGATACATGTATGGGGGGTTTGCGTGGCTATAGCCGTTCAAAGGAAAAATAAAAGAAGAAACGAATTCAAAAATTCCCGGCCTGCCCCTTAAAGGGTTTAGAAGAGAGATGTAGGTGTCACTTGGCAGTTTTTCATATCTTGCCTCTCAACCTGTAATATTTCAATTCAAATAATTTAATATTAAGTATTATGACTTAAAAGTTCTATACCCTCTACCTCATCCTTCATTCCTAACTTTCAAATCGCTCCTTCCGAGTCCGATGCGAATTTTCCGACTGCTATCCTATCAGAGCCGGAGTTCCTCAAGGTAGCGTTTTGGGTCCTGTCCTTTACATCCCCTTCAATGCTGACGCTCCTACCACTCCTGACACGTTCCTTGCAACCTTCGCTGACGATATAGCGATACTATCATCACATAATGATCTTAAAACAGCCTCTTTTAACCTACAATCACCTCTCAAATATTGAACTATGGTGCAACAGATGGAGAATAAAAGTTAATGAATCCAAATGCGCCCACATGACTTTTACTCTACGTCGTAGTTCTAGTTCGTAGTGCCCAACTATCCTATTCAATTAGATCCCATTACCCAGATCTTATACAGTGCGATATCTTGGTTTCATCTTGGACAAAAGACTCACTTGAAACCCACATACTAGACTTAAAAGACAAGAACTTAACTGAAGATACAGCCAACTATACCCCATACTAGACAAAACTTCAAAACTTTCAATAGACAACAAGCTTTTAATTTACAAGACAATCCTAAAGCCTATCTGGACCTACGGACAAGAAATTTGGGGAACAGCAAAACACTCGAACATCAAACGTATCCAATCCTTTCAATCCAAATTCCTGAGAACCAGGAGTCCTGGCAATTGCCAGCTTCTACACTCATGCTCTGAGTGACTGTAATTTAGCGCTCTCACTCATCCTCCACTGGTGTTATCTTATACTAGTGACGCAGCTGAGAGAGAAGCGCTGGAACCTCTTTGGGCCTGGCTTGTCACTCCATAAGTGGAGGTACAAGTCAGGTCGGGGGATTCCTGAGATGTGCTTATATTTTAAATAAAGTATGAATGTATTTTTGAGATTTAATTTAATTTTAATTTTTAATTTCTTTTTTAAATTATTTTTTTTATTATTTTTTTTTTAAATAAAAATAGTATGAGGTACTTTGTTTATTTAATTTTTTTTTTTTTGTATTATGAGATTCTTAACTTATTTTTATTTATTATTCACTTTTATTTATTGTTCACTTTCTTTGTTTTTGTTTCATATTGTACATATTGTTTGAATGGATCCATTAAGCCATCCATATTCTTATTGCCATCATTGAGGCAGATTGTAATACTTCCTTTAAAAAAAAAAAAAAAAAAAGAAAAAAAAAGTTCAATAGTAGAAGGTCTTAAGGCTATCTTCTTTTCCAATGTGTCAGAGGTTTATCGGGAATAAAATGGAAAGCAACATGAAGGCCTAGTGGATCTGAGTGGTTATGGAGTTTACTATAAAAGGATAGGTATCTGAGCTAAATCAGCAACATATTGAATTTAATTAATTAATTTTTATATATGAGTTCGTATTTAAAATCATAAGGACCATTGTTCGAAGAATTATGGATTGTCTCAATACGAGATGAATTAGAAGGTTTAATGGAGCCTCAAAGATCAACTCTAATTACTGTTATGTAAATGAGTCTTTTAAACTGATTAAATGTTTTTAACGCGTGTCTAGTAAATACAGAAGTCTATAACGCAAGCAGTTTCTCGTTTTTTAAGTCTCTTACGTATATTACATCTTTGTCAGTAGTTATCTGTACTTAGCCAAATCAGCAATATACGGAATATTAGGATTATTATGAGTATGTTTATTAGTGACAAAGTATTGAGGATTTCATGAAGGATAGGATACGATTTTGACGATTGGATATGAGAAGAATAGGAATGTTTAGTGGAACCCCAAAACTCAACTCCGTATGTCCAAATAGTAGGTCTTATTACTAGCATGCAAATAAGTCTTTTGTAATTTATTAGGAGCTTTGAACGCTTGAAGTAGATCCCAAAGCTTAAATCCATATGTGTATTGTTGGTTTACATTTTTATTGCTTTCGAATAATGTGGAAGAGCACCATGGTGTTGGAAAATCGTTGACGTAGGATATTTTATAAGAAATCTCATCATTCTATTGGGCAACTATCATCTATTGGGCAAACTATGATTCTTCAACACTATTCGACAGCAATACAAAGATGAATAAACCAACGTTACTCCACATAGAACGGTAGAAATGCCTTCCCCTGTAAAAACAGACTCATCTACACATAAATTCACCTCAAAAAGTGGTATTCTTTAATATCATCTGCATTCAGAAGCTAATAGCAAAATTGAGGTCTATGTTCATTATCATTGAGTTTTGAGCCTTACACTGAAAATTTGATAAAATAAGTCCTAAATTATAGTAATAAATAAATAAATGTAATAACATAAGATCCTCTGATCTGGTGTCGATTTATTGACAGTTTTCCTTTATTTTCTATTACACAATCATTTTTTTTCTCTGCTTTTTAATCTAATGAAGAGTTTATTATGTTTAAAATGCACATTTCCATTAAGGGATTGTCATAATGTTGTATTTACACAAGTAACTGATTTGTATGCTAAATGAGAACACCATATTTTTTCGGTTTCAAAAGTAAATTTCTCCATGAAATCGAAACAAAATCATTACGTTTAACATACAATTCGAAAGCTTATTAAATTTTCAAGTTATTGTAAGATTTGACGTTTTGTGGATAGTTTATTCGAAAAACGGTGAGTGTTAAAGTAATATAAGACATTGTGACTTCCCCAAGTAAGGTGACGATCAAGCTTTTCTTTAGATACTGTTTGTAGAACTCAAGGCCACAGGTACTCAGCTATTATAGGAAATGTAATATTAAATCCAAAAATGTGGTCAAAATTTGAAAAGTACTTAAATAAAATGGAGATATTACAGCTTTTATGGAAAAAAAAAAGTCTTTGATTAATCGTATATCTGCAACGGATTGGAATAGAAAGGTGAAGTCTGCGACATTTTTGATCTAGTTTCACCCAATTGTTTTTTTTTACACTAAGAGATACTCACCCTGTATAAGTAAATTTGAGGAAAATTATTACAATAACATGTGAAGTATTTCAATAAAACTTCCAAATTAGAAGGTCTCTTGGCCATCTCCTTTTTTAGCAGGAGCATGAGACCCTTCAAACGTAATTATAAATTATACTTCTAGTTACATTATTTCCTCGTAAGCTGTTATTTTATTGAAGCTGTTTCCAGCTGCTGTTAATAGCTAGGATAATAATTCTGCTCCACTCACGCCAGCCGAAATTCATGCACGACATATTTAGTTGAATTAAGGTCAACCATGAGTTGGTATGTTTTAACTCTGAACTTTCCTTCTCCTCAAAAGCTGGTTTGTTTTTCCCTGTGTACGGTCAGGAGGCCCGTTTCTTTTTCTCTTAATAATTAAAATATTCTCTATTTATCTCCTCCTTCAATCAGTCAATAATAAATATATATGAAATAATAACAGTAAATTATTCATTACAATAACAGTAATGACAATATATTTAGTCGGAATGTAAGCCTTAATTTTTTATATAAAAGACGTATCAACATTTGTTGACATGGATATATATTTTGGCGAAAACGTTACAGCAAAAAGTGTAGACCCACAACACTTTTTGCTATAACGTTTTCTTCACATTCAAAAATGTAAAATTTGATAACCCTTTCATTGCCAGAAATTTAATAGAGAATACTTTTTATCATACAGTATTTGACCGCTAGGTCAACACCCCGCCCGGTACGTAATTATAAGTTATAATTATGAATTAACACTAAATCAGAACGTTTGCCGAAATGCGCTGCAGTTTATGTAAGGTTAGGTAAGTTTTGCATGCTTGTGTAAATAAATGGATTGCTGTATGTATTAAGTTTTTAAATGCACGTTTTGAGTTTTTTACTGCACATTTTTTGATTTTTGACTGCACAAAAATCCGGTCTTTAATTATAGCATTCGAATAAAAAATCATGCATTGCTACTGAAAGCCAATTGTCAAATTGTTAAGCATATTTATTCGCTATTGGGAGATGAAAAAATAGGATTACAATTTTCAACTTCTTAAGCTTAAGCATCGCAATTAAACGTAATCAATGCAGACTGTTCATAGTATTATTTTATTATACTTTTCCGTTATTCTTAGAGAATTTTTCTAATCTCAGAATGAAGACATTTTTTTTTTATTTCATTAGCCTTCCATTCGTCGCGTGATCCTGTTATGTGCTTGATGAAATTGTTTTGGCCGTGTCTTGACCGTAGCGAGCTAGTGGAGGGACAAGACTCCAGGTATGCCTTAACCAACGTTCCCTTCAAGTCTTAGCAGCTAATCCGATTCCGCCCTCAACTTTTTTGGCCCACAGTATATCAAAATACCTGGGAGGTGCAAGGCGAACAACACATAATTTTTGTTTTCTATTTTTTTGGTTTGTTATTGTCTCATTTTTTTAAATATGTTTTTAAGTACTCACATACCGAGTTTCGTAAATCTTTTTTAATGAAATATATGGTAAATAATCTTCATGAAGTCACAAACACTTGTGAGGTGCACGCAACTACTACAGTATTATTTTGGTTCTAGAATTCAGCATGGCTTCACAAGAGAATTAATATATTTTTTTGTACCCTTAAAACCGGAAATAAAATACATTTTAGGTTCTTTTTTATCGAAAAAGGTAAAAATACTTGACATGTTCCACGCGACAACACTTTTCCGTATTGGGCATGCGACTAACGGAAGGTAAAATGCTCATACTGGTTTTAGAACCCTGATATGCGTTTCAAATCAACATCCATAGAAATATATCAATGCATCCTCCCATCTTCAGTGTTAAGTGAAAGGTTTTAGTTCCACATTGCCGCATTTACGGTTCCTTAAGTAGTGAATGAAATCCTGAAGCTTTAGGATTTTCAATAATAGGTAATAATATGAGTTATTCTTGTACATTATGTGAACAGCAATTTACTTAAATATTGTATTTTCTGGATGATAAGTGATATTTGTCATCTACCTTCAGATATGCTCGAGGCATCTCGTAAACTTCAGGAAGATAATAATAAAATCAACCGTTGGGCAGTGAAGAATAAGTTATATCTAAATCCAAAGAAAACTAAGGCTATCCTCATCGCTTCAAAACCCATCCTCAACACCCTTCCTTACTAACCATTACTTTACCTCAATAACCTTCCTATTCAGTTCCAAAATTCTATTAAAAATTTAGAATTTACCTTTGATCATCACCTATCCTGGAATAACCATATCGCCCAAATTTAAAAAAAAAAAATCCATCATAATCCTTAAACAACTGTATAGATCCCGAAATTCCTTTTTCCAGAGTACCCGTCAACTTCTGGTGTCCTCTCTTGTTTTCCCTTGCTTTTTACTGTTGCTTGGTTTAGGGGGGACTGTCTGGGGATTTCGAGATGAAGCTGAGGAGACTGATGAACTGTTTCATTAGATTTACCTTCGGGATCCCCAGGCGGTCACACGTTACTTGCCGATATTCTGAGCTTGGGTGGCTATTTCTTAAATTCCGACGGCAATACTTTTTGGGTACTTTCCTATTCCAATGTCTAAAAACCAAAAACCCTTCCTATATTCTTGATTTATTAACCCTGCGTTCTTCTATCCACCTCCTAAACGCTAGATCCCAACCTTTTAACTTATATATCCCCTCCCATAAAACCGCTTCCTTTGACAAATCCTTCATCATTCGTGCTACCTCCTTCTGGAATTCCCTACCCACTTCTATCCGTAAAGCAGCTTCCATAACTTGCTTTAAAAATAATCTATTCCTGTACCTTTTAGACAGTCAATCTTCCGCAAAAATGTCAATAATCAAATGAATAATTAGAATTACTTTTTTTTTTTTTTTATATTCTCTCTTTCTTTCTTTTATACGTTCATCTATATATATATATATATATATATATATATATATATATATATATACGATTGTATTTTATGTTATAATTATTATTTCATATATTTGTTTATTTATTTTTAATTTAATTTAATTTTTTTTTCCTGTAAAAAACGTATGCTGCAATCACTGAAGTATCTAATTTGTAAATAATTGGCCAGACAATTGTACTGTTAATTGGGCATTATTTTTATTCTTAAGTGACAGTAAGTCCCAGAATAAGGTTTATTTTTTCATTTTTTCATTTTCATTTGCTGCTTACTAATTTGTTTCTTGGGTATTGTTGTTTTTTTTAAATAAGCTTTTATTAACTTCACCTGTATGTAACGGAATCTTTCATCGTAATTTTCACCGATTTCCAGAAATCTTATTAACTTAAAAATATGCACACGTTCCAATGACAACACAATAATTGCACAGCTTTGTTCTAATATTCTCATTTAGTATAGTTAGATTACCTCCAAAATGATGTCTGCCTTGCAAAAAGTGAAGTAATAAGTTTTATATGGTTCAGAGGGTACTGAGAATAAAATACCAAAAATGAAACTAACTTTGATTAGGGGAAAATGTTTTGGGGTCCAAAAAACCCAAGCTTTTTAAATTTTTTTCAGATTTTTGAAAAAACGTATAGAAAAATGTTTTCAATCGAAAAAGGTTTTATCAACTAAATTTTGCGTATAAAGGCATCCTTCAAGCTGAATTTTATATAAGCGTATAACCACAATCGATTGTCGAACATCGAAGAAGTTCGCCAACTTTAAAAAGTTAGGTCATGTTTAAGATGCTATAACGCAGAAATAGCCAAATTCAATCAAAAACTGATATATCCTAAAAGTTGTAGATCATTACATTTTGTAAAAATGTTTACGGGGCCAAAAAACCCAAACTTTTTGAACTTTTTTCAGCTTTTTAAAAAAACGTATAGAAAAATGCTTTTGTAGCGCCGCTCGCTATTGTTTATATTATCGTATTATTAGTTTATCGTTCCTTTATTATTATTATCTGTCAGTTATTATTATTATTTGTAAGAATTATTATTTGTTAATTTCTGTTGTAATAAATTTTGTAGTGTTAACACTGAACCTGGCAACACTGAGTGCCAGATAAACTTGTTATTACCTTCCTAGTTCTAGTTATTCGAATATAGTTGTTTTTGTTTTCGTGTTCTGTGCATTCTTGTGTAATAAAACCTGTGAACAAATATTAATGAGTTTGTGAACTGTTAAACATTAAAAATTTGCAACAGAAAAAGCCTGTAGCGAATAGTGACTATTAAAGAGACTATTCAGTTTTCAACCGAAAAATGTTTAAGTAACAAAATTAAAGAGTTTTAAATTGTGCATCTAAAGACATCCCTTAAGCTGGATTTTATTAAGGCGCATAGCCACAATAAAGCGCTGAGATAAGTAAAAAAAAAAAAAACTGTAGGTTGATTTTGGATAAACTTTTTTAAAAATGCAAACAAATCACGAATGGAACATGGAAATACGTTTCGAACCTTGAACTCAAAAAATCAAAACGTCTGACCGCTGCAAATTGTTCACCACACTTAGCTTTTTAGTTAGGTCTGCTATAAAAGCGTGTTTTTCTAGTTTTAAACTATTTTTTTTTTTTGTTTTTTGCTCTTTCATATAAATTATTTTATATAATAGCAATTTATTAAAGGTACAGGTAACGAGAATTGGAAACTTTTGGCTACCGACACATCAATGCTCGCAACCAACCTCTTCAACTCAAACCTGTTTACACAAGCCGCATTTTCTACGCTGTTTTATCACGCCATATTATAAAACAAGAACAAATAGTAAGAGGAATGAAAGTATTCGATGCATTCCTTTTTAGGCGGCTCTAGGCGGAATAACATGTTTATTATTCACAATCTACTACTGTTGAACCGGTTTAATTCTGTTTTCGTTGTTGCAGCGCCTGTTTTCAACAGCAACCAAGGCCTTATTTCCCATTTGAATTATAATCCGATAAATAAAAAAATAATAAATAATAGTAACATTAAGATAAACAATTTGTAATTGATTTACAAAGTATTTTCAAGTCTCAGTTTTATGGACGTTTTATTTTTCACGACTACAGGTATTGATGTAAATTATGTTTCTTTCACAACAAGGATAGTCCTCCTGTCTAATTAATGGATTATAAACAATGGTTATTAATGTTGTTTTTCCTCAAAGATTAGTTTATAATAAATACATAATTTACACCCATACAAATTTATAAAGCCTTGTCTCATATAAATACCCGCATTATTTTTGCACCAACCCAACACACATATACATAGTGATCCACAATGACCTTAATATCCCATATTTCACTGATTTAGCACGAATCAGATACCTTTCCTTTCATAATAAACTTAATACTCTTCCAAACCCACTTGTCGCACAATTTGATTTCCATCCCATTCCTGGCAATCCTCCGAGGCGTCTGAAGAGAAGATGGCCTCGGGATCTTCTGCTTTTGTTTCGATATTTCATTAGAGTACTACCATTGGGTAATTCCTCTACAAGTTTTAAACATGTCATTATCCTTCATTGTAAACCGCTGTTTTATTAGATGTATCTGTAATACTGTTGTAAATTTATCTATTTATAAAAGAAAAAACTAAAAAAGGAAAAAAAATTTTTTAAAATTTCATTTTATATATTTATTAAAATATAAAATAAAATACATCAAGTAAATGTGATGAAATAGATAAAAATGACACGTTACTTGTTTTTAAAGCACCTACCCATTGGTATCACTTATAAAGGTTCTTTATTATGAAGTACTATATTAGAAGATCCCGGGGCAATCTTCTTTTCAGGCACCTCGGAGGGTTATCTAGAATGGAATAAGAAGCAAGTTTTGATACTAATGGATTGGAATGGTTGTGGAGTTTGCTAAGAAAGGATTGATATCTAGTTTGAGTAAAGTCAGAAACGTAAGGTATATTAAGGTATCTGTGGATAAGTTTGTTTGGGACGAATTAAGGAGCATTTAGGATTTTGCTAAGGATTTTGGATAGTAAAGATTGGATACGGGATGAATAGGATGGTTTAGTGGAGCACCAAAGCTCAACTCCGTATGTCCAAATTAGTCTAATTATTGTTATGTAAATGAATCTTTTGTAATTAATTGAAAGGTTGGATCAAGAAAAGAATTAAATTAAAAATTATTCATAATTTGTAATTAACAAAGTTAAGACTAGGCAGGGGTTTCGACTTTTTTTATTCAAAGCAACACAGCTCCTAAACGGTAGGTCTATATAAGAAATGCTATATAACAAAAAATTTTCTTCAATAAATTTTTGATAGGACAGCTGTAGACGAATATCCGATCTAAGCAACACTAACATATCAATAGCATGTCATAATGTTATATTTTTGAATGTGAAAGAAAAGAAGCTTCAGCTAAAAAGTATAGAGCCCCGGTGAAATACATATCCCTTCAGAGCACATAACGCTCTGAAATTATTTTACATACCTATGATATTTTTCACGTCTTTAAATAAAATTTAACTTTAAGGTATCGTCGTAAACCAACGATTTCCTGTCCTACAGTATACTTTAATGATATTCCATTAATCCCTGTTTAACTGATCCGCAAATACCTACTTCCCAAACTACAATAGATGACCTTTCCTCAGACCATAGCCCGGTTTTGCTTACCTTACATTCTACTCCGATAATCAAACCTTCTCCTCCATCCTTAATAAATGGACGGGTGGACTGGGACAAATTCCGTCTTGCTTTAGAAAACCAAATTGACCTCAAAATTCCACTAAACACTTGTCAACAAACAGATGCAGCAATAGAACATCTTACTAAATCAATAGAAACCAGCATAACAGAAAATACCTCACAAAATAGATTAAGACACTCAGAAGGCATGATCTTACCTCAATATATTCGGGTTTTACTAGTAGAAAAACGTCGAGCTAGAGCCAAATAGCATAGAACTCGATACCCATCTGACAAAACCAATTATACCAAATTAACTAACAAACTTAAATCTGAACTTAAAAAACTAAAATTTCAAATTTTACATAAACAAACTGAACAACTATCTGTTTCCGACAAATCATTATGGACCACTACCAAAAGACTATTCAAATTTAAATCCTTCAATCATCCTCTCCTTACTCCAGCTCAAACCTATTTGGTGAGCAATTTCATAATACATTTATACCTCATTCTGACATCCTAAATCCTTACCATGTAGAATTTATTGAAGCAGAACTGACTATTCCTCTCCAAATGACCCTTCCTCCTAAAGCCTTCCACCCTTCAGATATAATATCCATAATCCATAGATTGCCCTTCAACAAAGCTCCTGGACATGACCTTATTACCTCACGAATCCTCAAATGCCTACCAAGGAAAGCAGTATTACTCCTAACTTACATTTATAACGCTGTCCTCCGTACAACATATTTTCCCAATTCCTGGAAATTATCAATTATAAAAATTATCCCAAAACCTAAAACACCACCAGAAAATCCTTCCTCATACAGGCCTATTGCTCTCCTGCCTATCATGGGCCAAATCCTTGAAAAGCTCCTTTTGATACGCTTTTATCCCTTCCTTGATTCCCATCACATTATTCCTGATCACCAGTTTGGATTTCGTCAGTTTCACTCCACTACCCAGCAGTGCCATCGCGTGGTGGATGTTATCTCATCTGCATTGGAGCGCAAGATGTATTGCACGGGTGTCTTTCTTGACGTTGAACAGGCCTTTGACCGGGTTTGGCATTCAGGACTGCTTTATAAACTTCGCCAATTCCTTCCATCTACATATTTCCTCATCCTCCGTTCCTACCTTTCTATTTAAAGTAGAAGTCCTGAGTATTTAAAGTTAACCATAGCTCCACATACTCATCTTTCTTTCCTCAGACTGCTGGTATTCCACAAGGTAGTATCCTGGGTCCCATTCTTTATACCGTGTATACAGCTGATATCCCAACTCATCCTAATACTATCCCTACAACCTATGCTGATGATACCAACGTGTTATCAGTCAATGACGATCCTTTAGCTGCATCCCACACAATCCAGTCACATATCACTTCCATTCAAGAATGGTGTCATAACTGGAGAGTTAAGATAAATCCTAGCAAATCCCAGCAAATAACCTTTACTCTCCGTCGAAAACCTACCTCACCCTGTCCTCCTGTATCCTTTAATGGCGTACCACTAAATAATGTGGAACAAATACGATACCTGGGATTTTACCTGGACAAGAAACTTACCTGGAACCCTCACACAATATTGAAAACACCAGAAGCTGCACGTCGATTTCGAATGCTGCTTGGGATCCACCAAACCATCGAATTCTTCCCGCATCCAATCACTCCAATCCAAAACCCTTCAAAAAATCCTTAATGCTTCTTACTTTGTCACAAATGAATTAATCCACAATGACCTTAATATCCCATATGTCGCTGATTTGGCACGAACCAGATACCTACCCTTTCATAATAAACTTACTCCCCATGCAAATCCACTTGTAGCACAACATGCTTCCCATTCCATTCCTGGCAAACCTCCGAGGCGTCTGAAAAGATCTTCTTTTGTGTCTTCGTGATCTCCTTTTGTAAATATTCATTAGAGTACTACCATTGGGTAGTTCCTCTACAAGTTCTAATCATGCCATTATTTTGAATTGTTTACAGCATATTTACTAAATGTGTTCTATTAATACAGTTTTAAATTTCAATTAATAAAAGAATAAAAAAAAAATTAAAAAAAAAAACAGATCCGCCACCTAGGACTCCAATTGGACCAACGTCTTATTTGGAATCCACATACAAGACTAAAACGACAAGAAGCTGCCCGTCGTTACAGACTACTTCAACATTTACTAGACAAACGTTCAAAGCTCCCAATTAATTACAAAAGACTCATATACATGACTGTGATTAGACCTATTTGGACGTACGGAGTTGAGCTTTGGCGCTCCACTAAACCATCCTATCATCTCGTATCCAATCCTTGCAATCCAAAATCCTTCATAAAATCCCCAATGTTCCTTATTTTGTGACCAATAAACTTATCCATAAAGATCTTAATGTTCCTTTTGTTAAGTTGATTTAGCCCAGACCAGATACCTATCCTTTCATAGTAAGCTCCATAACAACTCCAATCCACTAGCCTCCCAACCTGCTTCCCTCTCCATTCCCGATAACCCTCCGAGGCGTCTGAAAAGAAGATGGCCCAGAGACCTTTTAGTGTAGATTTTTATTGAAGTGCTACTACTGAGTAGTTCTTCTCAATTTATTTACTTGTCATTGTATTCACTATCAACACATTTACTTGATGTATATGTTTTTGTACAGTTGTAAATTACAAATTTAATGTAAGTAAATATATTTTCTAGATTAAATATCTTTGAATAAAGATTATTCAAATTTTAATTTAAAATTTAAATTATTTTTTTTAAGAAAGTTCCACTAAACAAAACATCGTCCTTAATACTATCTCTGAAAAGATCAACGGAACTAAACAATGAAGCCATTAACACAAAAAAAATATTAGCTTTTTATAAAAAGTGGTGATGCAATTATATTGTTTTGAATTCCACGGCCTAGATACTTATCGCGCAGCTGAACAGTTCTACTTATAGGCTAGGACCAGTAGGAATATACCATTAGTCATATTTTTATTATCGACATCATTTATTTATTTATTACAATACGTGAACTATTAGATCTAATTGCTAATTATTTAATAGTAAAAAAAAAAATAATGGAGAAGATGCAAGGCAGGACGAAACGTTGGCACATATTACAAAATTCTTCTTAGACATGATGTTTCTCTTACAATTAGACTGCATCCCTGATCATCTTTTCTATTCATCATAACACTCAACAATACTTTTTGCATTAAAAATAATTTAATAACCTAAAGAGTTAGAAGCTACCATTCCACAAGCGTGCCTTCAAGAAACTTCCAGACCAGCGCTACACCGCCCAGTTCGATCCTTACGCTTCACATCGAGTATACATTTATCGATAGTTCATTCCTATAACCTCACATGTAAAAAATATATTTTTTTTTTTTATAGAACTTTTATTGAGTAATTATTACAATCTGCCACAAATGTGGGCGATAGGTAATATAGATGATTACATTCACACATTATGTACAAAGAGAAAAAATAAAATAAATAAAAAGATAACAGAAAGAACCTGCTATACGTAAACAATATACATATAAATAAAATGAAATACTAAAATTAAAAAAATAAAACATTGAGTAAGTAAAAATAAATAAATAGTAATAATAAAAAATAAAACAAAATTAGATTATTTTGTTAAAATATTAATTTACAATACACACTCATCCTAGGGACCCCCAGCCAGACACCTCCCTCCAATTATGGAGAGACAAGCCAGGCATAGAGAAGTCCCAACTCTTCTCTCTCAGCAGCGTCACTGGTGTAAAAAAAACCCTGTGGAGGCTGAGTGAGAGCACTACAGCACATTCACGCCGGACATGAGTTAAGAAGCTGGCCATTACCAGAACTTCAAATAAATAAATTTTACAAAAGATCTCGGGGCAGCTGCCGTTTTAGTCTGCGAGGTGAGTTATCAGGATGGGTGGAGCTGGATAAAGATTGAGCCAGAAGGAAAAGTTGCGATGGGATTTCGAAAATTTAATTTAATTTAAATGAGGTCAAGGACGTGTGGTATATTGAGATCATTGTGTAGGGTTTTGTTGGAAACATAGTAAGGAGCATTTACTATAGTTCGGAGGATTTTTGATTGGAAGGATTAAATGCGTTTGATATTCGACTTTTTTGCTGTTCCCCACAGTTCAAGTCCATAAGTCCAAATGGGTTTAATGATGGTTTTTTGTATAGGGGAAGTTTATTTGTAATAGAAAGATGAGATGTCCTATTTAGTAGTCTATACCAGAGTTGGGCAAAATGTAATTGAAATATATTCCATGAATTACGATTACACTGTAATTGTAATCCCGGCCGGGATTACATTACCTGATATAATGCAATTACTTCATGAATTACGATTACAATGTAATTCATCAATGTAATTCAATTACGGATTACATAATTGGATTACAAATTTCGATTACTTGTAATTCAAGGCATGAATTATTTGAAAATTTAGTTCGATTACAATATTTCTTCCATTAAATAGGCAAATAAATATCGGAATATCAGTTTTTTTTCACCTCCACCATTTAAGTTTTAAGTTTTCTCTTATTGTTAACGGTTTTGAACTACCGCCATCTTTTTCTTAGAGAGAGGAGTGGGGGGTATATTTCTAAATTGAGAACGGCTGGTCCGATCTTAATGAAATTTGATAATTATGTTTCTTTTGTACTTATTAGCGTATATTTGGGGTTTTAACTGTTTTTACTAATTAGAGGGGGGGGTAGGGGGGGGGGGGGCTAAATTTCTAAATTGAGAACGGCTGGTCCGATCTTAATGAAATTTGATAATTATGTTTCTTTTGTACTTATTAGCGTATATTTGGGGTTTTAACTTTTTACTAATTAGAGGGGGGGGGGGGCTAAATTTCTAAATTGAGAACGGCTGGTCCGATCTTAATGAAATTTGATAATTATGTTTCTTTTGTACTTATTAGCGTATATTTAGGGTTTTAACTGTTTTACTAATTAGAGGGGGGGTGGGGGGGGGGCTAAATTTCTAAATTGAGAACGGCTGGTCCGATCTTAATGAAATTTGATAATTATGTTTCTTTTGTACTTATTAGCGTATATTTGGGGTTTTAACTTTTTACTAATTAGAGGGGGGGGGGGCTAAATTTCTAAATTGAGAACGGCTGGTCCGATCTTAATGAAATTTGATAATTATGTTTCTTTTGTACTTATTAGCGTATATTTAGGGTTTTAACTGTTTCACTAATTAGAGGGGGGGTGGGGGGGGGCTAAATTTCTAAATTGAGAACGGCTGGTCCGATCTTAATGAAATTTGATAATTATGTTTCTTTTGTACTTATTAGCGTATATTTAGGGTTTTAACTGTTTTACTAATTAGAGGGGGGTGGGGGGGGGCTAAATTTCTAAATTGAGAACGGCTGGTCCGATCTTAATGAAATTTGATAATTATGTTTCTTTTGTACTTATTAGCGTATATTTGGGGTTTTAACTTTTTACTAATTAGTGGGGAGTGAGGGGGGGGGGGGGGTATATTTCTAAATTGAGAACGGCTAGTCCAATTTTAATGAAATTTAATAATTATGTTTCTTTCGGACTATAGCTATATTTAGGGTGTTTAATATACCTTCCATAATATAATAAGTAATTTATTTATTACAATACGTGAACTATTAGATCTAATTGCTAATTATTTAATAGTAAAAAAAAAAAATAATGGAGAAGATGCAAGGCAGGTCGAAACGTTGGCACATATTACAAAATTCTTCTTAGACATGATGTTTCTCTTACAATTAGACTGCATCCCTGATCATCTTTTCTATTCATCATAACACTCAACAATACTTTTTGCATTAAAAATAATTTAATAACCTAAAGAGTTAGAAGCTACCATTCCACAAGCGTGCCTTCAAGAAACTTCCAGACCAGCGCTACACCGCCCAGTTCGATCCTTACGCTTCACATCGAGTATACATTTATCGATAGTTCATTCCTATAACCTCACATGTAAAAATATATTTTTTTTTTTTATAGAACTTTTATTGAGTAATTATTACAATCTGCCACAAATGTGGGCGATAGGTAATATAGATGATTACATTCACACATTATGTACAAAGAGAAAAAATAAAATAAATAAAAAGATAACAGAAAGAACCTGCTATACGTAAACAATATACATATAAATAAAATGAAATACTAAAATTAAAAAAATAAAACATTGAGTAAGTAAAAATAAATAAATAGTAATAATAAAAAATAAAACAAAATTAGATTATTTTGTTAAAATATTAATTTACAATACACACTCATCCTAGGGACCCCCAGCCAGACACCTCCCTCCAATTATGGAGAGACAAGCCAGGCATAGAGAAGTCCCAACTCTTCTCTCTCAGCAGCGTCACTGGTGTAAAAAACCCTGTGGAGGCTGAGTGAGAGCACTACAGCACATTCACGCCGGACATGAGTTAAGAAGCTGGCCATTACCAGAACTTCAAATAAATAAATTTTACAAAAGATCTCGGGGCAGCTGCCGTTTTAGTCTGCGAGGTGAGTTATCAGGATGGGTGGAGCTGGATAAAGATTGAGCCAGAAGGAAAAAGTTGCGATGGGATTTCGAAAATTTAATTTAATTTAAATGAGGTCAAGGACGTGTGGTATATTGAGATCATTGTGTAGGGTTTTGTTGGAAACATAGTAAGGAGCATTTACTATAGTTCGGAGGATTTTTGATTGGAAGGATTAAATGCGTTTGATATTCGACTTTTTTGCTGTTCCCCACAGTTCAAGTCCATAAGTCCAAATGGGTTTAATGATGGTTTTGTATAGGGGAAGTTTATTTGTAATAGAAAGATGAGATGTCCTATTTAGTAGTCTATACCAGAGTTGGGCAAAATGTAATTGAAATATATTCCATGAATTACGATTACACTGTAATTGTAATCCCGGCCGGGATTACATTACCTGATATAATGCAATTACTTCATGAATTACGATTACAATGTAATTCATCAATGTAATTCAATTACGGATTACATAATTGGATTACAAATTTCGATTACTTGTAATTCAAGGCATGAATTATTTGAAAATTTAGTTCGATTACAATATTTCTTCCATTAAATAGGCAAATAAATATCGGAATATCAGTTTTCACCTCCACCATTTAAGTTTTAAGTTTTCTCTTATTGTTAACGGTTTTGAACTACCGCCATCTTTTTCTTAGAGAGAGGAGTGGGGGGTATATTTCTAAATTGAGAACGGCTGGTCCGATCTTAATGAAATTTGATAATTATGTTTCTTTTGTACTTATTAGCGTATATTTGGGGTTTTAACTGTTTTACTAATTAGAGGGGGGGGTAGGGGGGGGGGGGGGGGGGCTAAATTTCTAAATTGAGAACGGCTGGTCCGATCTTAATGAAATTTGATAATTATGTTTCTTTTGTACTTATTAGCGTATATTTGGGGTTTTAACTTTTTACTAATTAGAGTTGGGGGGGGAGGAGGCGGGGGGGGGAGGGGGGGGGGGGGGGGGGGGGGACGGAAATAAGCGGGTCGAGTGGGGGGGGGGGGGGGGGCTAAATTTCTAAATTGAGAACGGCTGGTCCGATCTTAATGAAATTTGATAATTATGTTTCTTTTGTACTTATTAGCGTATATTTAGGGTTTTTAACTGTTTTACTAATTAGGGGGGGGGTGGGGGGGGGGGGCTAAATTTCTAAATTGAGAACGGCTGGTCCGATCTTAATGAAATTTGATAATTATGTTTTCTTTTGTACTTATTAGCGTATATTTGGGGTTTTAACTTTTTACTAATTAGAGGGGGGGGGGGCTAAATTTCTAAATTGAGAACGGCTGGTCCGATCTTAATGAAATTTGATAATTATGTTTCTTTTGTACTTATTAGCGTATATTTAGGGTTTTAACTGTTTCACTAATTAGAGGGGGGGTGGGGGGGGCTAAATTTCTAAATTGAGAACGGCTGGTCCGATCTTAATGAAATTTGATAATTATGTTTCTTTTTGTACTTATTAGCGTATATTTAGGGTTTTAACTGTTTTACTAAATTAGAGGGGGGTGGGGGGGGGGCTAAATTTCTAAATTGAGAACGGCTGGTCCGATCTTAATGAAATTTGATAATTATGTTTCTTTTGTACTTATTAGCGTATATTTGGGGTTTTAACTTTTTACTAATTAGAGGGGGGGGGGGCTAAATTTCTAAATTGAGAACGGCTGGTCCGATCTTAATGAAATTTGATAATTATGTTTCTTTTGTACTTATTAGCGTATATTTGGGGTTTTAACTGTTTCACTAATTAGAGGGGGGGGGGGGTGGGGCTAAATTTCTAAATTGAGAACGGCTGGTCCGATCTTAATGAAATTTGATAATTATGTTTCTTTTGTACTTATTAGCGTATATTTGGGGTTTTAACTTTTTACTAATCAGAGGGGGGGGGGGGGCTAAATTTCTAAATTGAGAACGGCTGGTCCGATCCTAATGAAATTTGATATTTATGTTTCTTTTGTACTTATTAGCGTATATTTGGGGTTTCAACTGTTTTACTAATTAGTGGGGAGGAGGGGGGGGGTATATTTCTAAATTGAGAACGGCTAGTCCAATTTTAATGAAATTTAATAATTATGTTTCTTTTGTACTTATTAGCGTATATTTGGGGTTTTAACTTTTTACTAATCAGAGGGGGGGGGCTAAATTTCTAAATTGAGAACGGCTGGTCCGATCTTAATGAAATTTGATAATTATGTTTCTTTTGTACTTATTAGCGTATATTAAGGGTTTTAACTGTTTCACTTATTAGGGGGGGTAGGGGGGGGGCCAAATTTCTAAATTGAGAACGGCTGGTCCGATCTTAATGAAATTTGATAATTATGTTTCTTTTGTACTTATTAGCGTATATTTGGGGTTTTAACTGTTTTACTAATTAGTGGGGAGTGAGGGGGGGGGGGGTATATTTCTAAATTGAGAACGGCTAGTCCAATTTTAATGAAATTTAATAATTATGTTTCTTTCGGACTATAGCTATATTTAGGGTGTTTATATATACCTTCATTTAAAGTAAAGGAAATTAAATTTATAGCTATTTGCTGAACCAAATAGGTTAAACTTCATTATTATTATGTTTATTTTTAGAACTAACTTAAAATTAAAAAAAAAAATTTATATTGAAGTTGAACTCATTTAAATGAAATGATAATGATCGTTGTATAACATCATAAAAGTTAAGAATGAATGTTAATAACATATTAAAAAAGAAGTTTAATCCTCACTTTTCTCCACACGATATAATAAATAATAAAGTAAAGATGGTGAAAGAAATTACGAAATCACATCACAATTTTAAATATGTATACATGTTTTTATTAATAAAACTGTTAAACGCTAATAAGTCCGAAATAAACATAATTATCATATTTCACTATTATTGGCCGAGCCGTTGTCAATTTAAAAATAAACGACTCCCCCACCCCCACTAATTAGTAAAACCGTTAAAACCCCAAATATACGCTAATAAGTACAAAAGAAACATAATTATCAAATTTTATTAAGATCGGACCAGCCGTTCTTAATTTAGAAATGTAGCCCCCCCCCCCCCCCCACCCCCCACTCTAATTAGTAAAACAGTTAAAAACCCCAAATATACGCTAATAAGTACAAAAGAAACATAATTATCAAATTTCATTAAGATCGGACCAGCCGTTCTCAATTTAGAAATTTAGCCCCCCCCCCCCCCCTCTAATTAGTAAAACAGTTAAAACCCCAAATTTACGCTAATAAGTACAAAAGAAACATAATTATCAAATTTCATTAAGATCGGACCAGCCGTTCTCAATTTAGAAATTTAGCCCCCCCCCTACCCCCACTCTAATTAGTAAAACAGTTAAAACCCCAAATATACGCTAATAAGTACAAAAGAAACATAATTATCAAATTTCATTAAGATCGGACCAGCCGTTCTCAATTTAGAAATTTAGCCCCCCCCCCTACCCCCACTCTAATTAGTAAAACAGTTAAAACCCCAAATATACGCTAATAAGTACAAAAGAAACATAATTATCAAATTTCATTAAGATCGGACCAGCCGTTCTCAATTTAGAAATATACCCCCCACTCCTCTCTCTAAGTAAAAGATGGCGATAGTTCAAAACCGTTAACAATAAGAGAAAACTTAAAACTTAAATGGTGGAGGTGAAAACTGATATTCCGATATTTATTTGCCTATTTAATGGAAGAAATATTGTAATCGAACTAAATATTTGAATAATTCATGCCTTGAATTACAAGTAATCGAAATCTGTAATCCAATTATGTAATCCGTAATTGAATTACATATAAGAATTACATTGTAATCCCAATTGAATTACTTTGTGGGAATACTGTAATTCATACCCGATGTATTTCGATTACATCTGTTTGAAATATAATGTAATGCAATTGTAATCGGATTACAATGTAATTGAATTTTGCCCAACTCTGGTCTATACAATTGGCTGAAGCGTCTGTTAAGTTCTTGCCTTTTGAATAGAGTATGTGGTTTCCATGTAAGTCTTTTGTCTAGGTAGAAACCAAGATATCGAACTGTATCAGCATTTAGATTCATTTACTTTGTGTTAACAATCACATCTACAGTTTCAACTTGGATTGTGTTTTTTAGCGTGCTATATTCATATTTAATCTTTCTCAATGTAAATAGGTGAAACAGAAGTTAGCACCTTGAGTTTCGTAAAGGATTTAGTGTTTTATAAATTCATTCACTTCAGATCCTAGTGACAAATTTTTAATATAAAAAAATATTCTCCATTAAATTGCTGATTAGGAAATGATAGGCACATTTTGGATTCAAGCAACAAATCTAGAGCATGTCATACTATACTATATATATATTTGTTGAGGGTAAAAAAAATGTTTAGATCCCTTGCTAAAAGAAATATATATGCCAAAATTATAATTTATTAGTTTTATAGTATAGACCACTATTGTATTTCTCTGAATGAGCAAAGCAGATATTTTGAAAAAGTGGGCGGTTCCGAGGGGCTCGTACCGGCACACAGTGGGACAAATGGCCTGAATTTCTCGTGTAAGAAAAACTAAAAAAAATGTATTTCAATCCCCGACAACTTTGCACCATCTTCGAACCTTTTAAAAATAAAAAAAATTGAGAATGTTTCAAAAATATGTAGCGAAAATGCTGCTGAGATAAAAAAAAGAAAAAAGTAATGAAAATCGACATAAAAATGCACAAAATCGTATCTAGTGATTTTGATTGTTCTTGTTATTTTTTTTTTTTTTTATTTTACTGATAATTACCTCTCATAATCTCAAATAAACTTTCTAGTTTTTACAAGTCTATTCAAACTAAGAAAAATTAGACGTGAGGGTTTTATTATTAGAATAATTTAGGATCTTATAAAACAATGATGTTCGGAGGAACATTCAAATTATTTCGAGTATATTATTTCGCGTTGAAGAAAACTTCCAAATTCTTTCGAAAAGGGATTTCAGAAGTTTTTACCTTGGGTATTTAATGAGATAAATACGTTCCATTATTATCCAAATACGGCCAAATTTCCCAGGTTTTAGACACTGTTTATATATTTCTAATATTGTAATTCGACCTAATTAAACGATCGACCTTGATTGATATCTGTAACTTTCCAGTTATGAAAAACAAAACAATATTTAAAATTTTTAGTTTAAAATTGTATTTTGTCAATTTAAAAATATTTAGTCTTAGTTATTTTTTTCTTTTCAGTTTTTCAACATGTAATAGGCACCCTGCAATGGGTGCATATATTTCTTCGCGTTTTCATGCATATTTTTCTTAAAATAATGCAATTTTAAATAAATATTTATACAAACTATTTTTATAATAATACATACAATATTTTTAGAATAATAGAAGGGATAAGAAAAAAAGTGTTGAGTTGTAAATTCTTAATAGAATGTGTTTTATAATGTTATTATTTATTGTTGATTTATTATCATCATTTATATCATGAAAAATACTTCATTGTTAAATTCCACACACAAAAGACCAGAGAGTATGATCGATACTCGATGAAAAAGAAAACATTATTATAATGCAATGTCCAAATAATTAACGGTTTCGTCCCACTGTGCGCCATTCGGTCTGGACCCTCACATTCCACCACTGGCTAGAGACTTAGTGAAAATAGTGAGGAGAAAGAACCATGTGATTAATCAACCAATTTAATAATTTTTCCAACCAACGAAAATTATTTCATTGGTTAGAGAGTTTGAAAAAGTAGAATATTCGGCCATTAAAAACATTTCGGTAGATTTGTAAAGCGTATCTGTCAGTGATTCAAGATTACTAAATTCAGTAAAAATTTCATCAAATGTAATAAAAAGCCATTTTCATACCCCAACTTTATTAATTTTTTTTTTTAATATTATCAAGGATATTTTAAAACTGTAAATATAAATTTTTTCTCAGTTTCGATTACATTTATTATGTAATTACATCCCTGTGCCTCAGTATGTAGAAAATATTTTAGTTTATCCTAGGAAAACAAACAAATGGTTTCCTGCTTGTTTCTTATTCGATCTCTCCTTGAAATCTCTAGGGGTTTGTTTTCAATAAGTAAAAACTTTTAATGCATAAGTAATCCCAGAGGAAGCGACTCCGAATGCACCTCACTTCGTTCCATCATATAATATTGAAGGTACGCAGGAGGACAAATACTATTCACTCGGAGCCTACAAATAAAGCATTCATGTTCTCACAAAAAGTTTCTTCAGGGAACGAAATTATGTTTGTTCATTTACTATGGTTTCGTGTTTCATTACAAAAGTATTTTATTAATAAATAAATTTCCTTCACACTAAACTTCTGGCTCGATAATTATCTAGTTCAGCACATCCTGGTAACCCCCCTCGCAGACAAAAACGGCAATGGACCCGAGATCTTATGTAAAATTTATTTATGTTGGAGTTCTGAAAATAGCTAGTTTTCTACTCATGCCCTGAGTGAATGCACTATAGCGCTCTCAGTTAGCCTGCACTGGTTTTTTTATATCAGTGACGCAGCTGAGAGAGAAGAGCTGTAGCCCCTCCATTAGTGGGGGAATGAGTGTGTATTGTAAATAAAGTACGATTGTGTTTTTAACTATTAATTAATTATTGTTTTGTTTTTTTATTAGTGTTCGCGCCAATCGGCGCTCTTGTGAAAAAGGAAAAAAAGATTATGTACCGCTCTCTATCGAATTTCTAGGGTCAACTGGCCCTAGAGTATATAATAACTACCAAGAGGGCAGCTGACAACTGACTTTCTGCCTCTCACAATATTCATATTGGTCTTATCCCCGGTCTAATCCCTCCTGTTTTATCCTCATTCTCTTTCTATCTTTGAAGCTGAGCGAACCAGGCTTACCTTCTATGCCCAAGGCCCTATGGTCTTCCTTTGTTACAGCCCAAGGCTAAATTTAGCCTACCTAAGTTTTTCAACTGTGTTTCTTTATGTTATTTACCAAAGACATTATTTTCCCTTGCAAATGAGTGGTGATCTGAGCAGAAGGTTTCTCAACCGGTTATATCAGCATACAGGAAAATCAGCCACTGGCGATTCTCTTAGAGGCCTCTGAGAAGTCACGGAGTTACAGCGGCAACTGCACCTGGGTGAGTGATTTACAATTACATCATTGGTACAGATATTTTCTATTAAAGGTTTCCCCAAAATTGCGAGCATTCGTTTTAATAAAATTTTTTCGTTTTATTCGCATTCCCCAGAGGCTGATGCGATTTCTGAGGAAGTTACCCTTCCTTTTAAGTCGCATCAGAAAATATTTTTTTTTTAAATTTTACTATTTCATTTTATTTATATGTATATTGTATATTTTATAATGTTTATGTATAGAAAGTTCTTTTTAGTTATCTTTTTTTATTTATTTTTTTTTCTCATTGTACATAGTGTGTGAATGTAATCATAAGGCATCTATATTACTTATTTACAATTACAATTTTAATTTTACTTAATTACAATTTTTTTTTTAATTTGAAAAAAAATAGATACATTTTGGAAAAGCTAAAATTAGTATGCAATACTTGTCAATTGTATTAGTAATCCATAGTCACACATTCCATAGATTTCTCTAACAGTATTAACCAGCTAGCAAGAGTTGAGAAAACCCTCATTAAAAATGATATATAAAGAGTTTTAGGCTAGAATGGGAAATATCTGGTAACTGTATACATCATAAAAAACAAGTAAATTTGAGGAAAATTGTTACAATAAAGAATTACTCTCTAGTAGCACTTGAAAAAATCCTCTACATTGAAACGTCTCTTGGCCATCTCCTTTTCAGACGCCTCGGAGGATTATCGGGAATAGAGTAAGAAGAAAGAAGGGAGATATTCAGCAACACATCTAGATATTTATGGATAAGTTTGTTATGTGGCATTATAGAGAGCATTGGGGATTTTACGAAGGATTTTGGTTTGTTATGGAGGGGATAGGAGAACAATTGGAAGGTTTAGTGGAGCCCCAAAGTTCAACTTTGTAAATCCAAGTGGGTCAAATAACTGTAATTTGTAATTTCCTGGGAGCTCTGAAGGATTGTCTAGTCAAAGTTGGAGTAGTCGGAAACGACATGTGGTTTCTTGTCTAGCAGTCTGGTATGTGAATTTTATATCTTCGGTAAGGGTTTTTTTTTTTTTTTTTTTTTTTTATCTTCGGTAAGGGTTTTTTTTTTTTTTTTTTTTTTTTTTTTTTTTTTTTTTTTTTTTTTTTTTTTTTTTTTTTTTTTTTTTTTTTTTTTTTTTTTTTTTTTTTTTTTTTTTTTTTTTTTTTTTTTTTTTTTTTTTTTTTTTTTTTTTTTTTTTTTTTTTTTTTTTTTTTTTTTTTTTTTTTTATCGATATTTAAAACTGTACAAAATAATATACAACAAGTAAATGTGTTGAATTGAAGTGAATACAATACAATGGCATGTAAATAACTTGTGAATAAAACCTACACTAAAAGGTCTCTAGGCCATCTTCTTTTCAGACGCCTCGGAGGATTATCAGGGATGGAGGAGGAAGTAAGTTGGGAGACTAGTGGATTGGAGTGGTTATGGAGCTTACTATGGAAGGATAGGTATCTGGTCTGGGCTAAATCAGCAACATATAGAACATTAAGGTCTTTATGGATAAGTTTATTGGTCACAAAGTAAGGAGCATTGAGGATTTTTCGAAGGATTTTGGATTGTAAGGATTGGATACGAGATGAATTGGATGGTTAAGTAGAGCCCCAAAGCTCAACTCCGTACGTCGAAATAGGTCGAATCACTGTCATGTAAATGAGTCTTTAGTAATTAATTGGGAGCTCTGAACGTTTGTCTAGTAAATGTTGAAGTAGTCTGTAACGACGGGCAGTTGCTTGTCGTTTTGGTCTTGTATGTGGATTATAAGTTAGACGTTTGTACAAGTGGAGTCCTAGGTAGCGGATCTGTTTAACAGGGATTAGTGGAATATCATTAAAGGATACTGTAGGACAGGATGTCGCAGGTTTACGACGAAGGTTAAAGGTTATTTGAAGGGATTTGTTTAGATTTATTTTGATTCTCCATTTTTGACACCATTCTTGTAGCTTTAGGATATGGGATTGGAGTGTTTGAGAGGCAATAAAGGGATCATTGTTTACTGATAACACACATGAGTCATCAGCGTAAGACTTGAGGACAGTGGTAGGATGAGTTGGGATGTCAGCTGTGTACACTGTGTAGAGGATAGAACCTAGGATACTACCTTGAAGAACTCCGGCAGATTGGGTAAAGAGGGGAGAATAGGAAAATTTATGGGTAAGGGATTCTTAAACTCTAAAACATGAGAAAATTCTCTTTCTAGTCTGCATGAGACTACCTTAAGTGATTGTACATAGGACAAACTGACAGGTGGCGATGAAATCTCAGCTTCGATTTTTTTTTCGACAGTCCCCATTCTAGTCTAATACCTTTCATAGATAAGAATTTAAATGGAAACTAACAATACTAGGATGAGTTGCGATGTCAGCTGTGTACACGGTGTAGAGGACAGGACCTAGGATACTACCCTCCCCTACTACCCTACTAAGAAGCTGCCCGTCGTTACAGACTACTTCAACATTTACTAGACAAACGTTCAAAGCTCCCAATTAATTACAAAAGACTCATATACATGACTGTGATTAGACCTATTTGGACGTACGGAGCTGAGCTTTGAGGCTCCACTAAACCATCCAATTCATCTCGTATTCAATCCTTACAATCCAAAATCCTTCGAAAAATCCTCAATGCTCCTTATTTTGTCACCAATAAACTTATCCATAAAGATCTTAGTGTTCCATATGTTGCTGATTTCGCCCACAACAGATACCTATCCTTTCATAGTAAGCTCCATAATCACTCATATCCGTTAGTTTCTTAACTTGCTCCCCATTCCATTCCTGACAATCCTCCGAGGCGTCTGAAACGAAGATGGCCTAGAGACCTCCTAGTGTAGAAGTTTTAATAAAGTGCTACTGATGAGTAGTTTTTTTCAAGTTTCGACATGTTATTGTGATCGTTGTCAATACATTTACTTGGTGTATATTTATTGTACAGTGTAAATTTCAATAAAGATAAATATTAGAAAAAAAAAAAGGAAACTTAAAATGGGAAAAAAAAAAATTACTAAATCAGACTATTTTTGGCATGAGCACTTAGTCAAATAATAATAAATTTTAATAAATAAATTTGTAGTAAATTAATTATTTTAATACATAAATATATATTCAATAACTATTTGCATAATTTATGTTCCATTCAATATGCTTTTTTCTTACTCTGAATAGATTCAGATAGATAGAATTTAGTTCTCATTTAATTTGTAGAATGTTCTCTTATATCCCTTTATATATATTATATGTATATATATATATATATATATATATATATATATATATATATATATATATATATATATATATATATAATTATAGTTATATTGTTTTGTTTTTTTTCGTTTGATTACGTCTCTTTCCAGATGTAACTAATTATAATTATTTCTGTAATTATTTGTTATTCGTAAGAAACTTGGTCCCAGAAGAAAATTATTTTTCTATTCTATTCTATTTTAAGTTAGCTCCAGCCCAGCTATAGGATAAGGCCAAGGACGAAGAACTGGAGAGCGGCCGAGCGATCCCATCAAGATGTCGAGCATCATTTCATTAAGTCCCCGGGACCCCTCTGCATAATCAGTCCCGCCATTCCAGAGCCACCCAATCAGAAAACTGGATTTAGAATTAACTAAGTGCGTCACTCCTTCCCGGACGACAATTCGTTCCTTCACGCCCACGTAGGACGAGGAACAGACAATGGGGCTTGATGAGTTCTTAACCAATGGCTCCTTGATTGATTATTCATAAGTAAATGGGAAGGAAGAAAGGACTGCTGGTTCAGCTCGAAAGATGGAGCCACTAAATGACGTGCGTCTTTAAAAGATGTTTTACAAACTCAAGAGTGAGAGATGAAGCAAGATTTGCCACAAGAACGACCAACTTAGCTATTAAATTAATGTTAAGCCTCAATCTATACTATTATATAAATGGACAAACCATTTTTCGTTTGTGATCACAAGAGCCCGAATTTTTATGCAGTAAAAAAGTGCAAAATATGCCATATAATATGCAGTAAAAATCCTTAAATATGCAACAAAATATGCAGCATCAATTCTTGAAAATTGTTATTAAACATCTAAAGTACAAAATCAAATAGATAAATATGAAGTAAAAAATATCCAAACAAGTAAACAAGAGTTAGGAAAACTATTAAAAAAGTATTAAAACGATTTTAAAACTGTATTTTGAAAAATAAATTATCGTTTTTATACAACTTGTTTTATAAGTACAATAATTGTATAACCAAATTTTATTATTCACAAAACACAACACTGTTATTTACAATACAATCAGGTACTACAAAAAAAAAAGTATTTAACTTGGTGCATCTATTTTTTTTTTTTTTTTTTTTTTTTTTTTTTTATCAGTTATTGTACAAGTTCGGCATTAAAATTTAAAATTGCGTTTCAATTTACAATGCATTTCTAAGTTTTCTTCTTTAAAACTCAACCTTCTATCGTTTAAAATGTTTTTATAATTTGAAAAAGATCCCTCAACATCTACAGAGGTAACGGGAGCAAATATATATGCATTTATAGTAACTGGATTGTTTTCAACGTCATTTAAAACAATTGAATCTTCCCCATTTAAAATGTTGTTAACATTTTCTAGTTCTGATTGAATTTTTAGTAAATATTTTATTAATTTTGTCTTGTAAGACATTCCCTATGTCGCCTGGGACTTTAGACACAATGTCTTTTACATCACTATTTTGAAACTTTCGTCATGCGACGAATTCGTTTCTTGAAGCTGTTTTAGTTTTATTGGCAAAAAACTTAGATGCGCATTTATAAAAGTTAGATTGTTGCTGAGTGCTGTTGTACTGTTCATCATTCGATCACATACGTTTTCTACACTTTGGGCCTTATCCCCATCTATTTCATATATTTCAAGAACAAAAGTTTTAAACATAACTAAATTCTCGGCATAAAACAAAGCTGCTTCTATCCAGGTACCCCATCTCGTATCACTGGTTGGGGAGGTAGTCTTTTCCCATTCATAATTTCTTTATATTTACTCTGGAAGGAGATTTTAAGAACATTTTTTTCCTATTGTTAATTAAATTGCTAACATCAGGAAAAAGTGTCCGAACTTTTTCAGCAACGTTTACATCCATGAGCGCCACAAGTGACGTGAAAAAATTACCATAAAACAATGTGAGCGATCTATTTACTTTAATCATGTAAGATGCTGCGTCTGTAATCAACTACAATAAATGGCTTTCTATTTCCAATTTCATTTGATAATATTTTAACTCCATCATAAATAAACCTACTTATAGCCTCATGATTTATTTTATAGAGCTGTTTACACGAAATCAGATATTTAGTCTTAGTTTATTTAATACTCCGACCAGTAAATTTGCCACATAAAAACCTCGAAGGTCTGTTGTTACAATAACTATTAAATATAAATAGTTGTCAGCCAATTTTACTTATTCAATAACGTTTTTATAGCAAAAATTTAAATAAGAGCATCGCAATGAGTTTATTTATAGTTAAATAAAAAAAATTTAAACTTGGAGTTTTTTATAATTATATTTCATAATACTCATAATCATCAAAACATGAAAAATATACATTTATCATCAAATATGCAAAAATATGCAAAATAAAACCGGACTAAAACCCATCTAAATACCATAATTCCTAAAGATATTTGGTCCACTAATTAATAAGAGGACGCAAAGAAAATATACAATTGCATAAAAATCCGGGCTCTGGTGATCACTAACCAAAAAAACTACTGAACCAATCTGTACCAAATTTTAAACACGTCATCCTTAAAGATCAAGGAAGGTTTAGCAATAATCAAATCTAATGATTTTAAATTAATATGTGATTGAAAATACGATAGTATGAGTATAATGTGTTAATGTCATTCCGCAATAAATTTCACAATGGTAAAACTACTGAACACATCTATCCAAATCTCAACTTTATCATCTTCTTAGTTCTAGGAAGGTTCAGCAATAATAAACATTTTAATGCACAACTTTGAGTAGCAGAAACAAGGTTTGCCAAACTGCCATATACTTTTGTGGTTAGAGATTAAAATCCAATCAGATGAGCTTAAGACTAAAACGACTAGAAACTGCCCGTCGTTACAGACTACTTCAAAATTTACTAGACAAACGTTCAAAGCTCCCAATTAATAAAAAAAGACTCATCTACATGACTATGATTAGACCTATTTGGACGTACAGAGTTGAGCTTTGGGGCTCCACTAAACCATCCAATTTATCTCTTATTCAATCCTTACAATCCAAAATCCTTCGAAAAATCCTCAATGCCTCTTACTATGTCACCAATAAACTTATCCATAAAGATCTTAATGTTCCATATGTTGCTGATTTAGCCCACACCAGATACCTATCCTTTCATAGTAAGCTCCATAACTACTCAAATCCGTTAGTTTCTCAACTTGCTTCCCGCTCCATTCCTGACAAACCTCCAAGGCGTATGAAACGAAGATGGCCTCTAGATCTTCTTGTGTAGAATTTTTAATAAAGAGCTACTGATGAGTAGTCCTTTTTAAGTTTTGACATGTTATTGTGATCGTTGTCAATACATTTACTTGATGTATATTTTTTGTACAGTAGTAAATTTCAATAAATGTATATATTAAAAAAAAAAAAAAAATATGAGCTTAATAAAAATTTTTCTGCTAAATCAAAAATATTACTAAATCAAAATTTTGATCCTTTGCTTTCTAATATCGTGTGTGAAAATACGACCCATGGGCCTTAAGTTGTAGACACTGATAACTGTACTCTGTACGTAAATCATGCATTAAAATTAAAAATTGTATGGCTAATTATATTTTTATCCAGGTTAAAATTACAGTAATGTGTGAAAATACCATCGAAGAAATAATGCTCAACTGCAGACTTCAATACGATAGTTTTTTAATCATAAGGTATAGTTGACTGTGATATATAGGAGATGTAGATAGTTAGGGCAGGCAGTCATAGATACTCAGCAGATCAAAATAAAATGTTTATTTTTTTCTAATTCTTAAAGCCAATGTTTCGACTTGCATTGCAAGTCTTCAGTTTTTTTTTTTTTCTAGCCCTGATGAAGACTTGCAATGCAAGAATTAGAATAAAATAAACATTTTATTTGGATCTGCTGAGTATCTATGACTGCCTAACCTAATTATCTACATCTCCGATAGTTTTTTACTTATGAGAGCAGTCGAAACCGCATCAGGGGATGTTAGTTAAATCTAATAATGCTTTTATTAGAATTTATATCCATTCTTACTAATAAAAAGACAAGCAATGTTTCGTTTCTGATCAATAACCGTGAAAACTACTGAAGGAATCAGTACCAAATTTTAATTACATCATCTTCATAGTTTAAGTAAGCCTTAGCAATATTAAATGTACTGATTTCCTACTAAAATTCTTATTAAAAATACAATAAATATGTGGATTCTGCGTGAGAGGTTGCAATGTTACGGTGTTATCTAGAGATTGAAATTTATTATAAAATTTCCTATTTAAAAAAAAATTGTTATTCAAAAAGATTTTAAATATGTGGTGCGATATGTGGATCCCAGTGAATTTTAAAAACTCTACCGCTATATCGCTCATTATATAGTCAATATTCTCTGTCCATCTGAATCACTAAATTTTACATAAAATTAAAAACTGGATTTCTAATTATGCTTTTACATACTCAACAACATAATCAGTGCAATGGCGCCAGGTTAAAAATTAGGCTAAGTGTGGAAATATAATTCTCACTGGAACAGCGAATGGAGAAATCACATTTATTCCTAGAATGCCAATAATTCCTAGTAATCTAGATTTTTTGTTTTTTTTTTGTATACATTTATTGAAATTTACAACTGTACAGAATATATAAATCAAGTAAATGTATTGACAACGATTACAATAACATGTTAAAACTTGGAAAGAACTACTCATCTATCAGCACTTTATTAAAACTTCTACACTAGAAGGTCTCTAGGCCATCTTCGTTTCAGACGCCTCGGACGACTATCAGGAACGGAGCGGGAAGCAAGTTGAGAAACTAACGGATTTGAGTGATTATGGAGCTTACTATGAAAGGATAGGTATCTGGTGTGGGCTAAATCAGCAACATAAGGAACATTAAGATCTTTATGGATAAGTTTATTGGTGATAAAGTAAGAAGCATTGAGGATTTTACGAAGGATTTTGGATTGTAAGGATTGAATACGAGATGAATTAGATGGTTTAGTAGAGCCCCAAAGCTCAACTCCGTACATGATACAAATACTAATCACAGTCAAGTATATGAGTCTTTTTTAATTAATTGGGAGCTTTGAACGTTTGTCTAGTAAATGTTGAAGTAGTCTGAAACGACAATCTAGAATTTAAATTCAAATTAGTAAAATTTCTATTCCATTTCTATTCCAGAACTCAAAAACTAACAATCAAATTATTCTCATAAGATCGGGAGATATAACTAAAATATGTGGTTCATTCGGTTGTCTTTGAGTTTTTGTTTTTCTTTTTGAATGCTTCCTACAATAGAATATTTCTATCGATATATAAATAAAACTTCAATTATCAGTTCAAATTATCTAGGTTCTTAACTTGTGAGAGCGGGCCAAGCCACGGCGCACAGTAGGGCAAAACGGCCCAAAATGGGTAAAAACCTCATACTTTCTAAACGGTTCGTGCTATAAGCATGAAATTTTGGAATTATATATTTCATGAGGTGCTGAATTGAATGAAACCATAATCAGCTTCATCAGATGATCAGTAAGGATAAAATCTAAGAACAAATGTAAGGAAAAATTAATAAAGTAAATTTGGGGTATATTTATATGCTATCTAAGCTGCTGAATAAAATAAAACTATAACCAGAACAATCTGATCATCAGCATTGAGCCATATTTTCAGTTTAAAAATTAAAAAAATAATCAAGTTTGTTATTATTATATATATTTTTTAGGTGCTAAATTGAATGAAATTTACTATATAGCTCTATTACAGACCCAAGATTCGTTGAATTAGGTTAAAATTCATTATTAGGTTATATTCGGAAATAAATTAAAATGTTTAATATAATTAAAAAATGTAATAAGTTTTACAATGTAACTTCAGTTGAATTCTATTGAATAGACTGGACAGCTATTTACAATTATCAATCTTATATTGACAAAGATTATATTCACTCGTTATATTACGTACAGAAATAAAAGCTATTAACTATAAAAGTAAAGAAAAAAAAAGATTTCGAATTGTTCCTTTTTTTTCTATAACAGTAAATAAGAACCTTCATCATTTAATGGGAACTTCTTTTTTTTAAATGCGGACTTAAATTACTTATCACCGTATCAGAAGTCACCATGATAAGATGAAAAACATCTTCATTTGTTGCTGTTTTTCTTGAATGATGATCTCTGTGATGTTTATTATAGCTCACCTTCAGTTTTAAAGCTAAATGTGATTTATATATTAATAAAACACATTTTTAAAAACATTTTACTTTAAATCTCTGAATTTAGTAAGACATTTAGATTGAAAATGATTGGAGTGGCCATTGATATAAAAGAATAAAATAAATAAATATGATAATCTTCATGAGAGGACTAAGGTATACAATAAATAGAACTCAGTGATACAAATAATGACCCCATAAATTGGTCATCCAAATTCCAAAACTTTTATTTTCAATTGATTTTGATTTTTTATTTGAAGAGTTTTTTTTGAAAATTGTTCTTTCTGCTATATTCTGGTACTTAGTCTCTCAAGAAGAGTTAAGTGTGTGTTACTTATTTTTGTAAATAAAAACAGAAATCATATCACATCATTTTACAATGGATTAAGAAAAAAAAAGAATATATATATATATTAAATAAGACAGACTAATAAAAACAAATATACATATATAGTAAGCCAATTTTCACATCCTAGTTATAAAAAAAAAAAAAAAATTTCTAAAAATCATTTTCTGTATAATGAAAAATAACACATAAATTCATCCCCTGAACAAATATGTCCGAAGCCGGGATTTATATTTATAACACGCTTTCTCAGATACCTCTACTTCAATTCGAACCCCTAAAGAGAGCCTAGTTCGGTGTAGCTTTTTTTGAAAGACCAAGTGAAATGAACATAAGTTAAATTTAAGTGACAGCTAACTTCGAAAATTCCTGGCAGTCAAGGTTGTGGCTACATTAACAAAATAAAAATCGTCCATAAACCAGTAAACATCAATAGTGAAGTTCAGAGGGTTATAAAAAATTTTTGCCAAAAATTCAGTCTCATAAAAAATTATTTTAACAGAACTTCAAAACCGTGTTATTTTCTCAACTCCAGAAAAGGGCAACTTCAAGGGCGTGTACAGACTTTGGTAATGAAATAATCGAAATAGCAGTTCCACAACCTTATGCTACATTTATTTAGGTATACAAAAATAATGAAAAAAAAAAAAAAAAATCATATGATTTGGTCAATACTAATTGAGAACATGATTTCTAGAAGCTATTTTGTGGAAACTTAGCACTCTGTATATCCTCCTTGAAGGTCGTTCAGATTGTGTCAGTGGAGTCGATACGCTGAGTTATACTGCCCTGTATTTCTAAACACGTCTCATTTTTTTCATTTTAATTTTTTATGTTTTTCGTAAACTCTAGGAAATATTCTTTATTTAAATGTAAATGCATTTTTAAAGAATCAAGAAAACAACTAATTTAATAATGATGGTAAAAACTCAGAACAGATAAAGCGACACGCTTTACAAGAGCAAATTCTCAATGAAGCCGTACTTATTTCTAAATATTTATAAAGTTCACTAAAGAACAATTATACATAAATATATATATATATTTTATTTTCTGATCGGCTTGGTAATTCTTACATAGACGTAGTAACAATATTAATAATAATTTAACATAAGTAGAAGAAAGGGCATAGTCTCGTGTAAGAAACGTCCATAGCATATAAGTTTTTTTTTTACAATTTTGGATTGATTATAATTGTAGATGAATTATATATTAACAATAAATTAAAAGGCATAATAAAATAATAATAAAGATGTAGGTAGTTAGCGTGAGCAGTCATAGATACACAGTAATTAAAAATAAATTTTAATTTATAATGAGGTTTGACTTGCAATTCAAAATTCATCATATACCATATGACTGCATGCCCTAACTACCTACATCGTTAAATACATCTCAGTCAACCATTACCCCACCAATAAAAAATAATAATAGAACCTAATATGTAATAATAAAAATAAATAAATGGAAAACAAATTTGTAATAAACAAGGCTAAATCGAGTACTTAACAGAAAATTATTAATAATAATAACAGAAAACAAATTAAGGTACAATAATATAAAAAAATAAAATAATAGAAATAGATAATAGAATGAACTTTATTAATTATTACTGATTACTACTATTAAATAAATAGTAATAATTAATAAGAACAGTAATTGGTATGGTGACAAAGAAGTAAATACTGAATAAAAGGGTATGCCATTCCTTCTTAATCGGCACGATATCTTTTGTTTAATTACTTCTTATTATTAATCAGCTATATAATCTTTAAAAATATACTTTAATACTTTACATTATATAAATAGTTACATATTTGAATTTTACTACAAATTTAAATAATTATGTATGGAAAAAGCTCTATAATTATATTAAGAATAAGAATAGTATGTATTCATATATAAAAAAAGAAAGAAAATTTTTGCTATACCAATGCCTTTTTAAGTGATGTTTGAATAATAACATTATTAAATGAAATATTAAAGGTAAATTTTTATTTCTTTAATAAAATAAATTGTAATTGAACCTTCTGCTCTTTATAGCAAAATTATTGTTTGTATGAATGAAATGAAAAAATATTAAGTGTGAATGTTGATAATATTTTTTTTTTTATTATTTTCTCCTTAAATAATATCTATCTATTCGAACAAATAAATAACTGTTTTGATCAGTTACAAATCATCTGCAATTAATGTTTTTTAATAATATATATTAGGGCATATGTTTATTCAACTTTTTTTCTTATTTTTTAGTAAATCATAATGTCCTTAGATTTGTTCGGTGCAATTCCGAAACACACTGAATATTTCCTTCACCTCAAAGATATTATTATTATTTTTAATATTTTATGAATTATATCAGTACGAAAATAATTTAGTTGCCATCGAATACCGTACATTCTCAATATGGCTTGTATACGGAGCCCAATTGGAAAAAATTCAAACAATATTGCTGATATTTAACTTTCAGATCCAAACAGTCCCATGTTTGGAAGATGTGCAGCTGGTATTGCTGCGGAGGTACAACGCAGCAGTTTCTGCCTTGGCCTGGGTCCAAACCTCAGCGCCCAGATCCGAGATGCTATCTCCTCGCTGGGGACAGATTATGCGGGTATATTCACTAAAAGGCTCTTCTAGTTCACCGTTATATTTGAATGGGTAAACATAAAATCACGAAACAATTAAAACAAATGAAAATCTATAAAACGTAAGAGCTCGTGTGTAACGGCATGATCAGGAACCGTAAATTATATGTTGTACCTATTGCTACATGTATGTAACCAATGTTTGTTTGTTTTTTGGGACTTAACGTACTTATGTACGGCAACTAGGGCAGGAAGGTTATCCTAAAGGTTACTAACCAATTCTAGCCAGGCTGGGAAGGTCAAGGCTCAGGAAAACACTCACAAATAACCATAAAACTGACTACACAGTCACATTCAAAAATAACTCCACCATTAATAAATTATTCATCAAAACCAAAGATACGGATAAGTTAGAGTTAGTGTCTAATATTGTTTATAAAATTCCGTGTGAAGATACCAGGTATGCAAGTTTAAAATGTCGTTTTAATTCCAATAGAATGCGCTCTTAGCCTATTGAAGGATTTGCTTATCTCTAAACGCTATTTTGTTTGTTAGTCATTTGTTTACAAAAGTCAGTTGTTTTTAAGTCGTTTACGTGGACGTATCATACCTTTCTTTGGTGTTCAAAATGTCTAATTTTAAGCCAAATAAAGAGCATTTGCGGCATGTCATGATTTTCTTATTTAATCAAAAGAAAAAGGCATCTGAATGTCATCGAATTCTTGTTGAGACTTATGGCGATGCTGCTCCAACCGTCAGGACATGTGAACGTTGGTTTCAAAGTTTCAAACGTGGTGATTTTGATGTTACTGATCAAAAACGAGAAAATCGACCAAAAAAGTTTGAGGACTTCGAATTGCTATCTTTATTAGACGAAGACAATACCCAAACCCAACAAATGATGGCAGAATAGTTGAATGTCACTAGGCAAGCCATTTCCGACCGCCTGAGAGCTATGGGAAAGATTCAAAAGGTTGGAAAATGGGTTCCACATGAATTGGACGAACGACAGATGGAAAAACGAAAGACTGTGTGCGAAATGCTGCTTTTACGCCACGAAAGAAAGGGTTTTTTTGCATCGAGTTGTAACTGGCGATGAAAAATGGATTTATTTTCAGAATCCCAAACGAAAAAAATCATGGGTAACGCCAGGACAACCATCCACATCGAGTGCAAGACCGGATCGTTTTGGGAAGAAGACAATGCTGTGTGTGTGGTGGGATCAGAAGGGAGTAGTCTACTACGAGCTTCTCAAACCCGGCGAAACAGTCAATACCGAGCGCTACCGACAAAACAAATGATCAATTTGAGTCACGCATTGATCGAAAAACGCCCAGAATGGGCTCACAGGCACGCCAAAGTCATTCTTCAGCATGATAACGCTCCTGCACATTCAGCCAGATTGACTAAGGAAACGATTTCTTCGCTTGGTTGGGAACTCCTACCCCACCCGCCGTATTCACCTGACCTGGCGCCTTCTGATTATCACCTCTTCTCATCGATGGGACACTCATTGGCGGAGCAACACTTCGACAATTTCGAAAACGTACGAAAATGGCTCGATGAATGGATTTCAAATAAAGATGAAGCATTCTTTTGGAATGGTATCCATATATTGCCCGAGAGATGGGCAAAATGTGTAGAAAGCGAGGGTCAGTACTTTGAATAAAATATATTATACTTTTTTTTAAATTACTGTGTATATATTTTAAGAAATAAACGACATTTTAAACTTGCATACCTGGTAGTTGTGGCGTCTTCTTTTGGAACATCGGAACAATATCTTAAACGACGAGTGTATACTTAATACATTCAGGGTTTTCCCCACTAACCCTTGTTAACTGTCTGTTTAAACTCACTCCCCTAGGTTAGTTGTGTACTAGAATTATTAGTCTATTCATATCCACCAGTAACATTGTAATTAGCTTCATACTCCTCTATATTCTGTAATAATATATATTTGTATTACCCTACACATGTTATTATATACCTACCTGTACTGTAGCTAACTTTATGTTTTGAAATAACTTGTATAACTTATATAATTTTACTGTAACCTGTTTTTTTTTTCACTGTAGGGCATGATTATGAGAACAATATAGTCTCGAAACGTCGCCAAAATAGTTTATTTTTTATTTTATGACTGAACCTCAAGAACCTTACTAAACATTTAATAGTAACAGCCAAGAAATTTATCCATATATACATATATATATATATATATATCGCTTTGAAAAACATCAAATTTTTCAGGAGAGTCAAAAGAAGTTTTAGAAGTTATTATAATAATATTGCTCATGGGCAAGAAAACCGTCCCAACTCAAAATATGACACTGTCCTTAACTTCCCGTACAAGTTACCTTTGTGAAGGTCAAGACACAACAGAAATGTGACACTGTTCCTACGTCCACCGTTCGCCATCGTAAATTTGAATAAATCACACATAACGCAATTAAAACGTAAAATGGATTTTTTTAGTCATGGCACTTTTCTTGCCCATGAACGATATATATATATAAGTCAAGGTCCGAAGCCATACAGTATTAGAGTTAATCCCTAATAGAATAAACAAACAATGTAAAACTGTATATAAACCCTCGCATCAGAGCAATAAAGTTAGTTGTTATCTAACAGCCATCACGTGTCTTTATTGAGCCCTTTTTATTCTTTTTTTTTAAGTTTCATTTCTCATACTATTTAACTTATATATATATATATATATATATATATATATATATATATATATATATATATATATATATATATATATAACCATCAATAACGCTAGCAACGCCAGCAGGACCAATGGTACCAATCCTAACCCCGAAGGCCTATCAGTCACCAATACCCCATTCATCAGCCCCTACGCCTCGCCCCCTCCCCCCCCCCACCTGACAGGGAAGGGCTTCCCCCTGACAATAGGTAGCGGGGCTGTCAGGTACCGAACCTCAGGGTACTTCTCTATGGGATTAATTAGCCTGCATTATATCAGAGGGTAACTTGATGGACAGGTTGTTTGTCGTTCCTACACATGGTACGAGCCCCACGCTGCAGCAGTATTGCAAATCATTGAGTTAACTATTAAAATAGCAGGTATAATTTAAACAAAAACCCATGTTTTTTTTTTTATACTAACAAACTTTTTTTACATGCACTAACAATAATGTCTTTTCATTATTTAGGTACCCACTTATTTAAGTGGGGGGAGGGGCCTTAAACATGTAATTCAAGAACTACTAAGCCGATTATAATGAAATTTGATAACTATGTTTTTTTAAAATATATTAATTAATCTTTTCGTAAAGATGCTAATAATAATGTATCTACATCATGATGGTATGCTTCGGAGGATATAAAGTACAAAAATAAAAAATTACGATTTTTTTTTATATGATTCAAAGTACAAAAATAAAAAAAATGAAAAATTACGAAAAGACAAAAAATTATAAAAAAGCTAAAGGACTATCGGATTCTGGGGGTCTCGATATCTTGGATGTCTGAGTTCGAGTACGACTAAAGGCAGAAAATTTATTTTGGATTGAATTCGAGCTCGGGGGACCATCCTGGGACACACCCAGCCTCTTAAAAAGTGGGTACCCTTAATTGGGGGAAAAACTGGCGGTTGAGCGTGAATTTTGGTCAAATCACCTCCTTTCACAACCTTTGGCTCAGAAACTGTACAGCCTACCTAAGTACTGAACCCTTCATGGGTTGTAAGTGGTACAGGTTTTTTTTTTTTTTTTTATATCGTCTTGGGAAAAAAAGTGTAGAAATTGGTCAACTAGCGGCCAATCCCACTCTCCGCGAAAACATGTTTGTCGTACTTGTTTGGCTATAGCTAATAAGTTATTTGTCTGATTCAAAATTACTTTTTCCCATCTCAAAGCTAATAAAATTTTCCATTAGACTTTCTAATATAAGTTTTAATAATGTCCCTATAAAGCACGCTAAAAAAACCGCAAAGTTGTAAAATTCATGTTTTTTTGCACATTTTTCACTATAACTCCAAAACTTTTGGTCCAACTCAAAATTTCTTTTTTTTTTCTAAAAGCTGGTCAAATTTACTATCAGACTTTATATATGAATTTTTGAAACGGACATTTGGAGCCTTAGTTTATTAGACTACAAGGACGGGAACTTTTAGTATGTTTACCTTCCAACCACTCCTATCGACGCAATGAAGTCAAAAATTATGGCATATTTTCTGCACTTTACACCCCTCATGGACGTTAATATTTTAGACTTACTTTCTGTGTAGGAAACGTTTTTTAGTGCGTTAATGCGTAACACTTTGTGAACTTATTTACATCGATATTATCTTTAGCAAACAACTTTTTATCATTAAAAATTTTGACCTTAAAGTAGGTGGCGTTAAGATTTTAGCTATTTCTGACAGATAAACGAGCAAGATATCATCACAAACAACAACATTTCTCCTTTTCAACCAGTGACAAAACTTATCTAGCTAATCAATAAAAACATTGTAGAGTGCATGAAATATGCGATAATTTTTGACTTCACAGCTCCGTTAGGAGTAGCTAGAAGGTATACTAAAATTCCTCTCCCCTGAGGGTAAGCTAAGGATTGGGGGAGAGGTGAAGGTCCCAATTTTGGATTTTTCGATTTTATCTTGAAAACAGATGTATCAAAATTAAAGCTAATTACATTTCCTATAAAATGATTCTACACATATTTGTCGATATTTCAACGGTTTTAGAGATAAACGTTATTACAAATGATAATTTTAGAAATAATTTTTTTTAACTAGTTGAACATTAGCTTCAAATGCCAGAAACGTTTATATAAAATTAAAGTAAACTTAATGCTCTACAATTTTGACTCTGAAATTTTTTCTGATAAACAATCGTGGAAGCAAACGTTTGATAAAAAGTGAGGTCACATTTGTTTGTTTTGTTTTTTCCCGTGTTTTAAAATCACCGATTTTAATTAACATTGAAAAATATATAAATATATCTCGATAACCGTTAGAATTTTGACAAATTTATAAGTATAAAATAAATTTCATAGGAAATTTAATCAGTTTTAATTTTGATTTGAAACATATTTTTTTAGAGTCAACCCTTTTTTGAGATATAATCGAAAAAGGAAAATAATTGAACTCTCTCCCCCCCACCGTTAGCTCACTCCTCCCCTTCCCCCCGAGGGGTGGGACATTGAAAATGTTTACTTTCTAACAAATCATTACGAAGCTATAAAGTCAAAAATGATCGCATATTTAAATTTAAATTTTAACCTCCTCTTCCGTCCCGGAGTTTTTTTTTACTTTCTAATAAACTTCTTCGTTACTTCTAAGTTTCCCTCCACTTTCTGTTTTTTTTTTATTATTATTATTGTTTGTTATTATATTCTAAAAAAATATTAATGCTCTGTGCCCGTTGACTGTTCATTTTTTTTTTTTTATCTTAAGGGACTTAAATGAAGAACTTATTATTATTATTAAGTATGCTCCATTATCATTTCTAAGAATCGATTATATCATTATTTAATGGATAATGATTTCATTAAAATTATTTTAGAATCGCTAGATAAGAACTGACGAAATATAAGGAAGTTTAATTTTAATTTCTGAGGCAGGTGGGACAGCAATAATCATCTCTATATCAAAATAGAAAATATTTTTGAACAGTCAGCTGTCAGCGTTTTATTTTAGCGAGCTAATACTTTCCAAGCGTGGGCATCTCGGATATAAGGGCTCGTATTTAGACATGGTGAGTCAGTTCTGCAGCTAGTTCCAAAAATTATATTTAAAACAAGAATATGTCATAAGTGCAATGAAATAATTGTTCTCAGTCTTCTTGAACAGAATTATAATTACAATTATTTAAAAACAAGATTAGTATTGGACGGGCTCTGGTAAAAATACTGCAAAGAATAAAAAAAAAAAATTCATAATTTTATAAAAGTACCTTCTATTGATTAAATATTACAATCAGTCTCATTTGATTTATTATTATCTATAAATAATAAAGATAGTAAAGAATTCATTCACACAATATATAAGATAAAAATAAATAAAAACAAACCTATTACTACAATACATATCGTCGCTACTAAGTAAAACTAACGAATTTGAAAAAAAAAGGTATGTTTTTTTTATTTCGCTTGTTTGCCGTTGTGTTCTACAAGGACTGCCTTGTGGTAAAATGATCGAAATTCGTAAATATGACATTATAGATTTCGGTCTTCTGACTGCCGATCATATTCGAAATTTTACCACAAGACCTACGTACTCAACAATCGGTGAATGAATAAAATTAAAAAAATTCGTATTCGTTAGTTTACATAGTTTCGACAATAAAACATATCATTAAAATAATAATAACAAGAAACAAGAAGAAATAAAATCATATATTTATAGAAGTATAAATGAGAGAGATATAACACTAGAAATTAAACATTGTGTGAATGTAATTATTGTGTGGATGTAATCATAACGTCATCTATATTACTTATTGCCCACATTTGTGGCAGTAATAATTCCTCAATAAGTGATTATAAAAAAATAGAAATTAAACATTTCCGGAACTCAAAAATAAATGCATATTTACAAAAGACCTCGAAGCCTCTGCCATTTATATCTAGGAGGTGGTTATTAGAATTTGTTTTTACTAAATAGTTATTGAACTAAAGAATTGGGTTTCAAAATTTACAGAATTTTGAAGTGCAGGGCAATAAGTATATAAAGTATACAATTTAAGGTTTGTATTTATATAGCTTATCGTGGAATGATAAATATCTGTATTGGGCTAATTCTGCAACTAATAAGGGATTGTGAAAAAGTTTATTTGTGACATGATAAGGAGCATTAAGGATTTAATGAAGTATTTTGGATAGTAGGTATTGGACACAAGAGGAAAAGAAGCAGCAAAGCTATACTATACTATGGTATATCGTATGGCTGGAGGTAAATGTCATCTGGTAATAATATCAAAGTTTTTCCGTTTCAATATTCAAACGGAAATATGCTCATTGAAAATTTTTCAGATAGTTATATATTGAATTTTATCATTCATTAATGTGCATATTTAGCAGTTATATTCACTTGGTGACTTTTTATACTTATTGAAGAAGAAGAAGAAAAGAAGAAAAAAATAACTTTATTCTGGGACTACTTTTCCCCTAAGAATAACATATGATTACAGTGCATAGGACAATCGTCTGGCTTTGATAATTAATTATTATAGATAATAACAATAGATAATAATAAAAATTGATTAATAATTAAATTATGTGTTACAAAATAACTGAGACATCTTGTAAAAGGATACATCTTATGTATACTATTATGATGAATATTTCATAAATATTCATGTTTTACATTAGCTCGGAAGATTGAAAATTCAGGAGGTAAAGAAATAGATGATGTTTAAAGGAAGTATGAGTGGAGCTTTTTCGAATTGTGATGGGCAATGAATTCCATAAAGAGGAAGCACGGATCATAAAGGATTTCTCAAAGGATGCAGTTCGATGCGCCGGAGTGTATAGGTTGATGGGTTGGGTTCTAGTATTTAAGAGGTGGATGGAGGAGCGCAGAGTAAAGGGGTCATGGATGTAGGTGGGTTTTTTGGTTTTCAAGGTTTAAAATATGAGAGCACCCAAAAAATATTGACGTCGAAAACTGGGGTAAAGCCACCGAATTTCAGAATACCTGTGAAATATGTGAGAGCATCTGGAGATCCCGAAAATAAATCTAATAAAACAGTTCATTACTCTTTTACATCTCATCTCGAGCTCATCAGACAGTCCTTCATATACTATGCATCCGTAGTCAAACTTAGGAAAAATGAGTGATGATACTAAAAGTTTTCGAGTGTTTATTGGCGATTTCCTCGTGATTTGAGAGATATGGTTATTCCAAGAAAGAATATTGGAAATGATAATATGAATACACAACGACTTTTTTATACCAAGTGAATATAACTGCTGTTTATGCACATTAGAGAATGAGAAAATTCGCTATATAACTAAATGAGAAATTTTTAACGAGCATGTTCCCGTTTTCTTTGCTCTCCTGAAAAAATATGATTTTGTTACTTAATGACTTTTACCTCCAAGCAGACGATATATGATTATTGTGAAAATTTGAATGTATATATTTTTCCATTTCTATAATAGATTTTTTCAGGATTAGCGGTTAGGAAACAGGTTTTAAAAATAAAAGGAGGAAAACAGGGTGATTAAACCAGTTGGGAACGAATACAGAACCATCCCTCCTGCATACGATTAAAGACATTTAATTTACATGGCTCAATATTAAATCATTAGGGATACCTCTCCTTTGAATACTAGGAAGTTCGTGGAAATACTCCCTGCGGGCTTTGGTGAATGAAAATCCTAGAACTGTAAAACACTTGCAGAGAAAATCGAACAAAAGTGACAACCTCAAAGCAAAAAAAAAACAAAACAAAAAAAAAAAAAATCTATGTGAAAGTTCTCCGATCGATGCTTAGCAATGATTCTCCGCCTAAACCCTCTTATGTTTTGAGGATCTGGACCTCATTTTAGAGGAAATAGTTATTTTCATTGTTGGGATGAAAAGTGGACTTTTGATTTTCGGTGCCAGAACGAGTGAGGCATAGCCGATATATATATATGTATATATATATATATATATATATATATATATATATATATATATATATATATATATATATATATAGATATATATTTTATTGACACAAGAAAGAAAATCACTTTCGTTAGCAACCAATTTTCATTTAGGGCATTAGTCATAAATTTGCTTAAGTCATCAGACGTTAATATTTTAGACTTACTTGCTGTGAAGGAAACGTTTTTTAATGCGTTAATGCGTTACACTTTGTGAACTTATTTACATCAATGTTATCTTTAACAAACAACTTTTTATCATTAAAAATTTTGACCTTAAAGTAGGTGGCTTTAAGATTTTAGCTATTTCTGACAGATAAACGAGCAAGATATCATCACAAAAAACAACAACATTTCTCCTTTTCAACCAGTGACAAAACTTATCTAGTCCAATCAATAAAAACATTGTAGAGTGCATGAAATATGCGATAATTTTTGACTTCACAGCTCCGTTAGGAGTAGCTAGAAGGTATACTAAAATTCCTCTCCCCTGAGGGTAAGCTAAGGATGGGGGGGAGAGGTGAAGGTCCCAATTTTAGGTTTTTCGATTATATCTCGAAAACAGTGGACTCTAGAAAAATATGCTACGAATCAATATTAAAGCTAATTAAATTTCCTATAATATTGATTCTATACATATTTGTCAAAGTTTCAATGGTTTTCGAGATAAACGTTATAACAATCGATAATTTTAAATATACAAAAAATTTTAACCTAACTTTTTGTTGAACATTTGCTTCAAATGCCAGAAACGTTTGTATAAAATTAAAGTGAACTTAATGCTCTACAATTTTGACTGAAATTTTTTCTGATAAACAATCGTGGAAGCAAACGTCTGATATAAAGTGAGGTCACATTTGTTTTTTTTTTTTTTCCTGAAAATCACCGATTTCATTGACATTAATATATATATGCTAATATATCTCGATAACCGTTAGAATTTCGAAAAATTTATATAAAATTAATTTCATAGGAAATTTAATTAGTTTTAATTTTGATTTGAAACATTTCTTTTTAGAGTCAACCTTTTCCGAGATATAATCGAAAAACCAAAATAATTGAACCGTTAGCTCACTCTTCCTCCCCCCCCCTTCCCGAGGGGTGTGGACTTTGAAAATGTTTACCTTCTAACAAATTCTAACGAAGCTATAAAGTCAAAATTATCGCATATTTAATGCACTCTATACTAGAGTTAGGCGATATTCGATAGTTACTATCGATAAATCGATAGGTCATGCCTATCGATGGTCACTATCGATAGCGTCGACTATCGATAGATATTTTTTACTCTCAAGTTTTGAAACTTTCGGAATTTTGCTCATCTGTCTCTGTCTAGTGTCGAGTTCTTTTGAAATTGCATTCGAAATTCCTAGAGCTCAAGGGTTCTCTCAAAGATTAAGCCGAAGAAAAGCAGAAATTCTAGTTTTTTTTCGGGGAATATGTGGCTCAAGGAGCACACTTGACTCTTGAAATTAACTTGAAATTTTTCTTTTCTGAAGATTTGATTTGATTATTGTTATTGTGACCGTGTAAATTGTAAATACTTTTTTAAAAATTCAAATAAATTAGTTTTTTCTCTCATCTTTATGATATAATCTTATAATTTATAACCCTGCAAATTTCAAATAGTAAGTAGATAATTGAATCGAATTAAATTAGTTGAAATTCTTTAATGAATAGCTTTGAAAAAAAAAAGAAAGCAACTATCGAAAAACTATCGATAGCAATCGATAGTATCGGCCTATCGATAGTGCTAACTATCGACTATCGCCCAACGCTGCTCCACACCCCTCACTTCAGTACTCATTGACTGGAGTAATCGCATTCCACTTCATATTTATCACGGGATTTAGCCGTTAGTATTTCCTCCATTGCTTTCTCAGATTCTCCTAAAATCAGTTCCGACATTTCAAGATAATAGTCGTTTTGAAACAGTAAACACACGTTAACTATGAACTGAAATCGCGAACCTATGTATACACGAGTGAGTTTTTCAAAAAACATCTGATTATTCAACTGTTTCACTTTGCGTATTTGTACGGAAAAAAGTCACTTTGCGTTCTCAAACTGGGTATTGAAAACACATGTTTTCGGAAAAAATATAACAAACACTTTCGGGGTCTGAATGGACCAACGCCCTAAAACTCAACATCAATTATGCACCCCTGCGTGGAGTCCCAGGTGCCAGCGGACAGATAGGAGAGGTTGGGTCCCTTTGTCGCAAGTGCGGCAAAGAGTCCGAAACACCAGCCCATGTGCTGGGAAAATGTCCCAACAACTCACTCCTGATCACACGCCGTCACCACAGGGTCAAGAATGAATTGATAAGGCTCCTCAAGAATAAGGCTTTACCTGCTTTGACGAGGTATACTGCATCGATACCAACGGATCCACAAGGTAAATAGAATATAGAGATTTCTACGTGAAAGATTATAGTTTGGGTCTCGCGGAGTCATCCCGGAAAAAACAAGGAGCTTTTTGGAGGACCTTGGCGTGGAGGTGAGGGATACAGCGATAATGGCCGAAAATATAATATTGGACTCCCTGGGAATTATTCACCACCACATACCTGGTGCATAGGATAGCCCATTGCAATTTATAGTTATTAAATCTGTAGCAATTTATCTGATTCCTGATTCTATGTGCATATATGTATATGAATGTGTGGTAAATATGTGAATATTAGGGGGGAAATAACATAAAATGAAAAAATGAAGGGAAATAGGAAAAGAAGGGAGGAAAAAGAGAGCAAAAGATAATAGAAAAAAAAAATGTTATTAGTTTGCCTAGTATTAGGTAGTATTAGGTATTATATTAGAGAACTATAACTAAATTTTAAATTATATTGTCGTCTTTAATTGGATAGATGAGTATGCTGTGTTTATAGCAACCCAATTAGTTAGGCAGCACTATGATTATTGCCTATTGCCTCAATAAAGCATAGATCTCTCGGATGAGTTAAAATTTAATTTGTTTGGCTCTTATGGAAGAGGTTTCGTCTGAAGAAAGCCAAATGAAGAGCTCCATGAAAAAAATCTTCGCCCAACCATCAAACATGGAGGTGATCATGTTATGGTTTGGGGGTGTATGGCTGCCTCGGGGGTAGGAAATCTTAATTTTATTGAAACATTTATATTGTGACATCCTGAAAAAAAATGTTAAAGCAAGTGCAACCAAGCTTGGAATAATAAATAATTTGGATAATGATCCCAAACATTCTTCTTATCTTGCAAAAGAACGGTGTTTATATAACTGCCCCAAAACTATAACCCCCCCCCCCCCAATCACCAGATCTCAACGTCATAGGGAATTTATGGAGTAAATTAGAAACCGAACTGAGGAAACATGAGATATCAAATAGAGATCTCAAGAAGAATGGGAGAAGATAAGTCCATCTTACACAGAAAAGCTTGTTCAAACCATGCCTAATCGTTTGAAAGAGGTAATAAAAAATAAAGGATTACCTACAAAGTATTAAAATTTAAAATATTATTGTTTTTTTTAGATGTATTTAATTTTGTATCATTTTCATTGTGACCAATTGAATCTCCGGTTGAGATTCAAAAAATACTAAACCGCAACACACGAGATGCTAGATTCATTGTCGCGGAGCGTCTCAGATGCATGAAAATGAATCCCAGTGCGTACTAGCCTTTAGAAATGAATATTGATTTATGATTTTTTTTTTTAATTTTATGATTTGATCTAAAATAAATTTTAACTATTGTAAATTGTAGCCTAATGTTCGTATTGTATTTTTGTAGATAATAAATAAAGTAAAGATTGTAGACAATAAGTTTTGTCTTTGTATAAAATATTTTTTTTTTTTTTAGTAAATCACTTGCATCATTTTGAGTGTGAGCCACTGTACATTTTCTTTTTATAGTTGATTAACAGTTGTTGTAGGCCGTCCTGTCTTATTAGTTTTCATGACGCAATAAAAGACGTAAATCTAAATAGAGTGCAGCTACCGGAACTGCGTCTTAGAATTAGGGCGGAGCCCACACTCCTCATAACTGTAAAGTTCTGATTAAACGTAATTTAGTGAATTTTTAGAAGCATATCACATCCATCCTGCACGGGTTTGGCTCAGCCTAGGCCCTATTGTCTTCTTCTGGTGTCTTTATAAACCAAAAAAAAAAAAAAAAAAAAAAAGAAAACGTGTTGTATTAACTGTGTCCGAAAAACTGTCCATTGTAGAACGTCTTAGGAAAGGCGAATCTGGGAAAAAATATGGCGGATTAGTTCTATGTCGGAACATCAACGATTTCCGACATGTTAAATAAACTTTGTTGTTACCTAAATATAATTTTATAAACAGGCACAGTTTTTATTATTCAATAAAATACATATTTAATACATCACACATCTCTGTAATTTTTTTATTTAAATACACTTATTCAATAGTAAATCTGATTATCAGGACTTTTGGTTATCCGGATCAATTTCGAACCTAATTAATCCGAATATTCGGGGTTTCACTGTATTTGTGTTGTTAGATGGCCTAGCTACAATTGTTAGTTAATATGTGATTCATAAGATGGGCTCGCCTCTCTTATTGTTTGCAGGAACTTGGTTTAATATTCAAACTAGTTTTATATTTTTTGAGGTAAAATTTTTTTTTAAAACAGTTTTCCAGAAGTCCATCCCTTTTTTAAATAACCCTTAGCAAAATTGATTCTGTCATTTTTATTTTTGTCATTGATATCAGGTTTTTGCCTTGCAACTCTACCATTGTATTGGTTTTTCCTTAAAACCCTTCGAATAGTTTAAGCACATACAGTTTTATTTAAATGTTTCATTACTAATGTAGCCAACTTTGTAACACTTAATTTTGGATTCTTTTTTATTTGGCACACAATCCAACGTTCATCATTCCCAGTAAAACTTTTTTTTCCTCTCACCATAGGTTTTCTTATAATTCTGTTTACCTTTCTAAAACGTTCAATAATATGTTGAACGGTCGCAGAACTCCTATTGATAATAGAGGTGATTTCTCCTTGTGTTTTGCCTATTTTAAAATTGTTGATTACTATTTCTAATAAAAAAAGTCGATTCCTTGCAACCGATCGATACCTCCGACGATGGCAATAGTTTTGTGATGTCTAGCTTATGTTATTGTTATACATCAATTCTTCTTTTCTTTGTACAGGATCATACCTTATTGAAAAATAAAGATATAAAATTACCATCTCTAATCAACGAAATAATTCCGGTCAGGTTATAATATCATTTTATTATACTTTTTTGTTGTTCTTACGGGACACCATGTCCAAGAATACATGTTATTTTCCATTTTATTTCGTGTAAATACTAGTTTTCGAACCTTAATGCTCAATTAAAACAAATCAAGTTCATTTACAATGGAGAGTGAACGGGTTTAGTAACATTTTCAATTCCTTGACCTATAAATGAAACCTTGAAATGTTTTTCTTCGTGAATAAGAATACTTGAATTGAATCATATTATTCAGTTTTGTTTTTGCATGTCTGAATTAAAATTAATAACATATATTATTTGCTATGGATAATAAATGTTATAATACTAATTTATTATTTTTTTTATTTCAACATTTTTTAATATTAATGAATTAATTTTTTAATATTTAACCTGAGGTATCGTACCGAGAATCAAAATCGAAAAATTATGGTACCGACACAGCACTCATTTCCGGGCAACTACTAATGATATATTACTCATTACCTATATTACTAATGATATAGGTATTTACATAATAATTTTAATGAACAAAAAGTTTTTCGTTCTACAGTGAATAAGTTGCTACACGTATATTCTTTTTCTTTTTTTTTTACGTTTTTCATAATAAAAATTATATAAACGAAATGAAAATATGAAATTCGGCATTAAATGCGATACGAAAAGAGCTAACTTGAACCGCTGCCAAGCACAGAGAGGTATCAGATAACAGGAAAACAGACAATGTAGTCTTGAGAGTTCGTTGCACTGAAAAGGTCACTCTTTGTGCAAGGGCAGGAAGTGTGCAATCCTAGCCAATGTTGTAAGGATCGACAAAGACCACATCATTCTCGATAAATCGATTAGCACCAATAGGTTTCTTGTGATTGATGGCTGTATATAAATCACCATCTGGTGTATCTGAAGTAATTAGCCGCTGTGTCCTATATTTTGAGGTCAGTTCTTCTAATGAAGTTACTTTATTAACTTTCTTCTCTTAGCTATATTCGAAGCATGTAAACCCTTATGTTTTTACACAGGCCAACAATAAAAAAAAAACTTTTTTTTTACTTAAAACACCTTATTATTCTGTTTTTTAGGGTGCTAAATCCAATTATGACACTTATACAATAACAAAACAATAAAAAAAAACTTTTTTTTACTTAAAACACCTTATTATTCTGTTTTTTAGGGTGCTAAATCCAATTATGACACTTATACAATAACAAAACAATAAAAAAAAAAATTTTTTTTACTTAAAACACCTTATTATTCTATTTTTAGGGAGCTAAATCCAAATATGACACTTATTAAGCCGAATCGCCTACTATTTTTTCACATTAGCACATCAATATATTATTTCTTTTTTTATTTATTACAGAATTTAACAGCATTTATATACTACAAATAAAATTGTAAAATAATCTGTGCTGGATGTAGAAGAGTTGGCAGTACTGCTGAAACAGATATAGATATAGATGAGCAAGATGATGAAGAGTTCCAATGTGCTACAGCAAATATAGAGCCTAAACAGTTTGCTCAGATTGAGCTTAACGACTTAGTTAGGGATCTTGGGTTAACAAAAGAAAAAGCTAAATTCCTTGGTTCTTGATTTAAAGAAAAGAACTTGTTGGCAGTTGGAACTAGCATGTATGTGTATAGGAAGTGAGAGCAGCAATTTTCGAAATTTTTTGAACAAGAAGGTGATTTAGTGTACTGCTCAGACATTCCAGGTCTGATCAAAGAGTTTGGTGTTGAATAAAAAAAAGAAGACTGGAGGCTGTTTATTGATTCTTCCAAAACTAGTTTAAAAGCTGTTTTATTACACAATAGTAACACTTAGGCATCTATACTTGTTGGCCACTCTGTACATATGAAAGAGAGCTATGAAAACCTAGAAATAGTGTTGAATAAAATTGGCTATTCGGCTCATTGTTGGATGATATGTGGTAAACTTGAAAGTAACGCATGCTTCTTGGTCAGCAAGGCAGGTTTACCAAATTTCCATGTTTTTTGTGTGAATGGGACAGTAGAGCAAGGGATCAACCTTGGTGCAGAAAGTGAGGGAGTCTGTAAAACCCGACGAGAAGAACATTCTCCGCAAAAACCTTGTAGATCCTAGAAACATTCTCTTATCACCTCTAGATATAAAGTTAGGCCTTATGAAACATAAATATAATGCTTAATATTTATTTGAAACAGTTATATATGCTTTTTTAAATTATATAAAAAAATTAATTTCTCAAAAACTATGGGTGATACAAAAAAATTAAGAACAGATTAGGATTCAGTACACATAAATTTATAAAAATCAGCTACTAAAGTAAAATACGTTTTCAAAAACATTTTTTTTTTGGCCTGTGTAATAATAGAAAAAAAATACAAGCGATAGGCCAACTAGTCGGCAATTTTATTCATTTATGGGTGATTCTCAAACAATAGGCAATTTTCTTATGGAACTTTTGAAATTTTTCGATGTGGATTAAAAAAAAAAATATATTTATTAATACTTGGACTCGACCACAAAAAATCCAGCATTATAGCAGCTCATGATCATCGCTTTAAATTTTTGAAATTCTATCTAAAATTTCATTGCCACTATAATGACTTCTTATATAATTATTTTATTAAAACAGCCTAAATTGTGTCAATTATTACTTTATTTATTTATGGCGCTATCGTCCTCAAGGACAAGAGCCTTGTCACAAATAGCTTGCAATGCCATGCAAATGCTTGGTCTATCGGCAGCAACGTTCTTCCATCTTCTGACTTCCAATTGTTTCAAGTCCTCCTCCATGTCATCCAACCATTTCATTTTTTAATTTCCCCTCCCCCATCAATTTGGACCTTTTTTCATGACCCCATGAAGCTGATTTATATTATTAGCTGATGGGTTAATTCAATTCTGCAGCTTATACAAAAAATGAACGACGCCAAACAATTTATTTGTTATTTTCTACTTGGAATTTTGATGTTTTATCATGATCCAAAGAAGCTAATTATAGTTTCATTTGATTTTTTTTATTGATTTATTTTATTTCCAAATCGGCCTGGTAAGCCTTACATGGATGGTTTAACAATATTAGAAGGGAGGGTATAGTCTCCTGCAAGAGACACCCATAACAGATACATTTTCTAATCATTTTTGAGTAATTGTAACTTTAGATGAAATATATAATAACAAAAAAAAATTGCAAAGAAGTAACAGTAAAAAATAAAGAAAGAAGAAAGAAAAAAAACATCAGTTACTTAACAAAAAATTAATATTAAAAAAATAAAAATAAAAAAATAACAGAAAAAAAAATATTAGAGAATAATAATAAAGGCAAAATAAATAAATGAACTAAGAAATAACGAATAATGCAATCAAATTGTAGTAATAAGAACAGTAATTGGTTTTGTAACGAAGAAGTAACTATTGGATAAAATAGTAATGTTTACATCAGGGCGTCTTTTCATTCGTTTCAGCAGCTTATACTAAAAAGACCGTTACTGAACAATTTTATTATATTTACAACCTCAGATTTTGACCTTTTCTGATGATCCGATGAAGCTGATAATGGTCTATAACATTCAGCACTTCATAAAAAAAAAAAAATAAAAAAAAAAAAAATAAAAAAAATAGTGGCCCAATTTTTTATTTTATTATTATTTATTTTTTTTTCGCCATCAAATTTGGACCTATTCTCGTGACCCGATGAAGGTGATTAGAGGTTTATTCAATTCAGTAGCTTATACAAAAAATTAAAGTGCCAAACAAAAATTTTTTTTTTTAATTTTGACCTCAAATTTTTTTAGGTCCCATCCTCTACACGGTGTATACAGCTGATATCCCGATCCATCCTAGCACCGTCCTCACCACGTTTGCTGATGATGATGTGTGTTATCAGTAAATAATGATCCCTTCAATGCCTCACAAACACTCCAATCTCATCTCATCTACCTTCAAGAACGGTGTCGAAATTAGAGAATTAAAAGAAATCCAAGCAATTCCCATCAAATAACCTTTACCCTTCGCCGTAAACCTACGACTTCCTGTCCGACCGTATCATTTCCTAATATCCCACTGATCGCTGTTGAACAGATCCGCTATCTTGGACTCCAACTGGACAAACGTTTAACTTGGAATCCACATACAAGACCAAAACGACAGGAAACCGCTCGTCGTTTTCGACTTCTACAACATTTATTAGACAAACGTTCAAACCTTCCGATTTAAAACAAAAGACTCATTTACATGACAGTTATCAGACCTATTTGGACATATGAAGTTGAAATTTGGAATTCCACTCAACCTTCAAATTCTTCCCGTACCCAATCCTTACAATCCAAAATCCTTCGAAAAATCCTTGATGCTCCCTACTTTGTAAACTTATCCATAAAGATATTAATATCCCATTTGTTGCTGATTTAGCCCAGACTAAAAACCTATCCTTCCATAGTAAGCTCTATAACCAATCAAATCCACTAGTCTCCCAACTTGCTTCCCACTCCATTCCCGATAATCCTCCGAGGCGTCTGAAAAGAAGATGGCTTAGAGACCTTCTAGTGTATATTTATATTGAAGTGCTACTGATGAGTAGTTCTTTATAAGTATTGACATGTTGTTGTAATCATAATCAACCTATTTACTAGATGTATATATTGTACAGTTGTAAATTTCAGTAAATTGAAAAAAAAATAAATAAATACCTCAAATTTGTATTTATTAATTTTTTTTTTTTTTTTTTTTTTTTTTTTTTTTTTTTTTTTTTTTTTTTTTTTTTTTTTTTTTTTTTTTTTTTTTTTTTTTTTTTTTTTATCCGATAAAAGGGTATTAAAAATTTATAGGGTTTGTTTAAATATCCCTGGAAAATATAAATGCATGTAAATTAGATTAAATGAGGGGGGAGGGGGACGTGCCACTCTTAAATTCGTCATCAGTGTGGAAATTATTTTTTGACATGAAAAAATGTTTGGCCATGGGAATGACGGAAAGTAATGTCTGGACATTACTCTGGAGTAATGACGAAACGACATTTACAAATTTCTCTTTTAAAAAAATATTTGATGAGCGAAACAACATATGTCAACACGCTAAAGGGTCAAAGAAGGGCGAAAACATGAAACTGTTTTAAAGTTCTAAATTCAAACGGAAAAGCGTTAAAACTGAGACCATTGAAACGACGGTAATAAACATAAACTTATCTTTCCGATGAAAGAATAGGGCGGTGTGACCACATGCATTCAATCTTAGATTGATTTTTGTTCATTTTATTTTGTTAGTCATTTTTCATTTAGTTGGGTTTATTTTGATTGTTATCGATATTAATTTAATTTAATATAAAAGATAATAAATAAAAATGATTTCAATACATCTTATCCACCAGATGCAGAAAATTCACCTCTACAGTTGTAAATCAAATCAAATCAAATAAATGAATATTTATAATGTCTTAACATCTTAATGCGTTATTCATTTACTATTGAACTTTCTATGCGATGAGTCAGTAAAACTCTTTCGACTCCAAACTGAATGAGTAACCGATTTTACTGGAAATACTCCGAAGAGCAATCAATTCCAGAGAGCCTTGAGATGATTTCCATAGTTGTTATCAGCGTTAATTACTATGGTGTGCTGTAAATGAGTTGTACGTTTATGGTATGACGACACATACCATATGTTCTGGGCTATTGTTTTTAACAACTGACGACAATAACTGAAATAAAACATTTTGAAAATAAAACTAATATTATTTTAAAATAGTATTTGAAACCCACATCCTATAATGCATAAATTAAGTACAATATCGGCAATGAACAATGAAATAATTCATCTAAAAAATTCTTATTTACGATTTTTTTATAACTAGTCTTTATTCCTGGGTAAAATAATGATCGGATGGCATCTGAAATATCATATTTCTTTATTATCCATAAGCAAAACCGTATTTTCGACAATCCGATTTTTAGTTTACACAACCATTATTCCAGCTAACGATTGTTAACTCGTTGCTTATTAGATTTCTTTTTCTTTTATATTTATAGCTTCTGTTTTCCTTCTTGTTGTAGTTAATATTACTTTGTTGTTAAATCGTTGCTAATTAGCTTTTCTTTTAATTTGATATTTACGGTTTCTGTTTTCCTTCTTGTTCGTAGTTAATGTTAATTTGTTGTTTTAATCGTTGCTAATTAGGTATTCTCTTAGTCTATAGGTATTAGTTATGTTTTTTGTTTTGTTTTTTTTGGTTTGTAATGTAGGTAGGTTATCTTTTGAGTGAATGAGCTCATTGATACAATCTCTTTTGGATCTAAAGGTAAGACATATGAACATTGTAAGGTGGAAGTGTTTAATATCCTATATAGAACTATTATTCACAGTGATAACCGTTAAGTAGTTAGTAAGATAAAAATTTTAAATTCTTAGTAGGTTAAGCTGTTTTATTTTTTGAAAAGTTTAGGGGTTAAGAGGATGAATTTCTCTAATATTAATCTCGATAGTGGAAACACAGAGGGAATGGATCAAGACAAAGGGCATAAGGGACAAAAACCGACGGCTAAAAAGAGCCAGGAAAGGCTCCCCTGATGTAGAAACATCCGAAGAAAAAAAAAAAACTGATTCATGATGCTAGGCGGATTCAGGAAAATCTCCGAAGTTACATGGTCAGAAACGATAAGAAAACTGTTATAAATGTTCGTGAACACATTAACAACAAAATACAGAGTCTTATAGAAATCGTTGAAGGATTAGCGGACAGAGAAAATGATAACAGTCCTAGTGAAATCAGTTCTATTGTTGAGAGGGCGGTAAATGAAACACTCTCGTCGCAGAAAGTATATGAATTGGTTACGAAAATCATAATTGAGACCGCAGTGCCAAAAGTCATACAAGCGCTTTCAGCATCGAGTGCGGCACCCCAATGCACACAGCCTGAAGCAGAAGGGGCAACGGAACCTCAAATCATGGACTCAAAAGGAACCTCCTCGCCTACCGAGACCTTCGAACTTGTTAAAAGTAAAAGAAGGAAAAAAAAAAGCAAAAACTGCGAGAAACAAGGTACAAAGTAACCAAAATAGCGCAAATCAAGACATCTCCCATGTTTCGAACCAGGCGAAACCGAGATCTATGGCTGAAATTGCTAAGTCCCTGCCAGCTAAGCCGGCCCAGATCCAAAAATCGACGTATGTCACAATCAGCGGCTTGGGTAAAAGTCCAGTAGATATAATTAACGGGTTGCCATCACCGGAGGAAATAGGAGTAAAAGCTGCTATAGTCCGAGCGACCAAAGCCGGCTCAGTGCTAGTTCGAATGGATGATATTAGCGACGCTACAAAGTTATTGGATGTCAAGGACTGCGAGAAAAAGGCCTGCATGCCAAATTAGCCCTCAGGAAGAAACCCAGAATGGAAGTGCATGGTGTGCCTCACTCCTGGACTTCAGATGATTTAGTGACGTTTTTATGGGGAAGAATGCCCGAGAAGCCGGGCTCCACTCCTTTTATCAAGAATGATCTCCGTCCACTTTTCTCCTCAGTAGCTAGAAATGGCTTCACCAAAAATTGGGTGTTGGAAGTGCATCCAATGGTCCGTTTCTTGCTTTTGGAAATGGGCAAGATGGATGGAGGATGGTGGACAATAACCTTTAAGGACTACCTCGACGCCCCTCGGTGCACTAAGTGTCAAGGTTACGGTCACACAAAAGCCACTTGTACAGCTGATGTACCAGTCTGCATCTGGTGTGCATGTAGCGGTCACATAATAAAGGATTGCTTGAAAAAGAAAGAGCTGAAAAGCCCTTCCTGCATAAATTGTGAGCGAGCAAATACTCCTGTTGGTCAAAGGAAGCACAAGGCAGGCAGTCGGGAATGCCCTGTGCATCTAAAGTGGTCTAATGAGGTAGCGAAAAGAACCTTCTATGAATAAAATCACCATCCTTCAGCTTAATATGGGTCGTCGGCGTCTTGTCGCGGATGAGTTGCGATCTCTCACCCTACACGATGACATTATGGCGATCCAGGAACCGAGCTGCCGTGGGAACAAGGTTGTTGGATTTGGCCTTACGTCGAGAATAATAGCCCTGAGCAGTGGAGAGAGGAGGCCTAGAGCTGCCATAGTCATTATCAACCCGAATCTTGATGTAATGGGTCTTGAGCAGTATACCAGAGCAGATAGTGTGGCTTGTTATATCAGGTGGGGTAACATTGCTTTCACCCTAGCATCAGTGTACCTTCCCGATGGAAATAATAATCTTGAAGATGGTATATCTGCTATGGAAGCGATCACAGAAAACTCAAGAAATGTAATTGTTTGCTCAGACACTAATTCCTGGAGCACCGTTTGGGGATCCAATCGAACAAATAGGAGAGGTGCTAGAGTCATAGAGTTTATTGCCAGGAACCAGTTAGTGGTTCTTAATGAACCATCTACCACCCCTACATCCTCTGGGCCAAGGGGTCAGAGCTGAATCGACGTAACTCTTCCCTCACCGACACTGATAAGAAATATTGTCGATTGGAAAATTAGATCTAAGACGAGCTCCGACCACAATGCAATTGCTTTTGACTTAGTGCAATATGCAGGATGTTACCACGTCTTCCATAAAGGTTACGTTACTCGAAAAGGAGAATGGAGTACCTTTCGTGCTACGTTGGAGGGAAAATTGATTGATGAAGAATGGGATCCAGCAGAGACGGATGATACAGATCACCTGGACTATAGAGTGTCTAGGCTCACAAATGTCATCCTCGATGCTGCAGAGGATTCTCTCCAGCACCGGAAGGCGAGAGCTCGAACAGTCCCATGGTGCACACCGGGATTAACCACCTTAAAGAGAGAGGTGTATAAGGCTCGGCGGTTGTATCAGAGATGTAGTTGCGACGAGAGGCGTACTGTCTTCCGTGAAGAGTACAGTTCTAAGGCCCGAGTATACCGAAACCAGGTGCGCTCACAAAAGCGAAAGTCTTGGGACAATTTTATTGAGGAAGAGTCGGCAAAGAATCCCTGGGGTATTCCTTATAGGACTGCCTTTGGCAAGCTTACTCCACTACAGGTGATTGCATCATTGAAGCAAGGAGACGAACAGGCAGTAACACCAGAAGAATCGGCAAGGATATTCATCCAGGCCACATACCCCAGAGACAACCCATCCGAAGACAATGATGAAGAAGCATTTATGAGACGTACTACTACGTATCCATCTGGTACTGATATGTGCCCATCATGGGACATATGGGATCTTCGGAATAGCGTGGACAGTCAGAAAGTGGGAAGAGCACCAGGATTGGATTGTATAGACACGGCTATACTCAAGAACAGTATTCCCTACATAGAAGATAGGCTATTAGCGGTTTTCAATGATTGCTTAGATAAGGGATACTTCCCGAAACTATGGAAAACTGCTGATATTAGACTTCTCTATAAGGGAGTAGGCAAAGACAAGCGACTAGCGAAGTCATATAGACCTATTTGCCTCCTCCCTGTTATGAGTAAAGTGTTGGAAAACTTGCTGCTTAAGAGCTTGCAGCCAGTTCTGACAAGAGCAAGCCATCCACGGCAATACGGATCCACTAAAGGCAGGGGAACCGCTGATGCTTTGTTGAGGGTACGTCATGACGTAGCTGAGAGGGCAGATCGGTCATGTTACTCCTCTTTGACATATCCTCTGCCTTTGATAGTGTGTGGTGGCCAAGCGTACTTTACCAGCTCCAGAGATACGATACACCTAGCAATTTGTATGCGCTGGTAATGAGCTACCTCCAGGACCGACGTGTTAAAATACGCGGAAATTTTTATGAGTATGAAGATGTAGTCGAGAGGGGCTGTCCTCAGGGCTCTGTCCTTGGTCCGGCCCTGTGGAAGTTAGTCTTCAATGATATGTTGGCTATACTCGAAGAAGAACGGTTCCCCGCGATTGCCTATGTCGACGATCTGGCTGTCGTGGTGTCTGCTAACAGTATAGTCCAATTGAAGCAAGAAGCTGAAAGATGTGCTGGCCTAGTTAGTAGATGGTGCAGTAAACAGAAGATGAAAATGGCGGCTGCAAAAACACAGGCCATTCTTCTGAAAGGAAGTAAGTGTAGGCCTAACCCTATTATTAGAATTGAAGGAGAAAGAATACGTCCAACTGAGACTGTCACCTACCTGGGTGTGAAAATAAGAAGAAATTTTGATGTAACGCCTCATTTGGTCCTATTGCCAATAGGACGGCCTTATCATTGAACTGTCTCAGTAGGTTAGGGGGCGCCTTGTGGGGCCTCAGATACCCAGCTACGATGGCGATATATAAAGGAGTGATACTTGGTATCCTACGGTATGCATCTCCCGCCTGGTTCCAAAATCTCTCACGCAGACAGATGAGTAGGCTGGCAACAATTCAGCGTAATTCTCTGCTGCGAGTCACCAGGGCGTACCGATCAGTGTCTCATGAGGGGGTCCAGGTCTTAGCAGGAGGGGTACCTCTTGATCTTGTACTGCAAGAAGATGGTTTTAAATTTAAAATGAAAAGGGAAGGCTCGGTGGGACTACCAAATAATCTCCGGTCTCTGATCGACGCAAATCCAAGGAAATGGTTGGAGATAATCCGAGAATACACGATAGAAGAATGGAACAGGCGGTGGGTAACAACCCCGAAAGGGGCTACTCTTAGAAAATATTTCCCCACTGTTAGGTCACGTCTTCAAGCAACTTGGGTACTCCCGGATTACTGGATCTCACAGTTTCTCACAGGGCACGGGGGCTTTCGAGCCAAGCTCCAGAAACATGGTAAAAATATTGACCCGCTTTGTCCCAGCTGTGGTGTACCGGAAACCGCTGAACATGTGGTAATTTCATGCACTGCCTTTGAGGCATTGAGAGCCAAGCTACAGAGAGAAACAGGGCTGTATGTTCTAACGGAGAGTGATTTCCCTCAACTAGTATCAGCTGACAACTACCCGTATTACAAAAGTTTTGTGTATGGTTGGAAAACTGAAGTGGGGGTAGAGCACTTCAACCTAGGAAGAAGGGGCCACGCCCCAGAAAGAATCCTGGACAGGAATAATGCTGACGACAACCCCATCACCGAATAATGCCTATATAAACGTAAAATTAAAAAAAAAAAAAAAAAAAAAAAAAAAAAAAAAAAAAAAAAAAAAAAAAAAAAAAAAAAAAAAAAAAAAAAAAAAAAAAAAAAAAATTGATATAGGTATGTTGTTAATTTAAATTAGTATGTTATAGTTATTATGTAGTTATTATTATGTATTATAGTATGTTATAGTTAGTATGTAGTTAATTTTAATTTAATTAATTTTAAATATAGTATGTTGTATTAGTAGTTAAGTTTAATATAGTATGTTGTATTAAATATAGGTTGTTGTATTAGATATAAGGTATATTGTATTAAACACAAGTATGTAGTTATGTAAAGCGTTTAATGTATTTTAAATATTAAATGTTACTTTAAACGTGTAGTGTAATCTTGAAATGTTAAATGTTAAATGTAATATTGAAATGTTCAGTTAAATGTTTAAGAAAATTTATTCTTGCAATGTTAAAAGTAATATTGAAATGTTATGTTAAACTGTTAAAACCAGCAGTGATGGCTACAAGCCATCCCTGCAAAACCCGTGTAGCCGAGAGGCAAGGAAGGGAAATAAATAAAAAAAAAAAAAAAAAAAACAACCATTATTCGGTTTTTGGAGTGAATTATTTAAAATAAGAAGTTGAGTACATTTAATTCATAAAAAATTTATCTATTATCAATAAAAGGCTTGTTATTTACAAAAAATATCTTATATAATAATTCGTTTATTATTAAGAAGAAGATTTTATTATAAAAATTTCATAGTTATGTATAAATAGCAGTACTGCCGATGCCAATATAACAGTTAACACCCGGGTAGAAGCAAAATTTCTCCCGTTTTGCCTTAGCATTTTCAAAACCTCCAAATGACAAATGTCGCTTTTCAAATTAAGATATAATTCAATGCAATTTATGTATTTGAATATTGTTACAAAATAAAAAAATATATTTTTTAAAAAAATACTTATTCTAGCCAAACTCTAAGCAACTGGGTCGAATTGAAATTATTTAAATATAAAAATGTGGGGTGAGAAATTGAAAAATATATTTTATTATAAACTTTTATTTTCCAATTGATGATTATAACAAAAATTAATGCATTGTCATAAGAGTACACAAAAAAATTATTGGTCATTAAAAAACTTGTCACCTGCATGAGTAAAGGTATTCAATAGATTTGCCACCGCATGTTATAAAAACGGAAATTACAAAATATTGTTATAAACCAAAATGTCCTCTCAATAAAAATAATGATCAATAATTGCGATTAAAACGTGAGCGGCAGTGTCTATTTCATAGTTCCTATTTTGTTATCACATCTTGCTGACAACGTGTAACCTCCACAAAAACCAATAATTTCTCGAATTCTACCCCCCCCAGAAAAAAAAAAATAAAAATTTCGCCATTAAGGTGCAAAGGCTTCTAGCATTTCCCCCCAGTAGGCAGACATCACAAACCATATATTTTGGGCAATTGTTTCGAACAACTTAGGACAATAACTGAAGTAAATATTTTGAAAATTAAACTTTCCTTTTTTTTTATATATAATAATACTTATTATGTTTATTTAGTGGAACTAAATTATTAGGGATTAGATTAGGAGTCCCTCCCTCATCCACTTCCTTTTTAGGAACTTCGTTGAGTTATGTGAGGTATCCGTACAGTCATCATATTATGTATATGTTTGTTTGTGTGTCCACGAAGTTTTTTATGATATTTTCAATAAAGGTTATGAATATGGGGCGTTTGACACATAAGTAGGGGAGTCTGTAATCAGTCTTAGGAATTTGGATTGAAATGTTCGTATTTTCTGAATATGCGTTCTTTTGGCCAGTCCATAAATTTGCGATGCATACGTCCAGATGGGTTTTAGCAAGTAATTGTAAATGTTAAGTTTCTGTTTTAAAGGTAGTGAAAATTAAACTTAATATTATTTTAAAACATAAAATTACAAACCATGTTTTTTAAATGTCGAAAAAAAGGAAAAATCACTTGGTGAGGATGAAAGAAAAACAAGATTACGTAGGAAATTCTTAAACCTGGAACAAAAAAAGGGTGTAAGTGGGTGGAGAGACGTTGCTTGGGAGAGAGATGAGTGGGAGCGAGTGGTTGATAAGGTCCTTTGAGGATTGAAGTGTCACTAAAGAAAGAAGGAATGAAAAAAGTAAAATAATTAAAACCTCTTTTCTGATTAATCTTAAATTAATTTTAGCGACGTGTCGGTACCAAAATTTTTCGATTCTCGATACCAATACCGGTACCAAAAAACTCAATTCTCGATTCTCGATAACTCGGTCTAATAATAAATTGCTTTTACAGAAATAAAACCAATGTTAGAGCTGAAAAAACGAACTAAATAAATTAAAAACATTGGTTCGAGTAATAGATTATTATAAAGTTAACAGTATGCATCATGTAATAAATAAGTTGAGAATAATTTTGGAAATGTACAAAGAAGAAATTTATGTAAAAAAATCTTATTTACGTTTTTAAAACTAGTCTTCATTCCTGGATAAAGTAAAATGTTCCTACTGTCGGAATGCCCCTGAAATATTAATAATATTTCTTTATTTTTATAAAGCAAAAACGTGTCTTCCAGAATTTGATTTTTAATTTACAAAACCAATGCTTGATTTTTGGAGATAAATGTTTTAAATTATCAGAGTTGATTTAGAGCATAAAAAATTGATCTGTTATTAATGACAGGCTTATTATTATAATAATTTGTTTATTATTAGGGTACAAAAAAAATTTATAATATAACTTCATAATTATATATAAATAGTTTCTTTATACGTCGCCATCAGGAGTCCCTAAGAATCGATTTTGGATCATCGATTCACGATACTTACTTCTTTCTTTCTTCTTTCCCTGGTGAATTTACGAATTATTATTTACTATTAAAACAAATTTGATATTCTTTTGTTACTAACAACCTATCTTAAAGATTAGAAAAGAAACATATTTAGCCAAAAAAAAACAACAACTTAAAATTCCTTTTAAATCCTAAACTCCAACTGTGCTAAAATACTTTAAATTCAGTTCGTATTTTAAAAAGATATCCTTAAGGTGTCAATAACTGATTTTATCATTATTTATTGTCACTATCTTGTAAAATACATTCAAGGAACAATGCTTGGTGTGAACTTTCTTGCATAGTTTAATGTATAGTCATTAAGGAAAAGACACTGAAAATTTCAAATTTATTGAACTATTATTTTTTATCATTTTAGTATGAATATTGCCGATTATTTCCCTAAGAGTGTCAATTAATGTCTGGTTTACCCTATTATAAGATTAATCAGATTTAAACACTTAATACTCAGACAATAAACCGATTCTACAAACTAAAACAGTAAAGTACTCAGGACAAACATTTCACAGAAGTATAACATGGATGCAGCTTCTCCACTCAAGTCCTGAGTATCTGTGGCCATAACGCTCCCACTCAGCCTCCACTGGATATTACCAGTGATACAGCTGAGAGAGCAGCGCTGGGATCACTTCGGGTCTGGCCTTGACTCCAATAAGTGGGGAATAGGTTCGATTCGGGGTTCCCCTTGCTGAGTTTGTTTGTATTGTATATAAAGTATGAATGAATAATAATTTGTGTATTTTAATTTTAATTTAATCTTGCTGAGTGTGTTTGTATTGTATATAAAGTATAAATGAATAATAATTTGTGTATTTCAATTTTAATTTAATCTTGCTGAGTGTGATTGTATTGTATATAAAGTATGAATGAATAATAATTTGTGTATTTTAATTTTAATTTAATTTTGTTTTATTTTTGATTATTGTAAATAATTATTAGTTTTATTTTTTATTTTTTATTCACGGAACGGCCCTTGGGACCACGCGAATATCATGAGAGCAGCACTTGTTCTTTGCTCTTCGCCTGCTTCTTCCTGTTCCACATGTTTTTCATGAACTCTGAATGTTTGAGCTTTCTCTCCTCAGTCCATGCGTGACCCCTCCCGGGATGTTTCCTCTCCACAAGAACCCTCGGCCCTGCCAATGTCTTCCTGTACTCGTCCCTATCGAGGCAGTCCTGGTCTCCCAGACCTATCTGGTTCAGATCACGTCTCAGTTGCTTAAGATACCCAGTCGAGACTTTATAACCACGGATCTTTTCGAAGATGCTTGTTCAACCATTCGGGGCTCATTCTCACCACGTGCCCATAAAACCTTGACCTCCTTATTTTGATGTCCGACTCCAGATCTGTTGTATCCTTGTAAATTTCTTTGTTTGATTTTAACCTCTAACCCTCTGGTGTTCTTCTGGGCCCATGTATTCTTCTCAGGATTCTCCTCTCAATTTTCAGGAGCTTTTCTAGACTGGGGAGGCACGAGGTCTCCGTCCCGTAGAGAATCACCGGTTTGACGAGTGTGTTGTAGTGTCTTACTTTGGCCTTGGTCGATAGGTTTTTCTTATTGTAAAGGTTGCTGGTGGCGAAACTCAGTCTTTCCAGTTTTGTGACTCTTTTCCTGAAGCTTTCCTTTTCGGATGCACTGCTGTTTATGATTTCCCCCAGGTATTTAAAACTTTTGGTTACTTTTATAGATCCATACTTCGTCTCGACCCTATTCTTGGTGAAGCTCGAGTCTGTGGTCCTCAGTTCCGTCTTTTCGAAGGATATCTGCAGACCAGTTTTCCTCGCTATTTCTGAGAGAGCGTTCACTTGTGCGATCGCCTCTTCCTCCGATTCCGACAAGGTGAGGTCGTCTGCGTACGTGAGGCATCTTACCTTGACAGGTCTGTTCTTAGTCCCCAGGACTGCGCCCGCGCCATTGACTCTCCATAGCTCCTTCATGACCTTGTCCAGCACCACATTGAAGAGCACTGTCCCGGTCAAAGTCAGCCCAATTAGTTTACTGGTTTTCTGATCCACCCCGTACTCCCTCAGTACTTCCAGTAACGTGTCTCTATCCACCGAGTCATACGCCTTCCTGAAGTCTACGAAAGATATAAAGAGGTTCTTTCTGCTTTTGGTTCTGTAATGTATTATCAGAAGTTTCAAACTCAGGATTTGTTCTTGACTGGATGTTCTTTTCCTGAAACCTCCTTGGTACTCCCTGATCTTGGGGTCCAACTGTGGGTACAGCATATTCAGTAGAGCTTTGGAGAAAATTTTGTAGGTAACCGGTAACAGGGAAATCCCCCTGTAGTTGTTCACATCGGTCTTGTCCCCCTTTTTGTGCAGTGGATGGATCAACGCCGATTTTCAGTCTTGAGGGATCTTTTCCTCACTCCAGACTTCCATCAACAGTTCCATTACTACCTTCCTGAAATCGTCCCCAGTCAGTTTCCACATTTCGGCCAGTACTCCGTCCTTCCCTGTTGCCTTGTTGTTCTTTAGAGACGTGATGATGTCATCGCGAAGAAGAAAGAAAAAGATCTTCGAAGTACTCCGCAAAGATGGTGCAAATTTCTTCGTCCGTTTGAGCCAGGGTTCCGTCCTTCCTTTTCAACATTAGACCGTTTGGGGTGAAGCCCCTGATTCGCTGCTTGCAACCTTTGTAGAATAGGATGCTGTTGTTCTTCTTGAAATTCTCCTCCACCTCCGCCAGTTCGTCGATGAGAAAACTCCTCCTCCTGTTTCTCAGGACTCTGTGAGCAGCCTTTCTTTTCGCAATGTATTCTTTGTGCTTTTCCTCAGTTTTATTCTGGTTCCAGTTTTTCCACGCCTCGAACCTGTCCCGAATCGCCCCATCGCACTCGACGTCCCACCACTCTCTTTTTGGGTGCTTTCTTCCCGGCGCCAGCTTTTCAGCCAGGACCGTCATGTTTTGGTCGACTTCTTCCCAGTTCTGCGGTAGTTCCAACTTTTCACTGAAAATCTCCTTGTTATTCTTTATAAAATCTTCCCTGTCTACTTTCCTGGTTCTGAGGGTGTTGCCGAACCGGGGTTTCTTCGCAGGAACAAAACTCATTTTGACGTGGGACGGGTAGTGGTCCGAGGTAACGTTCACCGCTTTCCTCACTCACTTTCACATTCTGGATTTCCTCCGCAAACCTAGTAGAGATGGCCACGTGGTCAATCTGGAATTCCCCAAGAAGACTGTTCGGGGAAACCCATGTCTTTTTCTTGATGACCTTGGCTTTGAAGTGCGTCGACATGATTCTCATGCCGGCTCTCTGGTAACTGATAACGGTTGCAATAACATGAAAAAACTTAAAAAGAACTACTGATCAGTAGCACTTCGATAAAAATTCTACACTAAAAGATCTCTAGGCCATCTTCTTTTCAGGCGCCAAGTAGAATTATCGGAAATGGAGTGGGAAGCAAGTTGAGAAACTAAGGAATTTAATTGGTTATGGAGCTTAATATGAAAGGATAAGTATCTGGTTAAGGCTAAATCAGCAACATATGGAACATTAATGTCTTTATGGAAAAGTATATTGGTGACAAAGTAAGGAGCTTTGAGGAGGATTTTGTATTGTAAGGATTGGATTCGAGATGGATGGTTTAGTATAGCTCCTAAGTTCAACTTCGTACGTCCAAACAGGTCTAATCGCAGTCATGTAAATAAGTCTTTTGTAATGAATTGGGAGCTTTGATCGTTTGTCTAGTAAATGTTGAAGTAGTCTGTGACGACGAGCAGTTTCTTGTCGTTTTAGTCTAGTCAAAATAAAACTAAAAAAGGTAAAAAATACAGTTAATGTGATGATAATGCTAAAAATTACGTCGATTGCTTGTAAAGCAACTACCTCACTAACTAAGTTATTAGAAGGTCCTGAGGCCATCTTCTTTTCAGATTTCTTGAATAATTATTGATTTTAATACATCTGGTTTGCACTTGTTTACTGGATTGTGCTTTGCAATAGTAGTTTATTTTTAAACCTAAACACCATCATCGTGAATTGAAAATTTTAAGTACCGACACAACACTAGTTAAGTTAATACGGAAAAGATAGTGTATGTAATATAATATGTGTATTTTTAAAATTTATTGTGTTTCGAATTTATACTTCGCTAAGGAATCTAAATCAAGAAGGCACTGACAGCTAGAAGCTATTGGCGCTATAGACAGAAGGCAGATCACCTGAACCCCACGGCAATGCGGTCAGGGTTACTACAGATCACGTGAATAAATATTCTAAAATTGTACAGGAGATCCAAGTTTCGACTACCGCGCTGGCTCTGACAGCGGCTGCCAAGGGAACAACATATCTGGCCCCTATCGCCCTGTCCTAGATATCTGTTGTTTCAGTTCGGGCTGATAAACAACACTTGTCAGCTCAACACCGTCCATCATCTGGTCATTTCTAGCTGTTTCATGGGATTTTATTCCAATTTTCAGAAATTCCAATCTAAAATAGATCAAGTAAATGTGAAGTATTTTTTTTATATAATGACGATTATATGAACTTTTTTTCTAAAAAATCAAATAACGGGACGGTGGGAGAGAGATGAATCGAAAAGAGAGTTGAGTGAAAAAAAATTAGATTTGTAATTTATTTATTGTAAAGAATAGGTACCTAGCTAGTATCAATTAAGCTGTACACCCACTTATAGAAACAAAAAAATTTTAATTCCCTACAGCGATTTCCATCAATGCTATTATAAATAAATCAAGAGACTACAACAAGACTGAAAATATACACCCAAAAACGTATCAAACATACTTAAATTGACAAAATGTAAACGCATTTTGTCTCCCTAAAGGTAAATTCATTTTCAAATAAAAAAAAAGTCTTATTATAATTGTGTGTTGATGTTATCAATTCCCATTAGCGTAAAAAATTACCCACTTAGTATAACTGTTATATAAAAAAAATGAAAAAAATAAACGTTTTTCTGGGACTTACTTTCCCCTAAGAAAAAAAATAATGCACAGTTAAAAGTACAATTGTCTGGCCTATTATTTACAAATTAGATGCTTCAGTAATTACAGCATACATTTTTTACAGGAAAAAAAATTAAATTAAATTTAAAAAAATAAATAAATAAATACATATATGAAATAAGTAATACAGAAATAAATTATTTTTAAAGGAAAAGCTGCTTTACGAACAGAAGTGGGTAGGGAATTCCAGAAGGAGGTAGCACGAATGATGAAGGATTTGTCAAAGGAAGCGGTTTTATGTGAGAGGATACACAGGTTAAAAGGTTGGGATCTAGTGTTTAGGAGGTTGATAGAAAAAAAAAACGCAGAGTTAATAGATCAAGAAATAGTAAGGTTTTTCGGTTTTTAGACATTGGTATAGGAAAGTATCCAGAAAGTATTGCCGTTGGAATTTAGGAAAGAGCCACCCAAGCTCAGAATATCGTCAAGTAACGTGTGACCGCCTGGGGATCCCGAAGATAAATCTAATGAAACAGTTCATCAGTCTCCCCAGCTTCATCTCGAGATCCGCAAACAGCCCCCTATAAACCAAGCAACGGTAATCAAAGCAAGGGAAAACAAGGGAGGACTCTAGAAGTTGACGGGTATTCTTGGAAAAGGAATCTCGGGATCTATACAATTGTTTAAGGATTATGATAGATTTTTGGAAATTTAGGCGATATTGGAATAACCATATGATAGGTAATGATCAAAGATAACTCCATAATTTTGAATAGAGTTTTGGAACTGAATAGGATGGTTATTGAGGTAAAGAAATGGATAGTAAGGAAGGGTGTTGAGGATGGGTTTTGAACCGATGAGGATAGCCTTAGTTTTTCTTTGGATTCAGATAAAACTTCCTGGAGTTGCAGTACTATGGAGAGGCCCCTCCCGTATATTGTTCCGTGAGGGGTGAGACCAAAACACTAACCAGCCACGCCCACAATGCCCAACTGGCAACTTGCATTCCATATGGGCTAGGACAATTGAAAGGGTTCGTAATAAATAAAATAAGTAAATCACTATAGTCATTCAATCACTAAAAAAATAACAGCAGTATAAAGCCTAGGAAACCAAAATTTGAACTGATAAGAGGTTAATATACTGATAATTCGGTGCACTCCACAATGGCTGCATGCCCTGGTTATTGAGAGGTAAGCCCCCTCCACTTGTCGAAAACTCCATGTATAACTTATTCTTCACTGCCAACGGTTGATGTTATCAATGTCTTCTTGAAGTTTATGAGATGCCTCGAGCATATCTGAAGATAGAAAGATAGGTAGATTTGGAGGTCGTCTGCATACACGTGATCATTGGAATAGTGGATAAAGCTGGATAAAGTAGTCGATACTTACACATAAGTATCGATTACTACCGTATACTTAATACACATTACAGAATGCAAAAATTCACTATACAACTATATCTAATTTTTTTTTTTTTTTTTTTTTTTTTTTTTTTTTTTTTTGCTCTGCTGAAAAAAGTGACTTTTATCTCTAAGCAGACGACATCTCTAATTTTATAGAAATTTGCTCTGAATATAGTTTATCATTAACTAAAAGTTAACTGCATTGTATATTTCAATTTATGTATTTTTATTTCTATGTACGTTTTTGATATGTCATTTTTATTTACTTTCTTCTCTTATTAATCGCGTTTTAAAAATTTCCCCGCTACAAATTATTACAAATAGTTAACCAAATTAGTACAAAAAAAATATTTTAACCTACATGTTACTTCAACATTTACTAGACAAATGATCAAAGCTCCCAATTAATTACAAAAGACTCATTTACATGACTGTGATTAGACCTATTTGGACGTACGGAGTTGAGCTTTGGGGCTCCACTAAACCATCCAATTCATCTCGTATCCAATCCTTGCAATCCAAAATCCTTCGAAAAAACCTTAATGATCCTTGCTATGTGACCAATAAACTTATCCATAAAGACCTTAATGTTCCTTATGTTACTGATTTAGCCCAGACCAGATACATATCCTTCCAAAGTAAGCTCCATAACCACTAGTCACCCAATTTGCTTCCCACTCCATTCCCGATAATCCTCCGAGGCGTCTGAAAAGAAGATGGCCTAGAGACCTTTTAGTGTAGATTTTATTGAAGTGCTACTAGTTAGTAGTTCTTCACAAGTTATTTACATGCCATTGTATTCACTATCAACACATTTACTTATATGTACATATAAGTATATATGTACATATATGTACATATTTTGTACATTTGTAAATATCAATAAATGAAAAAAAAAAAATCTATATGTAATTTTTTTTTTTGTAACTTTATTTATTTGTTCTTAACAGTATTCAGACTGAAGACAGCGAATGTGCTTTACAATAAATAAGAAGTAAAACATGAGGGAGACCAGTAGCCATCTGTACCTCCTCCTCAAATTGCTTTAGGTTGATCAAACTTAGAGGTCAGGGGTTATTGTCGGGATAATTTATTGTAGCTATATTTTGTACGAGTCTGTAGGGATGGCCATAAAGTTTATTGTGAAATATTCTATTTTATTTTTGAAGTGGTCTAGTACAGAGAGTAAGTGTTGATTAGTATGTATTCAGTGTTCTATTACTTCGAGATCGTGTAATTAATCACAATTTTTGCGATTGAAATGTGATATATGTAATTTTAAAAAAAAAACTATCTTTACCATAAAAAAAAAACTCATCTATATGGCGATTATCAGACCTATTTGGATTTACCGTATAGAGCTATGGGGATCCACCAAACCATCGAATTCTTCCCGCATCCAGTCACTCCAATCCAAAATCCTAGATGCTCCTTACTTTGTCACAAATGAATTGATCCAGAATGACCTTAATATCCCTTATGTCGCTGATTTGGCTCGGAACAGATACCTTTCCTTTCATAATAAACTCACTGCTCATCCAAATCCACTTGTTGCACAACTTGCTTCCCATTCCATTCCTGGCAATTCTCCGAGGCGTCTGAAAAGAAGATGGCCTTGTGATCTTCTTTTGTAAATATTCATTAGAGTACTACCAATGGGTAGTTCCTCTACAATTTTTATTCATGTCATTATATCTCATATATACCGGGTATTTACTAGATGTGTTTTCATATACAGTTGTGAATTTATATTAATAAAAGAATAAAAAATAAAAATAAAAAAAATTCTTTAACATAATTAAAACTCCTTTGACATGAATATATCCTTTAGGCGATATTTTTAAATTATTATTAAATCATTTTTTTATATATTTTATTTATTATATATGATGATCCAACAAAAGCATTATCGTTTGTAACAGTCATGTTGCCATGACTAGCAATAGTATTGAATTTTCCGCCTGATACTACAAGGATTTTTTAAAGTATTTTCCCCTTAGGTGAATAGGCAGGTCAGCAAGCCCATGAGGGAAATGGGATAAGCCTGAGAAGGAAAGTCGGTCTCTCTCGTTCTCCAAGATCGTCTCCTCAAGGGAAAGTTTAAGTTATAATAGCTATACGGCCATTGGCTGGCTAACTGCGATCTAGGAAAGTTTGCTTCGTACATAATGAAATTAACTCTGATGGTCCGACTGAGATTGGAGATAGTGAGGTTAGTGTTATGTTGCATATATTGCAAATTTAATAACCTCAAGTAAATACAATCAAAAACCCTTTTATAGAATATCACTTTTTGAGGTGAATTTATGTTGTGGTAGGATATTTTGTAACAAATCTTAGTAATTTCATCATTCAATCTGGTGGGTAAACTATGATTTTTCAACACTATTCGACAGTAATACAAATATGAATAAACAACGATATTCCACATGTAACGGTGGAAATGCCTTCCCCTGTAAAAACAGATTCATCTAGCCATAAATGCACCACAAAAGTAGTATTTTTTAATATCATCTGCACTCAGAAGCTATTTGTTCATTATCATTGAGTTTTAAACCCTACATTAAATCTAAAAAAATAAATCCTAAATAATAGTAATAAATAAATAAATGTAATAACATAAGATCCTCTGATCTGGTGTCGCTTTATTGACAGTTTTCCTTTATTTTCTATTAAACAATAATTTTTCTCTTTGCGTTTTATTCCAATGAAGAGTTAAGTATGTTTAAAATGCACATTTCCATTAACGGATGGTCATAATGTTTTATTTACACAAGTAACTGATTTGTATGCTAAATGAGAACACCATTTGTTTTCGGTTTCAAAAGTAAATTTAACTATGAAATTGAAATGAAATCATTACGTTTAACATATTTAAAAGCTGATTTAATTTTCAAATTTTTGTGAGATTTTACGATTTGTGGATAGCTTTTTCGAAAAACGGTGAGCGTTGAAGTAAATACAATATTGTGACTTCCCCAAATAAGGTGAAGATCAAGCTGTTCTTTAGATACCAAGTTTGTAAAATTCAAGGTTACAGGTACTCAGCTATTACAGAAAATTGAATGCTAAATCCGAAAATGTGGTCAAAATTTGGAAAATATTTAATGGAGATATTACAGCTTTTATGGAAAAAAAAAACAAAAAAAAAACGTTTCCTCAAAAAGTCTTTGATTTATCGTATATATGCAACGGATTGGAATAGAAAGGTGAGATTTGTGGCATTTAGCTACATTTTTGATCTAGTTTAACCCAATTTTTTTTTTTTTTACACTAAAGCCGGCTCCACACATTCGTGTTATGCGATAACACGCAACACGAAACAGACATACTCGTCAAAGATTGGCGAATGTGTGGATGGGCACTCGGCTCGTGTTATGTGTTATAATATTGTTTTAGATCCTGTTATAACCGTATAGCCAGCTCCACACATTCGTGTTATGTCATAACACGCAACACGAAACAGACATGCTCGTTGAAGATGCCGAATGTGTGGATGGGCACTCGGCTCGTGTTATGTGTTATCAAGTTGTTTTTTTTCTGCTCGTGTTATGGGTGTATCGCTATTGGAGGCGGTTTTTAACACACATCAAAGGAAATTTGTTTTGCCATAACACAAGCCGAAACAGAGACAATCGATTATTTACAAATTTGCTTAGCAACAGTGAATAATCGTGAAGACCAGTAAATCATTGTTTTCAATAATAACTGTTTAAAAATGAAAAACTACTAAATTTGATGATAAATAACGTTAAGTAAGCACTTAGCGATTTAAATTTTTTTAAGTTTAAATCGGTAACTAATTTCATACATTTTGAATTGAACTGGACTATGTTAGGTATATTTTTTTACGGTAGCATTTGTAATGGGAAACTAAGTTGTTGACAGAGTTTTTTTTTTTTTTTTTTTCGTCTATTCAATTAGTCAAGAAGAGATTTTCGTAGCTTATCTTCATTTTCGCTATTAGTTCAGTCTGAAAGTAAATAGATCATGGCGTAAATAAAGCTTATGCAAACTTTATTAACTTTATTAGAGCTGATTCTCAGGAGACGTAATAGACATAAGTAGCCTCGCATTAAAAAAAAAGGTATTTGAGAGACTAAAGAGTCCTGAAACAATGGCAAAATAAAATATAAGATTTAAGAAAGGGGGAGACCGAAAGATAAAACTCAATTTCTCTTAAACAGGGAAAAAACAATAGATCATAGCCCAGACGATTTATACATCAAAGGGTACCAGCCTAAAATACATGTTTTTAAATACAGCAATAGATACTTGTACATGTTTTAAATTGAAAAAGAAACAGGTAGATTCCTGCCAATTCTCTCACTCACTTTTAAAACCAGCAATGCAATTGTTTTCCTCTAATCCGATTTTGTAATCTTTTCCCGTTTCTAAAAAAAGTTTGTCTACAGGTACAGTTTAGATATGAAATTAAAGCTAATTAAATTTCCTTTAAATTCTTTCTTGAAGAAATTATTTTGAAACCAGTACTTTTGTTAAAATGCGGCTGAGAACTTGACTCAACGGAAAATTTATGAATATTGTGTAAAATCACTATTTTTTGGAGAACTGTATTTCCGCAACCAATTAATCTACATAGCTGCTGTTAGAATTAAATTGTCACACATTTAGTACTCTTTAATAAAGTAAATGCTGTGTCAAGCAAATTTTTATATTTTAGAGATATAAATGAAAAACGAAAATAGTGCTACAATTCCGAGGATTATTGAGTACTACGAACAACCCACCTAATTTTGAGGTTTGAAAACTTGGATTTTAACTATCCTCATGGGTCCTAACAACATATTAAAAAATAGTAGATACATGCATTTTGACGAACTTGGCTTATTTTAGTAGGTGTTGATATATTGTCATGACAACAGAGAACTGTTTCGTTTTATGTGTTATGCCATAACAGAGAACAGTTTGGGCTTGTTTCGTGTTATGTGTTATGTGTTAAGCCATAACAGAAGAACTATTTCTTCATTGTTATGCGTTATCACATAACACGAAACAGATTCGGCGAAGCTGTTTCGTGTTGCGTGTTATGACATAACACGAATGTGTGGAGCCGGCTTAAGAGATACTCACCCTGTATATGCTTGTATCACATAATATAGATGATGTATCTGTATCTGTTAAGGCTAGGGTTAAAACAAAAAATATTGTAATTTGATTGAATTAAACCATCAACCTTTATTTTTATTTGTACTGTTTTAGTTATAAAAAGACACAAACAATATTTGTTATTTTGAGTTTCAAAAATTGTATATTTGTTATTTTTTAAATTGATTTAGTCTCAGTTATTGTATAGTCGTCATTTGTTAATAACAATCGCCATGAAAACACTTACGCAGCTTCTACTCAAGCTTTTGACTTCACAGCTTCGTTAGGAGTAGTTAGAAGGTAAACATATTAAAAGCCTCCGACCCTGGGGGGCCTACCCAAACTATCTACATCTCCTATACATCACAGTCAACTATACCTTTTGAATATCTATAAAATTAAAATTAGTTTCAAATAAAAATTAAATTTCCTATAAAATGGTTTAAATACATATTTGTCGAAGTTCCAACTGTTTTTGAAATATACGTTATTAAAAATAAATATTTATTGAAAAAAAAAAAAAAAAAAAAAATTTTACCTCACTTTTTTGTTAAACATTTACTTTAAGTGCCAAAAACGTATATACGAAATTAAAGTAACTTTAATGCTCTACAACTATGATTCTGACATTTTTTTTCGGAAAACCGACCGCTGAATGCACTAAAAGCAAATGTTTGACAAAAAGTGAGGTATTTTTTTTTTTTTTTTTTTTCAAAAAATATTTATTTTTAATAACGTATATTTCAAAAACAGTTGGAAGTTCGACAAATATGTATATAAATAATTTTGTAGGGAATTTAAGCTTTATTTATTTTTTTATTTACAAACCTATTTTTCTGGAGTTCACCGTTTCGGAGATATAATCAAAAAACCCAAAATTCGGACCTTCTCCCCTCCCCCATCTCTAGCTCACCCCTCATGGGCGGGGTCTTTTAGTTTGTTTATCTTGTAACTACTACTAACGAAGCCCTGAGCTCAAAAATAATCGCATATATCAAGCACTCTATATAAGAGTATACACTCTTAGTTCGAACCCTGATATCGATAATTGATTTTTTGGTTGTGAGCCATCGCTTACTTGGTATTTGAGGAAACCACTCATCTGGAGTATGATGCATGTTTCGCTGAAAATAAAAGAGTATATGACGGGACGTGGCCTGAGAGAGGAATAAGCCTTAGGCAGAAATATATACCAAAACTTCAGTTTAGGAAGAATTGTAGAAAGTCTAATAATAATAAAAAAACTCAAAAAGAAGATTGATGTTTTTTGGTCACTTATATCGAATGCCTGATAGCAGATTGACGGGTAAGATTTTCAGATATCTGTGGGGTAAGAAATCGACAAGATGGGTCAACGAAGTAAAAAGGGATTTTAAAAAATGGAGGAAATAAATAATAGAGAAGACTTTCGGCAAAAAGTATTGAAAATGGAGGGATGCCAGGGAAGGAAAGTGAAAAGGACTGGTGCAAAATAGTCTGAGGACAGAAAGAGGAAACATGGTGAACAGATGAAAACATACTGGAAGAAAAAAAAAGAACAAAGGAGAAAGAATTGAAATTGGAACGTGGTCCTCTGTTGGTCTATTCGAAAAGAAAAAAAAAACAACTCAATTTCTCCGTATATTAAAATAAATAAATAAATATTTTTTTTTCCATTAAATTTCTGATAAGGAAACTATCGGCAAATTTTCGATCTCAGCAACACCGACAGAGCTTGACAAAAAAGCTCCAATATTTATAAAATGCTTCCAAATAGAAGTCCCTAGCGACAAATGTTAGACAACAAAAGTATTTTCCATTCAATTTCTCAAAAGGAAACTGTCGACTTTTTTTAAGATCCTAGCAAGACCAAGAGAGCAAGAGTGTTTCATTATGTTAATTTTTTGAGGTGGAAAAAATCTGACACTAAAAATGTGTTGACCTCAGCTAAAAGACCAAATTTTTTTTATTTTTTTTTTTTTTTTTTTTTTTTTTTTTTTTTTTATTTTTTTTTTATAACCAAATCTAACTTTAAGTTAAATCAGCAACAACTAGGGTTGCCATCTCCTAAAATACAAAAGCCGGACTTGGCGCTGTATTAAGCCGGACATTTGCCACAAAAGCCGGACATTATCTTTAAAAGACAAACATACCTTTTATGAAGCCTAATGTACGTTTTTAAAGTTGGAATCAACTTAAATAATAAAAAAGTCTGCCAAGATAAGTTACATATAATTTTTAATTAATCAAAGCTATATTACATAATTTATATTACAATTTTAGGTGTTCAGTTATAATATTAACCACTTATTTATAGTCCTATCCTTAATCTTTTGATGTTTATGTATGACATTATAATTTATAACTATCTGAAACATTTTCAGTCTTCTATAGAATTCACTTACATATATAAAACAAAAATAAATAAATTACTACTCCACTTTGGGAGTAAACTAACCTGGATTATACAAATACAAAAATATACGCACTATTCTAAGGAGAAAACAAAAAGATTAAAATTTAAAAGCCAATTATAAAGAAATCTCAAATGTTTCTAAAAATAATAAAAATCCATAAATTTTTAGTTGTATTTTGCTTTTTCACCTACTTTATACAAAACGTTTTCCTTAACTAATGTCCTCTGGGCATTAATCAAAGAGAGAACTCTTTCAACGTTAGCATTATGGCCTGGAATCCCAAAATAATATTCTGCCAATTTTACTAGTTCGGAATTAAATTCTTCATTATAAAATGACCTAAAATCAGCAGTCCACTTTTTATGTGCCGAAAGTTTTTAAAAATCTGAAATATCCTTATGTTTTTGTAAAACTTTCATGAAATTCTGCCATTGGTCGAAAAGTTTACTAAATTAGTCAAAAAGGTAAGATGAGTGGGATTTCCGCCACGCCATAAGATTACTACTTTCAACGAGAAGTCGAAAAAGCCTAACAAATGCCGGACAGGCCAGACGCACAAATATTTGGCCGGACAGATAGCAACCCTAGTTACAACACAAATGGCGCAATAAATGACCAAAAAAAATTTCTGAAGAGATCTGAATTGTGTTTAAAACAAATTAAAATTTCTTCATTTACCTTAAAGCACCCCAGGCTATGAAAGATACCATCTTTATTCAAGAAAGATTAGCCAAAGCACTTGAGGTAACGACAAAATCTTTTTCCTTCATTTCTATTTGTCTTGAGTGGTGCTAATTAATTAAAACAAGACAAAAAAACAAAACAATTAAGTTAAAAACAGTAGACATTCGTTGTTAATAATACCTACTTACCAGAATTGAAAAAAAAACCTTTAGTATTAATTGACCCATCATTTTGGCGATTATTATTTGTTAATTTTAAAAGTACTTTTCCTCCTGATCAACAATTTAATTTCGTTTATTGCCTTGTACCAGTTTGAGAAATCGAGTTTAAATTGGTAATTTAGTATCCCGTTAACAATAAATATATAAAAAATTGATTTTTCTCTATCTTCAACTAACCAAAATGGGATTTTCGAGAAAATGTAAATTGACGTTACAGAATTTTTTTCATTCACTAGACATGTGTTCAAAGCTACAAATAAATTACAAAAGACTTATTTACATGGCAGTAATTAGACTCTTATGGACATATGGAGTTGATCTTTGGGGCTCCACTAAACCTTCCAATTCTTCTCGTATCCAATCCTCAAAATTCAATATCCTTCGCATAATCCTCATTACTGCTTATTATACCACAAACAAACTTATCAATGACGACAGAAATATTCAAGATTTCTCATCATTTTCATGGAATTCTGAAAGGCACATATCACCTTACACACACACTTCAACCTTAAAACTGAATGTGCGAATTACGGTTGAATATAACATGAAATAAAGAAAACAATAAAATATAATTATTTGAATTAATTTTAAGATGGAACCTCAAAGAAAATGTTCTAATTTGCATACATCTCAGAACTCGATAACTTTATTCTGGAGATGAGTCAATACCGAAATTTATCAAATCTCGTTACCGGTACAGAAACCCAGAAATCGATCCTCGATTCTCGATATCGACAGCTTCGTTTAAAAATTAATCGTTAGTTCCATTAATATACCATGCAGATAAAGTTGCAACAAATAAATATATAGTCAAAATAATAATAATTCTAGATATAAATCAGTAAGTAGGAAGCAGCATATTGTCTACAACATATACATAATATCTATATTTATAATATAATAAATAATAAATGTAAATAAATTTATTATAAAATAATTAATCATTATACAGTGGAACCTCGATATAACGAACTCAAGGGGAACGAGAAAACTTCGAATTATTGAGGATTTCGATGTATCGAGGTTCGATTTATTGAAATGATTTCTGACTGACTTTGATATATAGAGATTAGGGGTTTATAATAAAATACTCAATGTATCTATAGAAAATATGTACATATTTTATTAAAATAATAATAATGAAAGAATAATTATTAAACTCATGAAAAAATTAATACAATATGTAAATAACATGTACGGAACTACTCACTAGTAGCACATCAAAAAAAGTTCTAAACTAGAAGGTCTCTTGGCCATCTTATCAGACACCTCGGTGGGTTATCAGGTATCGAATGAGAAGCAAGTTGGGAGACTAATGGATTCGTGTGGGAGTGCAGTTTACTATGAAAGGGTTGGTATCTGCTTTGGGCTAAATCAGCAACATATGGAACATTGAGGTCTTTATTGATAAGTTTATTCGTGACAAAGTAAGGAGCATTGAGGATTTTTCGAAGTATTTTGGATTGTAAGGATTGGATTCGAGAAGAATTGGATGATTTAGTGGAGCCCCCAAAGCTCAACTCCGTATGTCCATGTAGGTCTAATAACTCTCATGTAAATGAGTCTCTTGTAATTTATTGGAAGCTTTGATCGTTTGTCTAGTAAATGATGGAGTAGTCTATAACGAGGGGCCGTTTCTTGTCGTGTTAGTATGTGGATTCAAAGTGAGGCGTTTGTCCAGATAGAGTCCCAGGTAGCGGATTTGTTCAACAGGGATTAGAGGAATATCATTAAAGGATACCGTTTGACAAGATAGTAGTTTGTCTATTTAAAAACGACACTTTGTCTATGTTGATAACTTGGAACTCGGACTCTTTGTCCGATATCAAGAGCTTGGATTTTCATAATTCTGCCTATTTTTAAAAATTGTGGATAAGGTGCTCGTTGGTATTCCAAACCCCGGTATTTACGGCTTGAATAATTTACAATTTTTCTTCGTACGAAAGGATTTTACGCTTTACCATTTTCGATAGTAAAAAAAAATATGGTGGTACAATAGAAAACGAAACGTATCTTACAATTGTTTTATCATAAACTAAAACAAATGTCAATGAATGGACCATGTCGGGATGGGAGTTACAGTTAATCCTTCGTAGAATCTTAGATCAGTCTAAACTCTACTTATTTAATAAATCGACTTCTTTATATAGAGGTTTTCTGATAAAAACTTCGTTTTGTAGAGGTACGGTGAAAGCTAGGGATTCTTCGAAAATTCGATATATCAAGGTCTTCCTAACCAATCCTTCGATATGTAGAGGTAAAAATGACAAAGGAATAGTTTGAAGACTCAAGGGGAATAGAAAAACTTGGATTTATCAAGGAATTCTCTACATTGAGGTTCCACTGTACAATAAAAATCAATGTCTCCCTGATTATAAAAATAAATTGATCATGGATATGTCTATCTATAATCTTTATTAAATTTTCGATCAGAGCAACACCAACAGAGAGAGAGAGAGAGAGAGAGACAGAGAGAGAGAGAGGGGAGAGAGAGAGAGAGAGAGAGAGAGAGAGAGAGAGAGAGAGAGAGAGAGAGAGAGAGAGAGAGAGAGAGAGAGAGAGAGAGAGAGAGAGAGAGAGAGAGAGAGAGTGTGTTATGAAAATAAAGGAAAAATGTTACTTTTTTTTCATCCAAACTAATATATTTCCTAAACCGTAGGTCTAAGCGACAAATTTTATATAAGAAAAAGTATTTTTCATTGAATGGAGAAGAAGATGATAAGGGATGCAGTCAAAGAGGAGCATTACGTTTAAGAAGAAATTCTTTAATACGTGCCAACGTTTCGACCTGCGTTGCAGGTCTTCTTCAGGGCCACCGAACCACATTTAAGGAGGACAATGACTCAATTTACTACCAGTCAACTATACATTTATCATTATTTTTCATTGAATTTCTGACAAGATAGATGTTGTTAAATTTCCAATCCAATCAACACCAACAGCGCTAGAGCGTGTTAAAATGTAACATTTTTGATGGTAAAAAAAAAAGTTACAACTTGACTTTTTTCAATCGAATCAATATAGCTACGAAACGGTAGGTCCTACCGACAAATGCCATTCAACAAAAAGTATTCTCTATTAAATTTCTGATAAGGAAACTGTTAGAAAAATGTTCTATCAGAGCAATACCAAGAGAGCTAGAGCGCGTCAAAATGTTACATTTTTAAATCTGAGAAAAAAAAAAAAACGTTACAGCCAATAAGTATAGATCCCAGACAAAAGACGTATCCGCGTCAAATTGATTTATTTTATCATAATTCATTTTACAAATGTTTATTCAGGAAATAAACAGAAAGGCCGTAAGGATTGTTACACGCTGAAAAAACTAAAAAACAAAAAAAATAATGAATGAAACCAAATAAGAAAAAAAATAGAGACCAATCTTGATAAATTTTAGATAAGCAGTTTCCGTTACACAACTGATGTAATTTTTATCAAAATTTTGTAATGAGTTGAAATTCGTTGTAGGGCAATGTGGGCGTCAGATAGTGCAATCAAATCTGCAGAAGCTGTAACATTGTTGCAAAAAGTGTGTTAGCTATTGTGTTAAAGTGTGTTCTATTTAAATAGAACATATGTTTACAGAAATGTAAATCTATTCATAATTATAAAGGTACATAGGGTACAAAGGTTTGTAAGGATACGTATATGGGTCATTCTCATAGAGAGGGGCAGAAGTGGTGTCCAGTACATTTGTGGCTCCCCATTTATGATTTTGGATCTGAATTATTTTTTTAAATTGTAGTTTATCGCCTTACCTAAAAGTGAAATTTTTCTTTTCACGATCAAATATTTTTTGTGTAGAAAAATTGTAAAATTTGACCAATTGTCATGGCCCTGTCCTGTCCGAGCACGATATTCCCAACTTCAAGCTTCGGTAGGGGTCTATCTCTGCAAATACAGAAGTGATTATTCAATCCTAGATCATAATATTGCTGGAGATTGAGAAGTGATTGTCCAAAATGGGCTAGAGCCAATAGATTTCAATACTATAATGAAAATATGAGTGTCCATGCCATCGACGGCAAGGCCCTGTCCATTTCTATTTTTCAGATTTTCTCGGTAACGCGTGTGCTAGCCTGCTTTTATTTTTCTGCCTTATTTTTCACGCCATTATTATCTTATTGCATCACCCATTAACTAGCCCCTTCAGTACAGTGGGAACACTCAGAGAAGAACAACATCGGCAAATTCAAGTGTCCAAACAACCACCGTCAAGTTCCTGGCTTCATTAAAAACTTAAGTATTCAAACCTGTTTTTTCTTATTGCTCATACTTGTTCACGGCGTGGAACAATTTCTATTTCTATAAATGTTTTAGAAAAAACGTTGCAACAAAACAAAATATTTTAAAAATACCTATGTTTCGTCAAGGCCCTGTCCGTCAAGGCCCTGTACATCCTGGCCCTGTCTTCATCTGTAAAATTGAGGACAGGATCATGACGGTATCCAAACGTTTTTATCATTTTTACTAAATAAAAAACTGCATTTCAAGTTGTATTAGTACATTTACACTTTATAATAAATACATATAAATTACTGTATGCCGGAATCACAATAAGTCCGCTCATTAAATATAAATAACTTCATACAAACTTAAAGCGACAATCTGTAGGTGACACGCTTCGATTTTCTTTCACGTTTTTTCTGATATCCTTTTTTATTTTTAGAATATTTAGAATATTTTAAGTCAATTTTAAACAATTCTGGTCAAAATAAAAGACTAATAATTAATTATTTTTCTTTGTTTTCCATCATATAAATGATGTACCTATATATTTTTTGTATGATTTAGATATTAAAAACATTTACTGAAAACTCGATTACTGTTTATTTTTTGAACCTATCACCTGCAGAGAGATTAAAATAATTATATTACAGAAGACAGCCAAGATGATCGTGAAGAAAAAGGCATGACATAGGTAGCGTCATGAAACGGGAGAGTCAGTCATGTCCCTGTCCATGTGACTTCTTATTTATTTTTTTTCTTTATAAATTAAAGCGGTGTTGTTTGGAAGGCCATTGAATTTTAATTAAAGCTGTTAAGAGAGCATCCTAATTTTTTTTCAGCTTGATCGGAATACTTCTAAATTTCTAAACCCATTTGCGAATTATATGCAATAAAAACTGAAAATTATGAAAATTTACTGTTTAAAATATACAATTAAATACCAAAAATAGGAAACAACATACATTATTTAGTAGAATAAAAAATTGCAAAACATACGTATACATAAGTATAAAAAGTATTTTTATTATTATTGAAATTTACATCTGTATTTACAATATAAACATACAATACATCAAATAAATATGATGATAATGATAAAAATGACACGTCACTTGTTTTTAAAGCATCTACTCATTGGCAGCACTTCTACAGGATCTATATGATGAGGTACTTATTAGTAGGTCTCGAGGCTATCTTCTTTTCAGGCGCCTCGGATGGTTATCTGGAATGGATTGAGAAGCAAGTTGTGACACTAATGGATTTGAATGGTTCTGGACTTTGCTATGAAAGGGTAGATATCTGGTTTGAGCTAACAATAAGTCACAAACGTAAGGTATATTAAGATCTTTGTGGATAAGTTTGTTTGTGATGAAGTAATGAGCATTTAGGATTTTTCTAAGGATTTTGGATTGTAAGGATTGGATACGAGATGAATTGGATGGTTTAGTGGAGCCCCAAAGCTCAAATCAGTATGTCTAAATTGGTCTAATTACTGTTATGTATATGAGTCTTTTGTAATTGATTGAAAGGTTTGAACGTTTGTCTAGTAAACGTTGAAGGAGTCTGTAACGACGAGCTGTTTCTTGTAGTTTTAATCTTGTATGTGGATTCAAAGTAAGACGTTTGTACAAGTGGAGTCCTAGGTAGCGGATCTGTTCAACGGGGATTAGTGGGACATCATTAAAGGATACTGTAGGACAGGAGGTCGTAGGTCTACGACGAAGGGTAAAAGTTATTTCATTTATTTTGATTCTCCATTTTCGACACCATTCTTGAAGGTTTGTGATATGGAATTGGAGTGCCTGGCAGGCAATAAGGGATCATTGTTTACTGATAACACACAAGTGTCATCAGCTTACGTGGTGAGGATGGTGCTAGGATTTGTCGGGATGTCAGCTGTAAACTCAAGTTTAAGTAAGCAATTTTGTTTAAAGACAAAAAAATAGGAATAAAACTATTAACAAAGAAATCCAAATATTAAAAGTGAAAACAAGTTGTAAAACATAAAGTAGCTTAATTTATGGAAGAGTATGTCAGCTCTAACTAATAAAGTACAACGTAAAACAGACTTTTCTGATCCAGTTGCAGTTTGTATAGCAAACGCTTTTTTTTTTTTCCAAAATTCTACTTTGACCTTTGTTTTATTTATTATTATTTTTTATTGTTTTAAAATGAAATTCCGTGAATAAGGTAAAAACCCGAATACGCAAAATTCAGCTTGGATCAGCTTCTGACAAAATACTTTAGTGAATTTAGCTTAAAAAATAATTACACGTGAGCATTAAAGCACATTTTGGAATTTTACGTCATAGAAGGTACTAAAATGCAATTAGCGGAATTCAGGTTTCTGTTGGAGATACATTTTCTAATTAAATAGCTTGATATTCCTCACTGTCAATGCCCTTATTTTTTATTTCTTCAATTTTTTTCGCTTACCTGTATGATTGTATTTATTTCCAAAGGAGAGGATTTTTTTATACACAAAAGTCGAGAGGGATCGAGCTAAATCGGTCAAATCCAGTCTAAAATTTTTTATTTCGTATTAGAAGAAAGAGAATATAACGAGATTTGAGCTCTTAACTGCTCCTACTCTCTTAATATCAAACTATCAAACTACGCGTAACATCCTAGCGTTCCCTAAAACCGTATCACTATTGACCAACTAGGTCCACCACTAGATAACATGTTTCAGGTTTAAAAAACTCTAAGTGATTCCAAATTCCTCATAACACGTACATTTTCATTATATATTTTAGTTGGCTAGGAGAAATATGCAAATCTATATATTCAACAGCCCTAGTGATTGCTTCATTCTTTAAAAACATTAGAACATTTATTTTTTTTGTATAAATTTATTGAAATTCACAACTTTACGAATATATACATCGAGCAGATAAGCTGATAACGATTACAATAACATGTTAAAACTTGAAAAGAACTACTCATCAGTAGCACCAAAGCTTAACTCCGTATGTCCAAATAGGTCTAATCACACTCAAGTAAATAAGTCATTTGTAATGAATTGGGAGCTTTGATCGTTTGTCTAGTCATTTGAACATTACTATTAATTTGTACGGGGTTATTTAGAATTTTTATTTCGTAAAATTATATCATAAATCTACAGTAAATCTATGCGATCTTCATTTCATTCGATCTTCTTATAAAATCTCCACTGAACTAGGCTCTCTGAGAGGGCTTAAGATGAAGTACGGGACCTTGAAGAATTCATCTGGAATATTTTGTTCTACTGACAATAATTTTTGGACACTTTATATATATATATATATATATATATATATATATATATATATATATATATATATATATATATATATATTCAGATGATATGCTAGCTGCCAAGATATTTGTTTTTAATTTTCCGTTTCACAAAATATTTGTATATATGTATAAGATCCAGTAAAATTTAGTAAATATACAGCAGTAACAGCTAATAATGCCGTAACCAATTGTCATTGCTAATTTCTTTTGTCTGCAGTTAACACAATATCATTTCATGGAACTGAAATAATAAATCCTGTGATCTTTCCTTTCGGTTGAACGGAATAATATAACAAAGAATATGTTTCCCTGAACAAAAGTGCCCGAGTCTGGGATCGAAACTAATAATACAGTTTCTCAGAAACCTGTACTTCAAATTAAACCCCTTCGGAGAACCAATTTCGATGGAGCTTTTTATAAAAGATCAAATAAAATTCATTTAAATCCATATGGAACAATATCATTTCATTTTAAACTTCTTTTTTTTATATACTCTTTTATTAATTGGAATTTACAACTGTATTAATAAAAACACATATAGTAAATATGCTGTATACAATACAAAAGTACTCTAATTATTTTAAACTTAAAACTTTTTCCCGGACAAATAATTAAAATGATGCTGAGTATGATATTATTTAATTTAGCACTTTAAAACATAGGAAAAAATATATATATGAGGTTCAGTCATTAAATAAAAACAACTATTTTGGTGACGTTTCGAGAATATATTTTTCTCGTAAGTATGCCAATGTTACTGGTAACAAATTCTAAGAATTCTAGTACACAACTGACCGGCATCTTAGTAGGAATGTCCTAGTATTCTTCACACTTGCTAGTTTTCTGTTGGATTTCTGAAATTCCTTCATCACTGTAATTGCTTCAGGACCGAGGGTTGTCTTGATATCTTCATAAAATACCATTCTTCCACTATAGATATTTTCCAGTATTGACTCGATATGTAAATATGGATACATTTCTTGACTGTTACTATTAAATGTTTATTAAGGTACTTGAGGTTCAGTCAATAAACAAAAAACAGCTATTTTGGCGACGTTTCGAGACTGTATTGTTCTCATAATCATGCCAATGTTACTGGTGGGTATGGTATGAACTAACTAAATTCTAACAATTCTAGTACACAACTGACCTGCATCTTAGTAGGTAATATATAAATAACATCATAATTTTAATATATAAAAATTAATATAAAAAATTATAATATAAAATAATATAAAACGTTATAATATAATAATATAAATTTTATTCTTATGTATGTTGCAACATGTTTCAGGACTCTTGTCCCATCTCCAGGCTTCTAAAATATTTTACAATACAATAATCTACATAATTACACTAATCAGTTTTACAAATTTTCATGTCAACAAAGCTTTGAATGGACTTTGTAATGTTATAAACGGATGACTGACGAGATATAAACAGCAATGAGAATACGATTTGATGGATTAACATTAGTGTAAACAAATAATCTTTCCAAAAAAAAATTGTATTTCTCCGATTCAAACGCAGGGCACGCAGCAGGACAGCGAAATAGTTCTGCATTGGTAAAATAATTTACAGAAAATTCCCCATCTGTTTCTACTGCTGTTAAAAAAAAACCCACAAAACTCCTCTTTTATTGCCGAAACGTCATTCTCCAGAAGATGCTTTTGTATTATGGACGATTTATTTTACGCTCTCCTTCATTCATCTGACCCATATATTTTAACTTTGTCAATTAATGACAAATCATTTCTATAACTATTGCAGGTAGGGTTTTGATTCAAGTTTTTATATAAAACAGAGGAAGTGGATGTTGTAGCCTTCAAGACGTTGTGAATTAAAATTTAGTATTAACGCTTTTCTTATTATTTCAAAAACAATTCCAAAACTTTGTGTTAAGGTTTTTTTGACAGGTTCTAGATCTGTTCCTTAGATCATAAACCTGCCGACATATTCCTTATCAGAAGCAGTAGATTCCAAGTTCTTATCAGGGAGAAATTGATTTTTTTTTTTTTTTTCATTCACTCTTTTAATTCCCCTATTTTCTAATTAATCAAACTAATATTTAATATTAAAGAATAAATTGAGTGAATTAAAAAAAAAAAAAAAATGGACGTTTTGTCAAATTCATCAATCCTACGAACTATAAACACGTTTACCATATTTATTATTTACCAATCATGTATTCTTTATTTAGAACAATAATAGAAGATTATTTTTTAGCCATAAAGCGTTAGAAAAGGTTTTAGTGATGAAGAAATACGAATGTATTTCAAAATAGGAAACCACAAGTGTGACGAAGAAAAGGGTCGAGGAAAACCTTAGTGAAAGAAATTAACTGCTTGCAGTTTCATATCGGAAATTTAATGGAGAATATGTTTGTTACGTAACATTTGTCGTTTGCAACTACCGTTTAGGAGCTACATTGAGTATTATAAATAAAATCACATTTGCTTATATTTTTTGAGTGTTCTGGATTTTTTTACACGCTCTAGCTCTTGAGTTTTTCGGATCGAAAATTTGTTAACAGTTTGCGCATCATAAATTTAATAAAGAATATTTATACAGGGTGTGTTCAATATTCGAAGGCCACCCCATTTTTTTTCCACAGCTTTTGAAATTTTGAAACGAAACTCTCAGGGTTTTAAAAGTGTCAAATAAAGTTTCTTTTCTCAGGCTGTCCCGAATGCTCGGATGAGGACACGCTTCCAACGTAGCCAGTACATAAATGATATTAGTTTCATCACGGGCTCGTCGACGATTTGAGCTTCTCGGGGGAAACCTTTCAAGTCGACATGCTATTACCCGCTCGTCGTACCAGTCGCGGGAAGGCCTTAAAATCATATTTTTGTTCAAAGTTTATTTTATTTTTGCAATACCAGTTTTAGATTGATTATTTTCTTAATATGATTTTATCGCGGTTTGCGGCGAAACGGTGCCCTGAATAAAAAAAAAATCACCGGTATAAAATCGATTCAAAATTTTAATTTTCTATCGAAACCCGTCATAAAAATACCACGTCTCATTGTGAATTCCAAAGCTAGGGTCGCTGGAGAAGAACTGGAGGAGTTTGGAGAGCAGACTATAACCTGAAGAGAAACTTTGTTTGATACAGTTAAGACCCTGAGAGTTTCATTTCAAAACCTAATATTGAGCACCCTGTATATTAAAAATAAAAAATAATATTTTTTATAAGAGCAATTTCCTTATCAGAAGTAATAGATAACAGTAGAACATAGATATACATATCCTTGATCTATGGTTGGTTGGTTGGTTTGGTGTTTTTTAAGGGCCTAAAACCATGGGTGGTCATCAACGCCCATTAATTACTATAATTTTTGAATATGTATAAAGAACAAAAACTAAATCAGGGTATCTATCTTTGCTTCATTTAGGAATTTGAAGAGGCGCTTGATCATTTGTTCGTCATCTCCTAATGCTTGTGCTAAGTCTGTGGGGACATTGTTGCGGCGGAGGATGTTTATGTAAACAGGGCAGTCTTCAAAGATATGTCTAATTGACAATTCTCCGTTGCATCCTGGACATCTAGGTGGTTGTTCTCTTTTAATGAGATGTTGGTGTGTTAGTCTAGTGTGGCCTATCCGCAGGCGCGTCAGGATTACCTCCTCTTGGCGGTTGCTTCGGCTGGAAGATCGAAACGGTTGGACACTTTTTTTAATTGATTTCAATTTGCTCGGCGGGCTCTGATCCCACATTGACTGCCATTTCTCTTCTATCTTATTGTGGAGCGGTAGTGCTAGGTCTGAAGGACTTATTAAGGCACTTCCGTGACCAGGTAGCCTCAATGCTTCTTTCGCTGCTCTGTCCGCCATTTCGTTGCCTGTAATGCCTATGTGTCCGGGGGCCCATATGAGATGGACGGTTTTCCCTATTTCTCCCAGCATTGTAATGTATTCCTGTACACGTGATATTAAATGGTTTTCAGGGTACATGTTTTTAAGGCTATACACAGCGCTTAGCGCGTCTGTTATAATTATTATATTTTTTTGAGGGGAGGTCATTGAATGATGGAGTGCTTTGGCTATTGCATTTAGTTCTGCAGTGTAAATGTTGCACAGTCGGTGGAGCTTGAATTTATGGGTGGAATGAGGTGTAATGTATGCTGAAGATGTGGAACTGTCATTTTTCGATCCGTCGGTATAGATGGTAAGATTATCAGGAATATTTTCAGTTATTTGCACGAGTTTTTCTTTAAATAGTGCCGGTAGAGCTTCGTTTTTCCTAAGTTTTAATAAATTTAGGTATATTTTCGGTCTATGGTATGTCCATGGAGGGATATGGGAATTTATTTTAGTAATTTTTGTCAGCTTAGTTTCTGCGATTGCAGCTGATATTCTTTCTGCCAGAGGAAGAGTTGCGTTTGGCTTTTGTTGAAATTGGCGGGATAATTTAGGTCGGAATATGTAGTTGTATGTAGGATGAGTAGGCTGTAGGTATAGTTTCGTGATATAGTTAACTGCCAACTTATGTCTGCGGAACAATAATGGTGGAATTCCAGATTCTGCACAGATACTTAGCGTGGGACTCGTTCGGAAGGCGCCAGTAGCGATACGGATTCCAATGTGGTGGACTACATCTAGTTTAGATAATGTTCTTTGACGAGCGGAGGCATAAATAAAGCTCCCATAGTCTATTTTAGAGCCTATCAACGCGCGGTAGATTTTAAGCATGGTCGACCTGTCGGCACCCCATGCAGTTCCACTAAGGACTCTCAGAATCTGTAATTTATTTAGGCATCGTTCCTTCAATGCATTGATATGGCATTCCCAAGACAAGCGTCTATCGAAGAATAGTCCGAGAAATTTATTGCTGTTGACATATGGCAAAGATGTACCTTCCATTATTAGCACTGGGGAGGGTGGATTATTTCGTTTTCTGCTGAAATGAACACATTTTGTTTTTTCAGTAGAAAATTGGAGCCCTGAAGATCGCGCCCAGCAGCTAATGCGGTTAATGCTATCCTGCAGCTTAATTTTTATGGTGTTAATGTTATCTGACCTGCATAATATGGCCAAGTCATCCACGTATAACATGGGTTTCACCCCTCTTGGCAGGTTCCTTCCCAGCTCATGTATAGATAGGATGAAGAGTGTCGTACTCAGGACACATCCTTGTGGTATTCCGCTTTTTTGTTCGCATTTCCTTGACATCATACTACCTATGCGAACCTCGAAGGTGCGCTTAGTCAAGAATTGTTCAATGAACTTGATTATCCTTCCTGTGAAACCAAATGTTCTGAGTGCTTTTAGAACGTTGCTTTTCTTAATAGAGTCAAACGCCTTATACATATCAAAGAACACAGAAATTACGTGTTGCCGCTGAATGAAAGCATATTGAAGCTCTGCTTCTATTTGTATTAGGTGGTCTAGCGTACTCCTTCCTTTCCGGAATCCACATTGGAAGCTTTGGACCAAATTATTGTTTTCTACGACCCATTTTAGTCGTTTGTTAATCATACGCTCCATTAGCTTGCATAAGCAGCTCGTCAGAAAGATGGGGCGGTAGCTTGATGCTTGTCGTTTGTCTTTCTTACCTTTTGGTATAGGAATTATTTCTGAGTGATGCCAGAGTTGTGGGAGTTCGCCTTTATACCAAATTTGATTGTAGAATTCCAGAAGCCATCTCAAAGTATTCTTTGGAAGATTCTGAACCATGGCGTAGTGGATTTCGTCAGGTCCAGGTGAGGTCCCCTTTAAGTTTTTCATGACCGCTTGAAGCTCCCAAATAGAGAATGGTCGGTTGTAGTCTTCGGTATCCGCATTTCTTGTTAGAACATCTACAGTTTGGTCTTCCATGTTTTCTTCTTTTAAACATGTGGAGGTAAATATTTCCGAATAATATTCAGCGAAATGTGCTGCAACTGTGTCAGGTTGATCGTTCAAGGTGCCATTAATCAGAAGCGTGTAGCGATTAACTAAGTTATTTTTGCTTATTTTTTTTATTCTTTTCCAAACTAGGTTAGTCGGAGTAGACGAATTAATGGACTCGACGAACCGTTTCCAAGATTCCGCCTTGCTTTTATTTAGAGTTCTTCGGCAAAAAGCTCGTTGTTTTTTAAATTCTACTAAATGTTCTTGGGACATATTTTTTTGAAATTTTTTGAAGGCTTTTCTACGGTTCTTGATGGCTGCTTTACATTCTTCGGTAAACCAGGGGACAGGCATTCTTTTTGGTGTCCCTTTACTTTTTGGGATAGCAGCCCTAGCTGCATTCAATATAGTGTCCGTTATAGCTTGACAGCTTTCTTCAACACTAAGTTCTGAAGGTGGGTGTAATGGGGGAACCGAAAGTTCAGTAAAAAGTGTCCAATCAGCTTTGTCTAATATCCATCTGGGTTTCATTTTATAGCCTGAGACGGTGTTTCCAAATAGAAGGCGGATCGGAAAATGATCGCTTCCGTAAGTTTCTGGAAGGACTGTCCAGTCGATTATACTATACAGAGCAGGGCTACACAGAGCTAGGTCTAGGGCAGAATATGTGCTGTATGTGGAGCTTAGATAAGTCGGTTCTCCTGTATTGAGCAGTAGGAGTTCAGAGTGATTTATAAAATCTTCAATGACCCTGCCCCGAGTATTAATATCTTGGGAGCCCCATAGGGTGTGGTGACCGTTGATGTCTCCTACAAAAATAACTGGTTTAGGTAGTTGATTATAAATATGCACAAGGTGTTCTGATTGAATTAAATTATCTTGGGGAGGTAAACATTGCATATTGTGAATGTAGTCCCGTAGTGGATGGAAACAGCGACTGCTTGAAGGTGGGTTTCAATATTACATTGTATAGAATATATCGATTTATCAACGGCTATGAGCACCCCTCCAGATCCATGCTCACTGTTCGGACTATCTTTTCGATAAATTTCAAAATTTTTCAATGAGAAATTCTGTTCCTTTTTTAAGTGAGTTTCCTGCAGACACAAACAGAATGGGCTCTGATCTTGAGTCAGTATTTTTAAGTCGTTAAAATGTGTTCTCAATCCATTGCAGTTCCATTGAACTAGAGTCATACGAAATTAATAGGAAGTAAAACAATGATTTGTAGAACCCATAAAAATAATATATATTATATAATAATGAAATATGTGGTATGAATGGTGGTTGAAAATACCTGAAGTCGAAGAAAGTATATATGAAATCGCCTATAGTGTAGGAAGAATATTGAAAATAAACAAGGCTAGGGAATAAATAATGAAAGTTAATAATTAAGATAGACGAACAAAAAAGGTTAATAATCCGAAGAGTAATTGACAACAGATAAATAGCAATATTACTTAGATGCCTAGTACATATAAAGAAAATATTTAATTCAGATAGGTTGGCTTCTGTACTGTTGTTTATAAGCTGTACATATTGTACGGTCATAGGATTAGCATATATGTCTTTAATAAGATTATGCGATTTTACGTAAGAAAATGTTTGTACATAATTAATATAATTATAGTAATTTCTTATGCCCGTTAGGTGGATTAAAAAAATAAGTAAGTGGGAGTAAGGCGATAAATAGGTAAAAGATATTAGGAAAGTTAGGAGATAAATAAATCTAATAGATTGTTTTTCTGAATTAAAAATCTTAAAATATAAGGAACAAAAAAAAATTAAAAACAGGATAGTGAAATAGAAATAATATAAGGGGATCGAGAGATACATGTAATAATAATCGGCGGTTGAGTCATTATTAATTAATATTTTCAGGAGGAAGAAACTGTAAATATTACAATAATAACAATTAATATTAAGAGTTGAAATGTAAATAAATAAAGAAAAGGGATTGTTTACGTGCGTAATAGATAACCAAAAGAAAATATACATATTATCAGTAAATAGGTAAGTGTATATAATTATTATTTTTATTGTTTTTAGTTTTTATCGTTTTTTTTCCCTTTGATTCTTTTTTTCCATTTTTCTTATGGGTTACTTTTATGAAATCTTGTTCGTCGGTTGCCTGACCTGTATCATCGATACACATAGGCATGTTATTATTGGGAGCGGTAGTGTCCCCGTCTATTATTGTAGTTGAGGTTGACGGAGTTGGTGGTGGGGGGGAGGAGGTGCTATGCTTGGCCGTAAACTTGGCCTTGAAACTGCGGGTTTTGATACCAGCTGATTCGGAGCTCTCTAGGACCGATGCAGGCTGGGTGGGGGCAGGAGGTGGCGGGGTGGGGGAAGGAAGTGGGACGGATGGGGCGGGGAAAAGGTGAGGTGGGGGGAGGGGGATTAGGTGGAAGTGTAAACATCGTAGCTTTATCGATGTTTACGGTTTTACTGTTACCTGATTTTATTGTCTCTTGAGTATTTAACTTATTTATATTTTCTCCAAATGTAAACATCGTGTTCACTTGAATACCTATTTCTCTTTTTTCTATTGTTTTGTTATTTTGTCTCGCTATTTCTGCGAATGTTTTATTTCCATAATTTGGGTTTTTTTCTCTAAAAATTTTTTTGGCTTCATTGAGTGATATTTTTAAATTAGTTTGAATCGATTTAATTTCTTTTTGTAAAATGAAAATTGGACAGTTGCGGTCCAAAGCATTGTGTTGTCCCTTGCAATTTACACATTTTGGTGTTCGACTGCACCTAATATTTTCTTCATGTTTTTTCTCTCCACATTGTATACATATTTGTTCTTTTTTACAAAGGTTGGTGGGGTGGGAAAATCCCAAACAATTAAAACACCGCAGGGGATTTGGTACATAGGGTTGTACCCTGATAGTTTCATAACCTACCTGGATTGTTTCAGGTGGTTGTGGTGTAGGGAAAGTCACAATATATGTATTTGTTAATATTTCGTTATCCCCTCTTTTGATTTTGATCCTTACTATATCCATAATGATAGGTGAAAGTTCGTCTTTAATTTCCTGTAAATCTAAAAATTGAAAATCATAGTATCTAACGATACCCTTACTATAATTGAGAGTTTTATGTGGAGTTACCTCTATTGGATATTGACCCCCGAAATTCTTGCATTGTATTAAGGTCTCGGTTTGTTTTGCTGTTACTGTTTCTACTAATAGGGAACCGTCTCTTAATTTCTTAATATTTTTGACTTTACCTACCAAGCCATTTATAAATTTACTTATAAAAAAGGGGACACTTTTTTAAAATTTTCTTCGTCTAATCTCTTTATTGTGAGATATTTCGGGGTTATTTTAATTTCTTTGTCCCATTTTTCAGGGGGGAGTTTTATTCGTCCCCGTGGTCTTTTTTCTTTTTGCTATGGGCTATCTGAAGGATCTGGTGGATCCTCCATTTAAAACAAAATAAATAAAATAAAAAAAAAAAAAAAAATGATAGAATATAAAGAAAAAAAAAAATATATATATATATATATGCAAGAATAAATAATAAATACGAAATAGAATTTAATAACAATAAAAGCAGATACTAAATAATTATTAATAGTGAAATGACATAAAAAATTTAGAATAAAAAGAATAACTTATCAGATCCTGTACGGAGCTTAGGAACCTCTCTAGGCGGAGTCAAGACTGATACTGCTTGATCTATGGTTTTTCCTAGTAAAGAGGGAATATAATTTTTATTAATTTATTTATTTTTTTTTTTTTAGAACAATTATAATTATCTATTAGACTTAGTGGTTTTCATAAGGCCAAAAATCGCTTCTTTTTTTTTAAGGCTCAAGAAATTAGCGCAAATTGGCTTGCACGAGCCAGTTTGTCCAAATAAATTGGAGCGTGTAAACGCAGGTTTGAAGTTTGCCCAAGCCTAAAATTTTGGCTTGAATAAAATCTGTTGGGACAGAAATTCGACTTGAGGTTGGTGCGTTGGCATTATGTGTGTGAACGACGCTGAAGAAGGACATCCTTGGCCATTCTTCTTTCCCACTAATTAGTTTTCGTTCTTAAGGATACAATTTTTTTGTAATCTTCAAGGATTTAACGATTTAATTTAATTTAACGTCCTTAAAGATACTATGTATTTTAAGATGGCGACAGGACATCCTAGTTCACACACATATATATATATATATATATATATATATATATATATATATATATATATATATATATATATAACGTATAAAGTATTAGTTTTTGTCCTAAAGGATACTATATTGAAGTATTCCATGAAATAACAATTGTTAAGATAACGGAAGGATACCCTTGGCCAATCTCCTTCCAAACAAATCAGGTTTCGTCCTTAAGGATACTGTTTATTTTTTTTTAACTCTTTCAGGATGTTTTTAAATTTTAGTTTTCGTCGTAGATCCTAAGGAAGATTTTAAGATAATGGAAGGATATCGTTGCCCTCATATATATTAGTTTTCCATACGTTGGCACGCATAAAAGAATTTCTTCCTAGACGTGGTGTTCCTCTTTGACAGCATCCCTGATCGTCTTCTCCATTCATCATAACAGTCAACTATACTTTTATCATTATATTAGCTTTCATCCGTAAGGATACTATTTTGAGTCTCACCAGGATTTAACGATTTTTAAGTTATACATAGAATATTCCGCCATTATTATCCTTTTAGTTGTTGTCCTTAAGGTTACTATTTTGACATATTGCAGGGTTTAACGATTTTAAGATAGCGGAAGGAAATTATACCATTGTTGTCCGTTGCAAGAATTAATAGTTCTTTGTCCCAATTTTTCATTTTCAAAAAAACACAGGAGAGGTGTTTACTTCACATTTGTGCTAGCAAATCTGAACGTGTAAATGTGCAAACTTGTGCAAGCCAGTTTGAGGAAATGGCTTGAGCGTGTAAACCGGCCTTAAGTGAGTTCAATTATCAATAAAGCTGATCCACAAAAGGATACTGTTTCCAGATCTGCAAGGATCTGACGATTTTTGGCGGCCGAAGGATATTCTTGGCCACTCTCCTTCCCCACTTTATTTGTCGTCCTTAAGGATACCGGTTTTTTTTGTTAAGATTCAACGATTTTATTAGTTTTTGTCGTATAAGGGTACTATTTCAAGACGGTGGAAGGGCATCTTTGGGCTTAGCATATATTCGTTTTCGTCCTTAAGTTGATATATTCTAGAATTAACGGTTTTTAAGTTATCCGAAGGATATTCCACCATCGTTGTTCTTCTAGTTTGCTTCCTGAAGAATACAATTTTGAAGTATTCCTTACAACTTTAAAATATACCTTTTTAGTTATGTTATTGTACTTAAATTTTATAAATTATTTTTAAACAACAATGTAAGTTTCGCTAAAACTTTTAAGCCATCCGAATAAATGAGATAAAGCTTGGCACACTTTTTTTGTATTAAGAATCGGTCAGTATCTTAGTCCCTTCCTCTATTGGGATCAAAGGCTTTCATTTTGTTTGTATTGAAGATAGAAATTTTTAACTGAGCATTAGTGTGTGTACCAGTTTACTGATATGTTTTTTCAGAATTTTGAGCTCTAATAGGTATAAATTTCATTAATCTTTATTTTTTCTTGTTTTTATAGTATATAAATATTTCAACTAATGTCAACTTGAGATATTCCATACAACTATATGTTACGTTTATGTTGGGCTATAATCCTTTACTTTAACACCATTCATTGACATGGAAAATCTAGTTGACGGACAGCAACTTTGTGCCAAACAATGAAACCGTATAAAAAATAAATAAATGGGCTGTCAACTCAATTTCAACTTAACTTCCGCAAACTTATCAAATGTTTCCCTTGAAGAAAATGGGCCATGGATCGAAACAAGTAGTAATCCAAAAGTGCGAGGTATGGACTATATGGTGGATGAGGCAGGAGTTCAAACCCATGAAGTTCTGTGAACTTTTCTGCTGACTGTTGAGGAGTAAGTTCATGAGGGACCATTCTACAGGTCTTTTTCACCTTCCCCATTGAGAGAAGATGGCGACTAACAGTATCTTTCAACATACCACACTACCTGGGAAATTCGCGAGTGCTTGTGGACGGATTTGACTAACAGCTTCCTTCAGAACCTCATCAATATCCATTAATGGCCGCCCGGAGCCCTTCTTCCTTTCCAACGTCGTATCTCCAAGTTTTTTAAACCAACGCCGTGCAGTGCGCTCTTCAAGGACACCTTCCCCTTTATATTTAATAATTTAATGAGTTGCTTCAGCGGCTGTGAAATTTTTTTTCTAGTAATGTCTTAAAATTACGAGAATTTCGTAGGACACTGTCATGTTGCTTCTTTGTAATAAATAACTGAACTGAGGCTTTTTTTGAAGAGGTCCAGTGTTAGTAAACAAGCTTAGAGAATGCTCTAAAGGGATTATTAAGTATTGGTAAATAATAAATAATATTAAGATATTTACAGACTTTTGAACTCTGGTATTTGATAAAACAGTCATTTTTTTTTATACGCCCCATTATTTAAATTCGTTTTCTTAGAGAATAATCTGTGAGAATACATTTGTATTCGTATTTAAGAATATAGATGCCCAAATGATTCGTACGAGTTTTAGTTTTATAAACTGCTTGTTCTAGATCTCTAGTAACTAGAATTAAAATGAAATTGTTGATTGTCAATACGAGGCACTAAAATCAAAGTATTCAGGATCTTACATTATTATTTTAAGCTATAAGTTGACCAGTCAATAACTGGGAAGAACGGTAACTAACTTTTGCCTATTTTATTAGAGTTTCAAATTATAAAAGTTGTAAAGATATTTCTCCGATAGGTTGAGGATTGTGGGTAGAAACAAGGAAAAGCGAACTCTGAGAAGGAAACTCGGCAGCAGAGGAATGACGCTATAAATATAGTCTTCTATAAATGACAGAGGACTCTCCTGCAGAGATATCACCAAGCTTAATAAAAACCATCTTATGTGTTTGTATATATATGTATAAACATATATATATATATATATATATATATATATATATATATATATATATATATATATATATAATAACATATTTATGTATATGGCAGTTCTAATTGTGGTAAGACGTATGTTAGTAGATGTTTGTTTAATATAATATATTATAGTAGTTCTAATCCTCGTTTTTTTTGATAGGTTAGATTTGATACCAATGATTCTAAAATTAGTATTTTTGTGAGTTTGTTTATAATAAGGGCTACAGGGAAGTGTTGCTTTTGTTTCTTAGCGGGGCAAACCCTTCCACCTAAAAATAATTGAGTATAAATAATATATCTTAAAAACTTCTGGACAATGCATGCTACGCCTCTATAATATTCTAAAAGCTGTTGAAAATGTATTAGTGACCTTTGATTTTTTAACAAGCTGTCAAGCCGCTATGGCAAACATTTGGGAAAAATCGTAAAAATAAATGTTTTTCTAAAGTATTATTTTTATAATATTTTATTCATTTTAGGGCCTCCATTGTCCAGGACTCTATTAAACGGGGGGTCTGATGGGTCAATTTGTTTGCTTTCATAAAACGATAGATTCATTTTAATGCTTGATTAAAAATAAACCGAGTTAAAAAATCTGAAAGTGTTCTAAAATTGACCGCAGATTCAGGAATCAGCGAGCAAGCTGTTATATTTTGAGGAAGAAAAGAGAACGACTTCGTATGGCTGCCCAAAACGTGTCCTCGTAAAATAATAAAGAGCCCTGTATTAGAAGAAATTTTGAACAGGAGAACCGATTATTGCAGAATTATCTTGCTTCTTGTAATGAGAACAGATATTGAAAAAGAAATGTTTAATAAAAAAGAAACTATAATTACTGATTTTTCCCTTCATGGAAGTTTAATACATATATAAAAACATGCATACATGTATGCATGTTTTTATATATGTATTAAGTATAGTATTAAGTTAGTATTAAGTATTAAGTTGTATTCATGTCTTTATATCTCATAAATACCGCATATTTACTAGATGTGTTTTCTAACACAGATGTAAATTTCTATTAATAAAAGAAAACATTTTTTTTTTAAAATTATTATTATTATTTTTTTTTTTTTTTTGCAGAACTGTGTAATATAGAAAAACACATAAGAATGAACGTATGTATACGTTCATTCTTATGTGTTTTTCTATATTACACAGTTCTGCAAAAAAAAAAAAAAAAAAAAAAATAATAATAATAATTTAAAAAAAAAATGTTTTCTTTTGTTAATAGAAATTTACAACTGTGTTAGAAAACACATCTAGTAAATATGCGGTATTTATGAGATATAAAGACATGAATACAACTTGTAGAAGAACTACCCATTGGTAGTACTCAAATGAATATTTACAAAAGAAGATCACGAGGCCATCTTCTTTTCAGACACCTTTTTTTTTTTTTTTTTTTTTTTAATTTTTTTTATTATTTTTTTTTTGTTTAATTTTATTTTTTTTTATAATAAAAAATAAATAAATAAAACACAAAATAAATAAAAAAAAAAATCTCCGCTCCCTTAAATAATTATTCCTGATTTTTATATTTTAATGTGTGCTGAATTCGAATCTGAAGGAAAAAAAATTCTATCTAGCATCATTTTTGAGTAAGTAGACCTTATTTTTGAAAAATCTGAAATAGCGTATTTTTTTAAATTTCATTTTTTTTTTTTTTCACTTTCATGAATATTTTTTGTGAATTTTATGTTTAAAATAATAAATTCGAATCAATAGCAAAAAAAAATCTATCAAGCACCATTTTTGATTGGAGGTTGTTTAAAAAACAAACCAAAAAACAACTGAAATAGCACTTTTTTCAGATATTTTTATAACATTTTTTTTTGTGTAAAAACAAAAAAAAAATATTTTATGGTATATAAAATAATAATATTTAATACTGAACATAATCAATCTGATTTTTATTTTTTTTTATTTTGTACTCGACATCATGTCTCCCGTTGTAGTGTCCAACAATAGTCGGCAAGCTTTTACCACAATAACTTTTTTTTTTTCCATTTGGACTATCTCTTGATAAAATCAGTCTCCTTGGTTATTTAAAATTTGGAAAGAAAGTTGGAAGGAAAGAAATTCAAATAGGAATGGAAAAAATGAATTTTTGAGGACATGCTGCTACCCATGGCCTAATATGATGATAACAATTTTTCAACAATGTCATTTCTAAAACAAAGCCTAATTCTGATGCTTTCCAAAGTTTGTCATTTTTATAATACATTATAAAAGTTTCAAAATCAAATAGGTTTTTAAATTTGTTAAAGCTTTCAAAAATGCTCGAAATGAAACACAAATTTGACAAAAAATGGTGCCTGATAGAGATTTTCTGGATTCGTGTTCAACACACTTTAAAAGATTAGAATACAAACACTTCTGTTGAAGGGTGTATGTTAATGGAGAACAGTGTTATAGCTTGATAAAATTATATGAAAAGGTTGCTTGTTCTAAAAGAGAATTATTGCATAATGTGTTGGTACCATTCCTCAGTGTTACACTATTCCTTAGTGTACAAAATCGTGATGTCTGCCTAAAATAATCTGTCAAAATGTTTTATCAGATGTCTGACTTGTCAATAATAATCAATATATCACCTTTTTAACAACGTAAGCAACAGTTATCTGTGCATACAACGTTAGCTGAGAACACGAGCGTTATCTACACTCTAGGGAATGACGTTTATTTATTCAGCTTGCGGTTATCTGTGACGTATATTCAATATAGTTCACCAACATTAATATTTGTGTAAATAAAAATTACCGAGACTAGGATAATATGAAACCGTCACTCAGCCTAGAGACCATAAATTAAGTTTTCATCTATTTTAAAATTATTTTAATTTTTAAAAGGACACTATTTCCGTTTGGTCCATCCACAGGACATAGCCCAGTCATTGAGGGCTGAAATGAGAGGTTTAGAGTTCATGAACTATTTGGTTTATTTTTTACATCAGGGCTTCATTAAGGGCCTTTTAAGCGGTCATTTCAGTTCTCAGTTCCAGTTACAATTCAGTTCGGAAGCGCGCTCTTTTTACACGATCCGTTCAGTTTCATTTTCAGTTATATTCTAGAAAAGTGTAGTTGCTAAATAGCATTAAGATATTTACAGACTTTTAAACTCCGGAATTTGATAAAACGGTCATTTTTTTTTTTTTTTTTTTTATTACACATTGTTATTTTTTTTTTAATATCTGAAACAGTAGATTGGTTCATTCTTAATTTCTGAACAATGTAAAAAAAAAAAAAAAAAAAGAATTTAACAATGTGTAATAATACAAAAAAAAAAATGACCGTTTTATCAAATTCCAGAGTTCAAAAGTCGGTAAATATCTTAATGCCTACTTATTATTAACCAATACTTAATAATCTCTTTAGAGCATACTCTAAACTTGTTTACCAACACTTCACTTCTTAAAAGCGTCAGTTCGGTTATTTATGTCAAAGAAGAAACACGACAGTGTCTTACGAAATTCTCGTAATTTTAAGACATTACAGGAAAAAAAAAATTTCACAGCCGTTGTAGCAACTCGTGAAATCATTAAATATGATGGGGTGTCCGTGAAGAGCATTTTAGATTTAAATAAAATTTAGAAGTGGAGATACGACGTTGGAAAGGAAGAAGGGGTCCGAGCGGCCATTAAGGCATATTGATGAGGTTCTAAAGGAAGCTGTTGAGTCAAATCCGTCCACAAGTACTCGCGAACTTGCCAGAGAGTGTGGTGTGTCAAAAGATACTGTTAGTCGCCATCTTCTCTCCATGTGGAAGGTGAAAAAGACCTATAGACTGGTCCCGCACGAACTTACTCCTCAACGATCAGCTCAAAACGTTTACAGAACTTAAAGGGTTTGAACTCCTGCCTCATCCACCATATAGTCCAGACCTCGCACCTACGGATTACTACTTCTTTTGATCCTATCGAATTTGAGCCTATTTTCTTCAAGGGTAAATTTGTTTTATAAGTTTGCGGAAGTTGAGTTGAAATGCTGTCCAAGAGTTCTTTGACAACCATCTCAAGGAATGGTATTAACATGGCATCGAGCAATTGGCTAGCAGATGGGTAATGACGGTAGATAACAATGGACTATTCTTTGAGTACTAATTATATTTTATATCAAAGAAATGATAGTACAAATATTTGTTTAAAAAACGGTCATTTTTTTTTTTTTTTTTTTTTTTTTTTTTTTATACACCCCATTACATTTTATCTTCAAGAGATTTTGAAATTGTATTTAAAAAAAAAAAAAAATAAAAATAATAATAATAATAATAAAAAATAAAATAAACATTTTTTTTTTTTTTTTACATGGATATGTCTTTTGGCTGGGAGTCTTTTGTTTTTTTTTTTTTTTTTTAATGTTTTCTGTACACACCATATTAAAATGTAAACAATGCACATGTAATTATTTATTTAGTTTAAATTATTATTTTACGTATAAAAATACAGTGTCGAAAGTTAAATATAATGAATATAACAAAATAAAATAAAGAACACGAAATTATACAATATAAAAATTCAATAAAACCAAGCAACAAAGTTATTTAATCATCATGGATAATTAAAAACTATTTAATAGAGAAAATTTATGATTTTGTAATGTTTTAAAGGTATTTCATATTGATATCCTCAATTTTTTTATGGAATTTTTAAAAAATATTTTTAAGGCTTTATACATATTTTTCATCAAAACATTGACCATCCACCGGCCAATGTCCTAGTTTCTGTACTGTTCTTGTCTTTAGAATAGTTTTGTAGTCAGTGAGTAGTCTGCATTCTTATATGAGGTGGTTTATATTTTGTGCTAGAGAGAAATCGCCATAAGACTGAATCTCTTATTTTGAATCTATAAAAGTAAGTGTTCACATGTCCTGTGATTCCTTGTGTATCGGTCCATGAGTGTGATTTAATGTAGGTCCGTAAGTCTGGAATGAAATTATGTAGATGTCTTCCCTTGTGTGTTGTGTTCCAACGTGTCTGCCACTGGTCTACAGCTTTTGTGAATGAAATGCGATTGCTACTGTCAGTTTTTAGGTGATTTAGAAGGGTTCGTATTTTGTCAATGATGGAATTTTAACAGTGTCTGTTTCTTACCATGTATAGAGTACACTGACTGTCCGTTAGTATTGTAATAGTTTTATCTTTTGTCCTCAAATTTTTTAAGTATTCTAGAGATTTAAGAATGGCGAATTGTTTCTAGTGTAACGTTTTTATCCCCCCTCAAAATGAGTAATGTTTTTCTCACTCTCAAAAAAGTAACATTTTGACACGCTCTGTTGTTTTTGCGCAGTTCAAAAAATCAACGAAAGATTCTTTTTCAGAAATTCAATAGGGAAAATATTTTGTTATATTACATTTGTCGCTAGGACCTACTACTTAGGAACTATATTAATTTGAATAAAAAAAAAAAAAAAAAAAAAGAAAGAAACGTTTCACTTTCATTTTTTATAAGTGTGTAACTGTGTAAGTGTATAATTGTAATTTTTGTTTCTGTGAGTGTACTATTTACTTGATCTAGGTTTAATTTAGATAACATTTTTGAAATTTTGATTTACATTTCATAGTAGTTTACTAGTATTATCTATAAGTTTCGAAAGCCTTCTAAGTTTCTTTAGTTAGAGTCGCAGGTAGAGACAGGAGCGGAATATGTTTGTTTTGGGCATATGAAAGTTTTTTGAAGGTAGTTCATATTGTCCATTTAAATATAGATTTTTTTTTTTTAATTCTAAATACTCACCAATCCTTTCCCAGATCGCTGGCATTCCTCAAGGTAGTAAGTATGCTTGGTACCATCCTTTATACAGTGTAAACAGCTGATATCCCAACCCATCCTAATACTATCCTCACAACCTTTGCTGATGACACCAGCATGTTATCAGTCAATGAAGATCCATTTGCTGCATCCCAGACACTCCAGTCACATATCACTTCCCTTGAAGAATGGTATCATAACTGGAGAGTTAAAATAAATCCTAGCAAATCCTAACAAATGACCTTTACCATCCGTCGAAAACCTACCTCATCCAGGCCTTCGGTATCCTTTAATAGTGTACCGCTAAATAACGTGGAACAAATACGATATCTTGGATTTCATCTGGACAAAGACTTATCTGGAACCCTCATACAAGATTAAAAAGGCAAGAAACTGCACGTCGATTTCGACTGCTACAACACCCACTTGATAAACGTTCGAACCTCCCAATTCACTATAAGAAACTTATCTATATGACGATTATCAGACCTATTTGGATTTACGGTATAGATTTGTGGGGACCCACCAAACCATTCTTCCCGCATCCAATCACCCCAATCCAAAATCCTTCGAAAAATCCTTAATGCTCCTTACTTTGTCACAAATGAAGTAATCCACAATGACCTTAATATCCCTTATTGCTGATTTGGCTCGGACCAGATACCTCTCCTTTCATAATAAACTTACTCCGTATCCAAATCCACTTGTTGCACTTGCTTCCCATTCCATTCCTGGCAATCCTCTGCGCCTGAAAAGAAGATGGCCTCGGTATCTTCTTCTTTTGTAAATATTTCATTAGAGTACTACCAATGGATAGTTCCTCTACAAATTATTCATGTCATTATATCTCATGTATACCGCATATTTACTAAATGTGTTTTCTAATACAGTTGTAAATTTCTATATAATAAAAGAAAAATAAAAATTATGGATTTATTTGCTATTGACACTTTTAGCTCCATATATAGATTCGTAATAAGTATGTTCGGAGAAAGTTAAAAATTTGTCCAATTAATTGATTAGAAGCATTGATTGATAGAATGTTTCCAAGGAATCGTAGTTCCACATAATTATATGTTCTGAGTTATTAGTGGTCTTCTTTAGAGAATACAATGGCTTATGTTGTGGGATGGAAATATCTTTTGGCTGGGGTCTAGCTTATTTTTTTTTCACTCAACAAAAGTGTAATATTTTGACTTGAGTGAAGTGAGTTCTGTTGGTGTTACTCGGATCAAAAATTTACCGACACAATTCCTGACCAGAAGAAGTAGATTATAGATAAACTTTTCCATAAATTATTGTTTTTTCCCAGAGAATTTCTTTTTTATTAAAAAGAAATGGAAGGCCTCCAGGATTTTCCAAGCATTTGAAACGCGCCACTTTAAGAGAAATATCAAAACTGGTGCATCTTCGACGAAAATTTGGAGGGATTTAACCTCCGATTAGTACGAAATTGGACAGCTGAGGCCAGGTATTTAAAATAACGTAAAAATATAAGAAAACCACAGCTCGAAACACATCAATTTCAACGGCGCTTATAGTTTGCTGAATAACACATTCAGGAAAGCCACATTTTGTCAAAGGTGATTTTTAGTGAATAGAGGTTTAATTAGTCATAGCACCAAGAAGGTTATTTGTGACCTAATAGGGAGCATTTTGGGTTTTAAGACTAAAACGGCAAGAAACTGCCCGTCTGTTCAGACTACTTCAACATTTACTAGACAAACGTTCAAAGCTCCCAATTAATTACAAAAGACTCAAATACATGACTGTGATTAGACCTATTTGGACGTACGGAGTTGAGCTTTGGGACTCCACTAAACCATCCAATTCATCTCGTTTTTCAATCTTTACAATCCAAAATTCTTCGTAAAATCCTCAATGTTCCTTATTTTGTCACCAATAAACTTATCCATAAAGATCTTAATGTTCCACATGCTGCTGATTTAGCCCATACCAGGTACCTATCCTATCATAGTAAGCTCCATAATCACTCAAATTCGTTAGTTTCTCAACTTGCTTCCCACTCCATTCCTGATAATCCTCCGAGGCGTCTGAAACGAAGATGGCCTAGAGAACTTCTATTGTAGAAGTGCAACTGATGAGTAGTTCTTTTCAAGTTTTAACATGTTATTATAATCGTTGTCAATACATTTGCTTGATGTATATATTCTGTGCAGTTGTAAGTTTCAATAAATGTATATATATAAAAAAAAGAAGTATTTTATTACAAAAAATAGTTTGTTCTTTCTTTCGTACTAGAATAAATTTACAGAACTTTCATAGGGTATTTTTTAATAAACTCGGCACATAATAATAATTATAAAAGAAAAAGTAATAAAATAGATTTTTACTCTTTTAAATAATATTCAAAGACTGTTATAATAGCTAAAATACAAGAAGAAAAAAAATGCCTAGTATTCGTTAAAAATATATATACATTTTAGAAATGGATTTTTTTTTTTCAAATATTCAGCATAGCGAAAGAGGCAAGTTCGTGGTAATTCTTCCATATTCTGTCATAGAATTTTACAGAGTTGAACTACTAGTTTCTTATATGGTTTTGTCTAATACTCATTAGTTCTTCACTAAAGTATGTCAGAAAGTTTTAATCATTATTAAATTAGGTTATTTATTTCAGAAAATTAGTTATCAAGTATATAAGAATACCTTTTTTAATTAAATTGTAGCTATTATTAGAGTAGAATATTATCAGAGATGCAGCCGAAAAGAAACAAAACGTCCAAGTAAAAATACTATTATTGTATACCAACAGTAGCTATTACTGAATTTTATTTGGAATTTTATAAAGGTTTATTTATAATATTTAGATGTTAACACCTATATTTTCATTAATCAATGGAATCAATGACAGTTTGTGTTGAAATAACTAAAAATCTCATCCAAAGTTCTTAAAACTGAATGAAACAAAAACAAAAACCGATCTAATAATAAATAAAAACTGGAAGACAATGCTGCTAATAGTAGAGATGAGATAAAACAGGAAGAGGAAGCTGACAGACGCGGAGTTAACTACAAGCAGATTCGGCCGGGTCAGTTTCACAACTTATCAAAGCCCTTTCTCCAAGTTTGCTCGTAAGCAAACTTTATATTGTTCTCCGTTTCTAAACTTCCCAGATCTCTTTGAAGGGTTGAAGGGATGAACTTTTAAGAGCTCCCGAATGTAAGAAACTCTCTTTTTCAGTTTAGAAAACAAACTGACAAGGAGAGTTTAAAAGATTACGAGTTAAACTATTAAAGCGTTTTGAAATTTCGGACATTATGTAATTAATAAATATGTTTCCTTACTTAAAAAGCTTTATTAAATTTAAAAAAAAAAAAAAAAAAAAACCTAAGCAATAATCGATTAGATACAGTATAACTTCATTGCATCACAATGATATCAATATTTTAGCACATTAATATAATTTCTATAATTATTATTTATTTATATATGGACTACAGAGTTGAACTTTGGGTCTCTACTAAACCTAATTCTTCTCATACACAATCCTTACAATCCAAAATCCTTTTTTTATATGCATTTATTGAAATTTACAGCTGTACAGTTAAAACTTGAAAATAACTACCCATCAGTAGCACTTTATTAAAACTTCTACACTAGAAGGTCTCTAGGCCATCTTCGTTTGAGACGCCTCGGAGGATTATCAGGAATGGAATGGGAAGCAAGTTGAGAACTAACGGATTGAGTGATTATGGAGCTTATTATGAAAGGATAGGTATCTGTTGTAGGCTAATTCAGCAACATATGGAATATTAAGATCTTTATGGATAAGTTTATTGGTGACAAAGTAAGGAGCATTGAGGATTTTACAAAGGATTTTGGATTCTAAGGATTGAATACGAGATGAATTGGATTGTTTAATGGAGAACCAAAGCTCAACTCCGTACGTCCAAATAGGTCTAATCACGGTCATGTATATGAGTCTTTTGTAATTAATTGGGAGCTTTGAACGTTTGTCTAGTAAATGTTGAAGTAGTCTGAAACGACGGGCAGTTTCTTGTCGTTTTAGTCTTAAAACCTTAAATGCTCCCTATTAGGTCACAAATAACCTTCTTGGTGCTATGACTAATTAAACCTTTATTCACTAAAAATCACCTTTGACAAAATGTGGCTTTCCTGAATGTGTTATTCTGCAAACTATAAGCGCCGTTGAAATTGATGTGTTTCGAGCAGTGGTCTTCTTATAATTTTACGTTATTTTAAATACCTGGCCTCAGCTGTCCAATTCCGTACTAATCGAAGGTTAAATCCCTCCAAAATTTATATCGAAGATGCACCAGTTTTGATATTTTTCTTAAAATGGCACATTTCAAATGCTTGAAAAAGGCCTTCCAGTTCTTTTATTTTTCCGGGATACATATCGCTACTTTCTAAGTCAATAATCCATCGCTGCTCAGTTACAGTCCCGATCCGTATAATTAAAAAAAATAAAAGAAACTAACATTTTGTTTTTCATGTAAAATGGGGAACTGAATTTTTATATATTTTATTTTTGAGTATTATTTTCGTGGTTAATAACGATGTAGAACATCTAATGTGCACCTGGAATAAACAGCATGCGTGTTTTCCCCCCCTATTATGAGGTAAGATTGAAAGTTTTTGCTTAAGGGTCAAGTATCACAATGAATTATTGCAACATCAAATTGCTTTTTTATTCTTTAAAATAGGAAACTTGTAATCAAGTCAGGTTGTAGGTAAAATTCTTCAAAGACTTGACAATTCACCTCGACACTTGTAGGGACATAGGCCGTCATATAGTGCACATAATGTTATTTAAAATTAATATAACTTATTGGATAATATTATTTAATCTCGTAAATTAATTTATTGGCGATGAAATAAATCATTCAATTTAGGTATATGTTTGTTAACAGGCTTCATTTTCAAAAATAAATTTTTGCGACGGTCGCTGGAATTAAGTAAAATGCTAGATAAATATGTTCTTCTTATTTAATATATATATTTATATATATATATATATATATATATATATATATATATATATATATATATATATATATTATATTATACAAAGAAAAAAAGGATTTGTTGTTTGCAAAATTGAACAAATCCAGTGTTTTATACTATAACACGTTCGTAAGTGAGTATGCAAATATTTGTGAGCTTATTCCCCAGAAAAAAAAAAAAAAAAATAGGATAAAGTAAAAAAAAAAAAAAAAGTATAAAACCAGTAATTGAAAATAAAAATTATTTAGGGTTCGACAAAATAAATTGCTTTTTCAGGTGTTTGATCGGCAACAAAAACTTTATTTACAATTTAAATATTTCATACATACAAGACTAAAACGACAAGAAACTACCCGTCGTTACAGACTACTTCAACATTTACAAAGCAAACGATCAAACCTTCCACTTAATTACAAAAGAATCATTTACATAACAGTAATTAGACCTATTTGGGCATACGGAGCTGAGCTTTGGGGCTCTACTAAACTATTCAATTCATCTCGTATCCAATCCTTACAATCTAAAATCCTTAGAAAAATCCTCACTGCTCCTTACTTCGTCACAAACAAACTTATTCACCGTGATCTTAATATACCTTACGTTTCTGATTTAGCTCAAACCAGATATGAATCCTTCCATAGTAAGTATCACAACTTGCTTCTAATTCCATTCCAGATAACCCTCCGAGGCGCCTGAAAAGAAGATGGCCTCGGGACCTGCTAATATAGTACTTTATTATATAAAACCTTTATAAGTGCTACCAATGGGTAGTTGCTTTTAAACAATTGACGTGACATTTTTATCATTGTCATCGTATTTACTTGATGTATTATATTTTATTTTGTTTGGGAATTAAACAAAAAATAGTACAAAGCGATTAGTACATAAAGGAACTAAGCATTTATTATTGTAATATATCAATCTAATTTATTTATTGTTATTTTAAATATGCTTGTAGTATGTATATGTATATAAATATGTGTGTATATAGCTATGTATGAGTATGTGTGTGTGTGTGTGTGTGTGTGTGTGTGTGTGTGTGTGTGTGTGTGTGTGTGTGTGTGTGTGTGTGTGTGTGTGTGTGTGTGTGTGTGTGTGTGTGTGTGTGTGTGTGTGTGTGTGTGTGTGGGGGGTGTTTGTGTGTGTGTGATTGAGAGCCCTTGTTTTTAGAAGGAACAGAATAAGTTGTACACAGCTGTAAATTTCAATGAATAAAAAAAAAAAAATATTTCAGGCATGCAATCTCTACTAGAATTCCCAGCAATATTAGTTATTATAAGAGATGATCGCCGTTTAGTCAGTGTATATTAGTTAATCCTACTGACCGGCTGCTTTTGTTGTCAGTGACAATTTGGCGATGATAAAACAAAGAAGAAAAATATAAGATAAACAAAACCCGAAAGAAAAAAAAAACTGTCGGCCAGTGACTAGTCGGCCCTCTCTAGTTATTGTATCTATATTTTATAATAAAATAATTAAATAAAATGTTGATTTACTCGTAATACATCTCACTTTATCGATACAGCACATTATTAATTGAATATATTTCCGACTTTAAACATCGATCATGAAATACTTTCCTTTGTTCTATTAAAGGAGAGAGGGGCCTTGCAGTGACCTCGTTACGAAGATACGAGGAAAGCTGATGCACTTTCGAGCTATCTTTAATGCAGTCTGGATCGACAAGGTTATTGTTTAGTGCCACACTTACTTTGTTTGCCTTCGAAAACACTTAACTTACTTGTCGTCCTAATTCCTAAACATATCTCTCGTTTTCTAATATCAAAGAGAGTTTTAGGTGAGTCTTCATTATTATTTAGTGGTATATATATACAGTTATTTTTTAAAACTATTTATTGTTATTTACAACTGTATACATCATACAGGGTGATTACTTCTTATAGTAAAAAAAAAAAATTATATATGTGTGTGTGTGTGTGTGTGTGTGTGTGTGTGTGTGTGTGTGTGTGTGTTTAGTAAGGTTCTTGAGGTTCAGTCAATAAATAAAAACTACTGTCTTGACGACATTTCGAGACTATATTGTTCTCATAATCATGCCCTACAGTGAAAAAACGGGTTACAATAAAATTATATAAGTTATTTCAAAACCTAAAGTTAGCTACAGTACAAGTATATAACAACAAATGTTAGAATAATAAAAATATATATAATTATAGAATATAGAGGAGTATGAAGCTAATTACTCAGTAAGTACTTACTCTGCTCTTATTCTGTAATTATATATATTTTTATTATTCTAACACATTTTGTGATATACTTGTACTGTAGCTAACTTTATGTTTTAAAATAACTTGTATAACTTATATAATTTTATTGTAACCTGTTTTTTCACTGTAGGGCATGATTATGAGAACAATATAGTCTCGAAACGTCGCCAAAATAGTTGTTTTTATTTATTGACTGAATCTCAAGAACCTTACTAAACTTTAATAGTAACAGCCAAGAAATTTTTATCCATATATATATATATATATATATATATATATATATATATATATATATATATATATATATATATATATATATATATATATAAAATACCACAGATTTTCTATTCCAATCCGTTGTAGATATACAATAATTCAAAGATTTTTTTTTAGAAAACCACTTTTTTTACCATCAACGCTGTAATATCTTTACATTTTAAGCGGAGTACATGTAACCATGAATTTTTCAAACTAGGGACCTAAAGAACAGCTCTATCTGCAACTTATTCAAGGAACTTACAATGTCTTACAATACTTCAACGCTCACCGTTTTTCAAAAAAAAAAAAAAAAAAAAAAAAAAAACTATCCACAAAACTGCATATATCACGAATACTTGCAAATTTAACTAGATTTCATATCGTATGATCAAATTAATTATTTCGTATCGATTTCATTGACAACTTTATTTTTAACCGAAAAAACATGGTGGTTTCATTTGGCGTACAAATCAGTTACATGTGTAACTAAGACATTATCATAATCGCTTAATGGAAATATACATTCCAATCATCATGAACTTTTCATTGGGATAAAAAGCAAAGAAAAATATTATTTATTTTATTTATTGTTTAGTAGAAAATAAAGGAAAACTATCAATAAAGCGCCACCAGATCAAATGATTTTATGTTATTACATTTATTTATTATTATTATTTAGGATTTATTATTTCAGGGTTATTATTTATAGACAGATGGGTCTGTTTTATCATGGGAAGGCATTTCTACCAATCCATGTGGGGTATCGTTTATACTGCTTTCGAATAATGTGGAGGAGCACCATGGTGTTGGAAAATCATATTTTGCCGAACTTCAGGTGGAATATTGTGATGAAGATATACTAGAATATTTTGTAACATATCCAAGTAATTCTTACCATTCAATTCTGTTGGGCAAACTATGATTTTCCGACACTATTCGAAAGTATTTGAATTATTGTATATCTGCAACGGATTGGAATAGAAAGGTAAGATTTGCGGCATTTTTCTTAATATTTTATCTTGTTTTACCCTTTATTTTATTTATTTTTTAATTACACTTAGAGGGAGTCACCCTGTATACAACAACTGAATTTAAAGAAAATGATTAGAACGACACGTATAATAAATGTTCAATAAAATTTCTACATTAGAAGGTCTTTCGCCCATTTTCTTTTCAGACGCCTCGGAGGATTATCGCTAATTGAGTGTGAGGCTTGTTTGAAGACTAGAGGATTCAAGTGGTTTCGAATTTACTATGAAATTAGTAAGTATCTGGTTAGGGCGAAAAAGTTCTTTATGGATAAGTTTGTTTGTAGCATAATGAGGAGCATTGACAATTTTACGAAAATTTTGAATTGCAAGGATTATATACGAGAAGATTTAGAAAGTTTTATGTAGCTCCATAGTCATATAAATAATTATTTAGTAATGTATTGGGCGCTTTGAACGCTAGTCAAAAAAAAAAAATTAAAAATTATTCTGAGACATATAGACCCCTAATGTTGAACAACTACAGGTACAATTTTAAAGAAGATTAGTAACATACCAGCACTACTGTGCTGTTAATTACAAAATTAATTTTAAGGAAAAAAAAGATTTAACAATGGAAAAGACATAAAAAAACGTTGAATATACTCACTACAACCTTATTTGAAGATTAATTTTTAAATAGGTGAAGTAACAAATGGTTGTGAAAAGAAGTGAATGAAGAAACTTCGAAAATATGGACAGGTATGAAATTAAAAAGATGTATAAAAAAAAGTAAAAATGATGTAATTACAAAAAAAAAAAAAAAAAATCACATTTTTACTTTTTTACCAATGTGAGGTGGTAGACAAGTTGATAAGTATTCAAAGGTGGATAGAGAAAGAAAAAGTGAATTGATTAAGTATATTGGTTTTTGATGATTTTAACCGAAAGGTATCAATCCAGAAAAAGCCAACCTACCAATATACATAGATATTTATTTAAAAAAAAAAAAAAAAGAAAGTAGTAAATCTTTTAACTTGGAAGCCTCTGGATCAAATTAATGCATAATCGACTTATTTCTAAAAAGTATATTTTTTATTTATCTATTTTTTGTAGATTTATAACTACAAAAAAAAATCCATCAAGTAAATGTGATTATAACGTTATATTAATATGGATGCCACTCGTGAAGCAACTACTCACAAGTAGCACTTAAAAGTCCAAGAAAAGAAGGTCCCAAAGCCATCTTCTTTTCAGATGTCTCGAAGGGTCTTCAGTTATAGAATGGGAAGCAAGTTAAGATCCTAGTGGATTTGAGTAGTTTTAGAGTTTACTATGAAAAGATAGGTATCTGACTTAGGCTAAATGAGCTATATACGGATCATAAAGATCTTTATGGATAACATTATTTGAGCCTAAAGATCATTAAGAATTTTGCGAGGGATCTCGGACAGTAATGATTCTATAAGAGATGAATTATATGGTTTAACTGAGCCCCAGAACTCAACTCCATATGTCAAAATAGGTCTAAATAGGTACTTTTATATAAATGATTCTTTTGTAATTATTTGGGATCTTAACCTGTTGCGTTAAACGTGCGCCTGTCTACCAGCCGCATACAAGATATTAATTGTTGTTTTGTTGGCACTACTGATATCCCTCGGCTGTCTGGGTTTGTTGTATTCGCCCATCAGTTACTAACAAAGGAAAGCCAAGGGTTAACGAAGCCTTCCCTACCCCAATTCAGGTAATTTTTTTTTTTTTTTTGTTTATTACAATTAGTCGAGTTGGACTGAGTCTGTGAGTCGAAGGGTGTGATCCCTACTGTATTTCCAGTGCGTCTGACAGGCGTAGGTGTGATTGTGACATATCTTTATTACAAATCTCATTTAAATTGTTTTTCATTTATTGATTCGTCACTTTTTATTACTGAAATAGGTTTTTCTTTTTGTCGAAGGATGAGTGGTGAAAGATTGTACCGAACTGATGACACCGACTTTGCAGAAGGAATACGTTAATTATTTGAAGAAGAGGATGTCTTCTAAAGATAGCGACGATTTTGAAGGGGACGACGCAGAAGCAGATGAATCGAATGAGGGAGGAGATGAAATGGAAGAGGAAGCAGATGAATCAGGAACCGAACTTTATGAAGAACCAATAATTCTTGAAACTGACACTGAAAACGAGGGTCGGATGATCAAGAGGTCACTGCAGAGGAAAAGCTGAAGAAGAGCCACCAATTTATAAAGAGAAAAACGGCTATGAATGGAAATTAAAGGTGCCACCAAAAAAACGGTTCCAGTTCGCAATATTTTGAAAAATGAAGGGACCAGGACTGTCTCGTTATGCTGAGGAAATCTTAGGTGCCTCATCGACCGAATGTGATGTGTATGGAGCAAAGCTCTCAATTTTATCAACCTTTCAGAGGTCTGAAGAAGGAATAGCTGAAAATCACTCTAAAAAATTGTTTACTGTTTTATGCTCATGTTATGACAAAATATTTTTTTAATGCGTTAAAAAGATGTTCTGTGATTTTTTCTTATTTATATTGTAGACCTTGAAAATTAATGATTTTGTGTTAATTTTGAAAAAAATGTGTATTTTTTAAATGTATATAAATAAATCTTATTTTTCTCACACCTAAATTTATATTTATACATCCATATTATCCAAATGTTTATTACAGATCATAAGAAATATTTATAAGTTCCTAATATTTAAAAAAAGAAAGTCATAAAAACGTTTTGAGGCATTGAAACAGAGAAAAGGGACGTATGCGCCTAATAGACGCAGGTGTGATAGACTACAAAATGTAGGGTGTGATGCAACGGGTTAAAATCTTTAAATGCAGTCGATAAAGTATAAAAATAAGTTTATTAAATTTGCTTAGCTAAGAATATAATAACATGAAGGAAACTTGAATTTATATTATAAAAATCTAGTATTCCAAACAAAGTTCTATACTACAATGAAGGCTTGCGAGATAAGCCACAACTTCATATCCCTAACATCTTCTCTATAACAAAAAGCATATGTCAGATATTATACTGCAGAAACTACAAAAATAAAGCTATACATTTTCTGAGAGAGAGAGAGAGATACGCCTAATTAATACAAAAAACAGATTGCTTCCCAACTTTATTGGGTTGTTGCATAGACAGCGTACCAATATGTTTAATAAAAGGTAGCAACACTCTATACAACAATTCAAGATATTCCAAGGTATAAATTTCCTTTTATTTATTTTTTGTTTTTTTTCTTTCCCATTTATTTCATTCTACTTTTTCCTTTTTACTTCATTTTCCTCATAATATTAATTTTTTTGTTCTTTCCTCCTTCAACAAATAGCGTCCCTACAACTTAACAGTAACTCAAATCACGTTAGTCTTATAGATAATTTATGTGGTAGATAATGCTAAAGGAGTCCAAGATTACAAGATACAATTTATTAAACAAGATTAAATGATGCTCACTTTTTAAACTTTGTTTATAAAGATCTCTTGGAATTTTAATGTATTTATATTTTCGAGTGAAATTACATTCAAATTTTAAGTAATTTATTTTTTAAAAAAGCGATTTTGCCGCTTATCACTAGTTCGCTCGGCATGGACATACGATATCACCAAACGAAGGTCTAGGTACCTTTTAAAAAGAGTTTACCTTCAGACTTCGCCTTCAGGCAGGAACATAAACCAGCAGCTAATGTGCACTAAGATGGCTATCTTCAAATAAGTAGAAGAAACGGGGAAATAAAATTTGAGGAATATTTAAATATAAAGTGAAATATCCAAGGACAGGGGAACAGAATTTGTTTAAATTGATGGAATAATTTTATTCAGTTGAAATACCAAACTGAAAAAAAAAATAAAATAAAATAAAGAATTGGATAGCAAATTATTTTTTTATCTCTTTGATGCAATATAAAAAGGAATATAAATGAGAAATGACTGTTATTTAAATGTATTATTATCGATTCTTGAGGAAAAGGCATCGAAAGTCGATAACAAAATCTATTACTAAGCACTATCGATACTTCTAACGTGATATAAAATTGAAAACAATTGATTTCAAGAATAAAAAATTTCTACCGCAAGCCTATTCTTTGACGATACTTATTTGCTATTGAAAATTAAAGAAATAAGATTAAAATTTCAACTTCGTTGCACCATAATCTCATATCTTATGAACCTTTAGGAATGTTGTTGAAATTGAACAATGTAAAATAAATCCAAACAAATCTGACCAAATAACCTTTACCATACGTCGTAACCTTACTACTTCATGTTATACACTATCCTTCAATAATATTCCAATAACTCCAGTTAAACAGATCCGCTATCTAGGACGCCATCTGAACAATCGCCTTACTTGGAATCCACACATAAGACTAAAATGATAAGAAACTGCTCTTTACTATCCTTTAGTACACCAACTTTTACTAGCCAATCGTTCAGTGCTCCCTATAAATTACAATCTAAATGACAGTAATTAGATCTATTCGAACATACAGAGTTGAGCTTCGGGACTCCACTAAACCTTCAAATTCTTCATGTATCCATTCCTTGCAATCCAAAATCGTTCGGAAAATCCTCAATCCTCCTTCCTTACTTTCATAAATGTATCAGTGTTTCATATTTTGCTTATTTAGCCCAAACCATATGCGTTATCTTTTCATAGTAAACTCTATAACCACGCAAATCCACGATCCTCTCAACTTTTTTCCCTTTCTATTCTATTAATCAAAATTGAACTCACAAGAAATCTATTTGTAATACAGGAGTTTAATAATTCAATTCAACCGTATAATCGTATTATTCCTTAATTACCTCTTAGGCATAATTCCTCCTCTTTCAGCGTTCTTGATATACCTCAGAAGCAAAATATATGATAGCGTGTTCTCTGTCACAATCTATGATGAAATCAATTAATAGTAAATCATAATTACAATCCAAATTCAGGTATTTGGGTTTTGGTGGGGTGGGTTGGCAGGAGTTGTCTAGGCAGCAGTCGATTATTTCGGTACCAAGCCTTAGCCTGGGTGCACATGAGCTGGAAAACAATTGGAACGCAAAGATTGTTTTTAATCGGATAGTCAGAGATCCATTGGCAATATAGGCCGATGCACATGGCACTCCGACAGCTATCGGACACACTTGCCTATCTCATGTTTGAGGCCGCCGCAAGTTGGCCAATTCCTTCAATTTTTCCTAAGACCATAACTTCGCGAAAAATAGTTCGGTTTCGGAGTTTTTTTTTTCCATTTCGTAGGTTCTGGTTCCAGCATAAATTAATATTTGAAGATTTTATTCAAAAAAGCTTCGTTTTCGTGTTATAGGTTAAAAAAAAAAAAAAAAAACGCTGATTCTTTTAGTCAATTCATCAAATGAACAAATAGACATCCGAAAAATAGTTGAAGAACTTTTGTTTATCTACCCTCAGTTCAATGAAAATAGTGTTGAAAGCACCTTTTATATATCTCGCATCGTTAAATGGCTAAACCAATATCTTCTTTTTATGATCACTTTTAAAAACGTATTTGTACACAAAGTACGAAAATAAAACCTTCTTTTTATAAATTTCAACTTTCGCTTGATCCATCTCGGGAGAAACAACACACAACACTGAAGAAGAAAAAATCTCCATCCAGTTAGAATTTTTTCTAGATCTCAAAGAGATAGGACGCCGCTCCCTATCTCCATGTGCACAGAAACTCATATAGGAATCAAAGAGATAGGATGTAAAACAATCTCGGCGTCCCGATTGTTTTGCAGCTCATGTAGGATTTCGCTGTCTTTTTAATTACTGTAAAATATCTTTCAATTACCTTTACCGCCTAGAAATTTATTAAAGATATGCATAAGCACCTCGTTCCTCCCCACTGCACCCTAAGCCATCAATAGTACTCCGATTAATAAAATAATGTTGAGTACAGCTCAACGAAACAGATAGATGCTGAATGAAAATATTTTCGAGATAGGAATATTTTCTCCAAAGTTTTTATTCTTAAAACATTTTTTTCAGAACTAAGTTACAAAAAAGGTTCATTCCTTTACGTGGTGTATACAGCTGACATACTGACGCATCCTAGCACCACCCTCACAAGGTATACTGATGACACTTGTGCGTTATCAGTAAACAATGAACCATTTATTGCCACTCGGACACTCCAATCCCAGAATGGTGTTAAAAATAAAGGATCATAATAAATCCAAACAAATCCCATCATGTTTTAGGTTATTACCTTTACCCTTCTTCGTTAATCAACGACTTCCTCTCCTACAGTATCCTTTAATGATATTCCACTAATCCCTGTTAAACAGACCCGCTACCTAGGACTTCATCTGGACAAACGTCTTACTTGGTATCCAATTTTAAGACTAAAACGTAAAGAAACTGCCCGTAGTTTGTTTGTTTATTTCGTTTAACGTCACTTTATGCTGCTATGGCTAATCGGACGATGCTACGGTGGGAGTCCTAAATTTTGCCTATCCAGGTATAATTAAGACAGGGATGCTATGCTATTATGGTTGCTCTGCTAACCACTACACCACAGGTGAACCCTAACTCCCCGTCGTTTTCGACTACTTCAACTTTACTTGACAAACGTTCAAACTTTCAAATTAATTACAAAAGACTCATTTACGTTACATAACAGGAATTAGAACAATTTAGACATTAGAGTTTTGGGGCTCTACTAAACCATCCAACTCATCTCATATACAATCGTTACGATATAAAATCCTTAGAAAAATCCTCAATGCTCCTTACTTCGTCACAAACAAACTTATTCACAAATATCTTTAAAAACAAACGCCACAACCATTCAAATCCATTAGTATCACAACTTGCTTCTCATTCCATTCTACAAATTCATCCGAGGCGTCTGAAAAGAAAATGTCCTCGGGACCTTCTCATATAGTACGTCACTATATTGAACCTTTATAAGTGCTAACAATGGGTAGGTGCTTTAAAAACAAGTGACGTATCATTTTTAGCATCACATTTTCTTGATGTATAATATTTTATTTTGTATACAGTTGTAAATTTAAAAAAAAAAAAAAAAAAAAAAAAAAAAAAAAAAAAAAAAGAAAAAAAACAAAAAGAAAAAAAGAGATTTGTATGACAATAAGGAATTTTAGATTTTAAAAAATGTTAAAGCTGTTGATAATCAACTATTGAGAGCTCTGGGAGCTTTTAGAAGGAACAGAATAAGTTACTTTCATCGCCATGAGGACTGCGATGGCCGCAGGATGTGGGGAGACTACCCAAGGAGCTGGTGGTAATATGAAAGTCTAAAGGAAGGAGCTTAAATAGAGAATCCGCCTGAGGTGAATAGGCGATGGTGGGGCTTTGTTGGCCGCGCTGGCTCTCCTCCAATAGGTGCTACTTATACGATAAAAGAAGGTATAACAAAAGAAGCTCTCTCTCTCTCTCTCTCTCCATCTCGACATATATAGAGATATGTTTCCATAGATCTGTTGATGAACCTTAAACATTCGAGCACATAATATCCATAAAAAAAATAACAACGAAAATAATATACGATTCTGCCAAAAACGATCGGCAATTTTCCCTGCTAAAAAGTAGACAGTTTTCAATTATCGACATCTTTAAGACAGCCAAATATATTTTTTATAATTTTCGGTGTTTTATTTATCTGAGTGGTTATTGTACCATTAGATAAGAAATTTAAGGGCCTATCGAACCCTGGTGTCTTTATTTTGAAAAGTAATTTTATTTTTAATATTCCATTAATCCCTGTTGAACAGATCCGCTACCTAAGACTCCACTTGGACAAAAGTCTTACTTGGAATCCTCATACAAGACTAGAACTACAAGGAACTGCTCGTCGTTACAGACTACTTCAACATTTTTACTAGACAAACGTTCAAAGCTCCCGATTAATTACAAAAGACTCATTTACATGACTGTGATTAGATCTATTTGGACGTAGGGAGTTGAGCTTTGGGGCTCCACTAAGCCATTCAATTCATCTCGTATACAATCCTTGTAATCCGAAATCCTTCGAAAAATCCTCAATGCTCCTTACTTTATGACCGACTAGCTGAAATTGCCCGAGCTCCGCTACGGTTTAATATCATTAGGATTAAGGACAACTTAAATCAGTAAAAGATAAGCTTAACGTTTATAATTATTATTACTTAAATAAACCTAAAGAATTCCATTCTTAGAATAATTTCAATAAGTAAATTTGACAATTTGCAAAAGATAATTTTATTTTGATAGTCCTCCAGTGAAGCTTCGAGGCAGCGCTACCATCTTACCAGCTCTTATACCAGACCATTAGCTTTTCTTATGGCATACTTTATGTGAATATAGTCTCAACTTTTTTGATTTTTTCGAATAAAGTTTAGTCTTTCTGTTTCTACTTTTGCGTAAATATCAAGCATAAATTGGTTGAGGAGATTACGAAATTAAAGTAAATAAGGTTCTTCACCTTTTCGCCCCATCAACATTCAGGCGTAAAAATCAGCTGCAGGCACAGTTTTCTTAAGTGGTGTATAGGTGTTTGGGCCCGCTGGGGGATGTTAATACTGTAGCCATCTTCTCCATGGCCGAACATGATACGATACTGAAGAGAATCAAACGCTTGATAGAACTCACTGATTCTCAGTTTTTTGTCCCTACATCGAACTGGCCTTACATGTCATCACCAGAGAACATAAGTCTTTTAACCTTCTCTTTAACATAAGTCTTAAGTCTTTTAATAGCTTCTCGTCACGAAACAACTCAAACTTGTAAGGGTCCACCTCTGCAGCCACCATGAGTTTACAGAAAGTATCATATTATAAGGTTTCGACATCGATCGTGTTTTTGTTTGTTTACAACTATAAGGAACTTAATTTGTGGTCAAAGTGTGCGGCTTAAACATCTAACCTATTTTTTAACTTAGTTTATCTCCAAATACCATATGACAATTAATCTTTTATTATTCACTCAATAAAAATTGTAATCGCATTTTTCGCGAATTAGCCGCGATCCAGGCCGATTTTTTAAAATTCCTTTCTTAGCGAGCACCTACGGCCCTAGAGGAAGCTACATGTCGAACTTCATTCCAATCCGTTCGGTGGTTTCTGAGATTTCGTGTTAAATGAGTGAGTGGTATTTGACAAATATATAGAAGATAAACATATCCATAGACCTTAATGTTCCTTATGATTTAGCCCAGACCAGATACCTATCCTTCCATAGTTAACTCCATAATCACTCCAATCCACTTGTCTCCCAACTTGCTTCCCACTCTATTCCCGATAATCCTCCGAGGTGTCTGGAAAGAAGATGGCCTAGAGACCTTTTATTGTAGAAATTTTTATTGAAGTGCTACTACTGAGTAGTTCTTCTAAAGTTATTTACATGTCATTGTATTCATATCAAACATTCTATAGTTATTTACATGTCATTGTATTCAATATCACAATATATATATATATATATATATATATATATATATATAATATATTTACAGAAGATAATGTTTTGTAACTTATTGATTAGAGTCTATAGGTACTTTCCGCCTTTGTACCGGTGTACACTAGAGGTTGTACCAATGGGCATTCATTTCTTCATAGGTTTATAGGGATAATTGAAATGATATTTAGAAAAACTCATTAGCAATAATTTTTTACTAAATGTACTTGACAAAATATAATATTTAAATAAGAAAAGTCGACTTGATATGATTGAACTAGAAGCCCGAATAGAAAGGTGGAAACAATAAAGTTAGCGTATGAAAGTAAATAGAAACTTAACTTATTTGGAAACCTTTTAACAATAAATAAATCTTTTATGTACCTATAATTATTATTAACGAGTGTCACAGACTTTTTTTAATTGAAAAAGTCGAATCATTAGAGATCGTATCCATGAAAAGATGTAGGAAAATATAATTATTTACATAATCAGTTATAAAAGATGACGAAGGTAATTTTCTTTTGATCTCTCTTATTTCAATTTCATAATCAGTAGCGATGTCCGGAAGAATAAATTTTGGGGTTCTATCATTTGATGAAATTTTTTTCTTCAAGTAGCAAATGTTGAACGTGAACGAGTCTACTTTTTATTAGATCAAAGCTATAAAGTGCTTTACAATACCAAACATAGCAAACATACATTTCTTCATCATCAATTTCTTTACCTTGTTCATAATCATTCATCAATTCATCCAAAAAATTACAATCTTCGTTTGATGGATCAGCCAAGATCACATTTGTGAAATCTTCACTAGTTGAATAGTTTGTTATAAATAGCGAGTGGCGAGCTGTCTCCTCTTAAAAAAAAAAAAAGGTTAAACGAATAGTAGGTATCCAAATTTAGGCATTTTGTATCACGCGGAATGCCTACAAACTTTTCCGAAATATTTATAATTGAAATAATGAATTAATAAACTAAGAGAAAAATTTGTTGTACCAGTGGACACTTAATCATCTGTCCACAGGTTCAGCTGGCAATGGTGTCCACAGGTACACCTGAACGCCATGTAGTGCGGAAAGCTCAGTTTCACAAAACCTGTAAGCGATAACTAATATGAAAACATATGAAGTTAAGATATATTTATCGGACAACCCAATGATATATTACTGCCTAGAATGTTTCTATGTGAGGTCTTAAAAAATTAAAAATCACTGGTTGGATTGGTCAGGATTTGGAAGAAAAAGACTTTAAAATAATAATTTATATGAAACTGTTGATCTGACAATTTTGAAAACACACGTGCAACTGCAGGGAGATGCTTGCAGCACTACCAATCTAACAATTTAAATTTCCCTCCTCCCACTCCCTCTATATTAAAAATGTCCACTGGTATAACTGTGCTTTAGGTGCAACACCCTATATATTATATTCCCCTATATATATGTATATATATATATACACTCACACTCCGTTAACGGCTATAAAACATATTGGCAATAAACAAAAACGATCTTTATATGAATATATGACATAAAAGCGATCTACATCAAAACAAAAATTACGCCTTATAAAAAAACACAAATCCCATCAAATAGGCTGGTACTTCTAAACATTTTAACCTTTGCGACTTATAGTCCTGTCAATGATGTATTATAGAGTGCGTTTTCTGAAAACCATGGTTTTCCTTCGGAAACATGTTCAGGGTAATTAGGAAGTTAACGGACTAAGATTCCTGGCGTTTTCGGGCCTAGGAACAGGGACGAAAGAAGATAAAAAAAAAATCATTTTTGTATCTATAGTTCTATCGATCTAAATTAAGTTAGCGATCTAAATTGTTTTTGTTATAGCGATTTTAACACAGTACGGGATCTCAGCGTACTGGCATGAGTGTTTTATGAGGCTTGATCAAAATTTCAAATAATATTTTCTTCCATTTCGTTAAAGGTAGACTTTAATTAAAGTTAATCATTAGAGAAAATAATAAGACCTCTATAAAATCCAGACTACGGATCCAACCGTATAAAATACTATTTTTAATCACCGGCGCAAACGCTAGTAATGACACTGGCATCAGTATTAATGCTAATGTTGGCGACGTCATTCGGGTTTAATAGCGTTCGTGTCCTTGTATCTCTTAGCTCAATGTTTATCGAAGCAGTCTCATGTCATTCAGGAGTTTTTGTAATTAAGAAAATCGTCACAGAGATAAAAGTTTTTAAAAATAAAAATAATTGAGAAATATTTAATTTTATATTTTTTTATTCAAAGAAGGATCAAGTTGTCATATAATAACTAAACACACCCATTGTCTAACACAACATTGTACATACTATGCCCAAAGCATGGGATTTTCCTTGCTACAATAGTTAGACGCATTCAAAGATAATCAAATAATATCAGTGTAAACAATAAAAAAAAACGAAAACGAAAAAGAAAAAAAAATTAATTAATGAAAGCTATTAGAACAAAAAATAAAAATTCGTGTCAAGATAACCGGGCGTTCTATTTGCAATGCTGAAGTTCGTTTAGCATTATTTCTTCATTTCTGAATTATTATTTTACAAAATAATATTTAAGCAGAGGGTCCATGTTGTATGACTAATTCGATCACATGAAACATGTCCATATGAGGTTGAATGCGTATGTCTGTTCTGTGTGATATCTTTAGCATCAGTCAATGAAGGCCGAAAATAGGTTGTAGAGTGCGTTTTTTGTAATCCAAGATTCTTCGGAAAGATGTTGAGGGTTGTTAAGAAGTTAATAAACTCTTTTTCGAGCCTAGGAACAAGAAAAGGGGGGGGGGCAAAAGGTCCTAATTTTTTCAAATATTCCCGGTTTATCTCTCATATTTTTCTTTCCAACTGCGCAATACGCAAAACATGACTATTTACTAAATTAATGTTAATTAAATTCTTAACAAATAGTGTACTATACACTTCATTCATATTCAGTGCTGTTTAAGAGATACTCGCTTGGAAAATTTGAAAATTTAAAAAAAAACATTTTTCACCTCACGTACTCTCTCTTTATCTTCGAAAAGTATTATGATAAATGTTGTAGAACATTAAATATACTTCAAGAAAATGTATATATATTCCAACTTATCAACAGTTACACCAATTTTAATGTAGTTTGGAAATATCTGTCATTTAGCAGTCGTCTTATTTCTTGAAACTCAATGCCTCCAATAAGTCTATATACGCATTATATAATCTAATCAACCGTAAATAATGAAATTCAATGATTCATTCTCACACTGAGAGTCTCAAGTTGCGATAAGTCGCACATCTCCGTGAAAACACGTTTGTGGGTACTCTTTAGACTATAACTTCAAAAATTGTATTGTATTAAACAATGTATGTAAAAATGTATTTAACTCTTTCGATATTGTTTTGTCATTTATTTTGTTGATAATAAATACGCTTTAGCATTCAAACGTAGTCTTAATGTAAAAATCAGGGTTTGAAATCAATAATCATTTTATCCAAAAAATCATATAAAAATTATTATATTTGATTTTCAATTTAAAAATCATTCCTGATTTAAAAATAAAAATTTCAATTGATCTTTGATGATTATGGATTTGATTAAAAATTATGATCACTCACTGAGTCATACGTTATTCCATAAATAATAATGATTAAATTGCGATAAAAAAAATGTTGATCAGAAAATAAAAATCACCTTTTACACACAAATTGATTAAGATGTTTGTATACAAAATACTCGAAATATATCTTGGAGATAATTCAAAAAATTTAACTTTCTGATTTAGAAAGGAATTACTCAAAAATTATTATTATTGTTAATTGTAAAAATTTTGTTCAAAGATAATGATCAGAATTTGATTTTTATCAGTTATAATGAAAAATAAAAATAGATCTGAATAAAAATCATCAGATAATTTCAAAAATTCCAGATAAAAATCTGGATCGATTTTGATTTTGATTTTGATTTTTTTTAATTATCGATTTCAAACCCTGGTAAAAATATATAATAATAATAATAATAATAATAGCTTATATGTAATAGATGTTTGATGAAAAACCTTCACTGGTTGTCAAATTGATATAAATAATACATCAGAAAATGAATATTAATATACAAAAATATTGAATTTGGTTAGACCATAAAGAGTGGCAATTTTTCTAAAACCTATAGTTTTAATCACAAAATGGATGCATAAAGTTAGTTACTTCCTTTGTCTAAGGTAATTAAGGATATAAAAATTATGTTTATTATATCAAGAAGGAAAAAATGTTAATTCAAAGAGGAAAAAGAAAAAAACTACTTTGCAAATCAAATACCTCTTAGATCAGATAAACTATGACTCAGCTCTTATTACGAATGTTTTTGAGCAAGGTGTTTCCCAAGGTAACATCTTCGGTCAGATCCACTAAGCTAGGTGTTCCCATTTCCAAGCATATCGCAATTCATATGATATCATGATTTATGTTTGCTATACGAGTAGTTCATGTTGATTTTAGGGTTAAGTATGTTGATATATTGTTAAGTATAAAACAGTAAATTACCAAGGGTGAATAAGAAAATCAATATATTTGTTATTTTTAAAAGCTTTTGACTGGTTGGAAAAATGTTACACATTATATATATTCCATTTTCTTATACAGGGTGAGTATCTCTTAGTGTAAAAAAAAAAAAAAAAAAAAAAAAAAAGATCAAAAATGTAGCAAAATGCCGCGCACCTCACCCTTTCTATTCCAATCCGTTGCAGAAATACGATAAATCACAGACTTTTTTGAGAAAACCACGTTTTTTTTTTCCATAAAAGCTGTAATATCTCCATCTTGTTTAAATATTTTTCAAATGTTGACCACATTTTCGGATTTAGCATTAAATTTTCTATTATAGCTGAGTACCTGTAACTTAGAATTTTACAAACTTGGTATCTAAAGAACAGCTTGATCTTCACCTTATTTTGGGAAGTCAAATGTCTTATATTACTTCAACGCTCACCGTTTTTCGAAAAAACTATCCACAAAACGTCAAATCTCTCAAAAACTTGAAAATTTAATCAACTTTCGAATGATATGTTAAACGTGATGATTTTGTTTCAATTTCATGGAGAAATTTACTTTTGAAACTAACGATGTAGATGGATAGGTAGAAATGCCTTCCCCTGTAAAAACAGACTTATCTGCCCATAAAATTCACCTCAGAAAGTAGTATTCTTCAACACAATCTGAATTCAGAAGCTAACGGCAAAATTAAGGTCTAGGTTCATTATCATTGGATTTTAAACATTATATTGAAAATCTAATAAAATAAACCCTAAATATTAATAATAAATCAATAAATTTAATAACATAAGATCCTCTGACCTGGTGTCGCTTTAATGACAGTTTTACTTTATTTTCTATTTTCTATTTCTATTAAACAATAATTTTTTTCTTTGCTTTTTATTCCAATGAAGAGTTTATTATGTTCAAAATGTACATTTCCATAAAGGGATTGTCATAATGTTTTATTTACACAAGTAATTGATTTGTATGCCAAATGAGAACACCATGTTTTTTCGGTTTCAAAAGTAAATTTCTCCATGAAATTGAAACTAAATCACTACGTTTAACATTAAATTTACAAGTTTTTGTGAATAGGTTTTTCGAAAAACGGTGAGCGTTGAAGTAATATAAGACATTTGACTTCCCAAAATAAGGTGAAGATCAAGCTGTTCTTTAGATACCAAGTTTGTAAAATTCAAGGTTTCAGGTACTCAGCTATAATAGAAAATTTAATGCTAAATCCGAAAACGTGGTCCAAATTTGAAAAATATTTTTAAAAAATGGAAATATTACAGCTTTTATGGGAAAAAAAACGTGGTTTCCTCAAAAAAGTCTTTGATTTATCGTATTTCTGCAACGGATTAGAATAGAAAGGTGAGGTCTCCGGCATTTAGCTACATTTTTTATCTAGTTTCACCCATTTTTTTTTTTTTTTTTTTACACTAAGAGATACTCACCCTGTATACTTAAACCCCAACAATATGTTGTCCACCAATATCGGTAATGTTTTAGGAAGTTTCCGACTATTGATATTTTAATAATCTAGTTATAATAATTCAAACAAATGAATCAATAGATACTTTTCTACTTTACACAGTTACAATTTGTAATATCTTTAGAAAGAAATTTTATAACTGTCTAAATTTGATAATTAAAATGGCGAACGTGTTAGTAGAGCTTTAAGAAAATTTTCATTCTTAACGTTGGCTTAATGAACCAAAATTTAAGGTAAGGGAGTGTAAAAAAAAAATAATAATATAAAAAAAAATAATAAAAAAAAAAAATAGTCACTGATATTGTAGAATATTTTAATAATATCACATATAAATATATATATATATATATATATATATATATATATATATATATATATATATATATATATATATATATATATATATATATATATATATATAATCGTACTAAATATAAAAAAATAGAGGCAGTAGTCAGTTTCAATTGTGTATTAAGAAAAAAGAAAACCTAATAAATCTAACACATAATGAAAAACCAAATAATGTCTTGAATTTTAGCAAAAAATATAATATAAAGTTCAATAAGATTACTTGCTAAAATACCTTGTTTAATGAAAGGAACCAAAGTTATTAATGATATAAAATATATACCCAAGTTGGTACGAATTATAAAACTAAACAATACAAAAAAAATTTTAAAATTTCAAATATCTGTGTAGTTGTTATTTCTATACATTTGCTATTTCTTGACTGATCATTCTCAACAACCTTTTCTACACACACATATGTATGTATATATATATATATATATATATATATATATATATATATATATATATATATATATATATATATATATATATAGGGTACTCCTGGTGTCTGAGCTGGCAAGCACTTCCTGCAGGAGTCGGTGGGCTTACTGGCCTGGAGTTTCGGGGTACCCGGTTTTTGTTCTGAAGAGGATCCCATTAAATAAGGGGTCGAAACGTCAAAAAGAGAGGAGAGAGGAGAAGGAAGAAAGGAAATGTGTATATGTACAAAAAAGATAATAATAATATTGTTAAAAAAAAATATGGTTAAATATAAAGGACCTATAACCCGATTATTGTAAAATAGTTAATTTTATATATATATATATATATATATATATATATATATATATATATATATATATATATATATACATACACACGTATTAATTATAGATAGCACATAGCAATACATAAGTTGATCTTGATATTAATACCATAAACAATAAAAATGTATATATACAGGATTATTAAGTACTTATCAAGTTATCAAGTTGTTGTCGTTATTAATTACCTTTTTCCTTTTTTTAGTAATTATTTATCTCCTTATCCACATACAAGACTAACACGATTAGAAACTGCTCATCGTTTTATACTAATTCAACATTTACTATACAAACTTTTAAAGCTCCAAACATATTACAATACACTAATTTACATGACATTTAACAGACCTATTTGGACATAAGGGGTTGAGCTTTGGGGCTCCACTATCCCTTCATTGCCTTCCAGACACTTCAATCCCGTATCATAACCAAGAATGGCGTCAAAAATAGAGAATCAAAATAAATCCCTTCAAATAACCTTTACCCTTCGCCGTAAACCTACGACTTCCTGTCCTACAGTATCCTTTAATGTTACTCTACTAATCCCTGTTGAACAGATCTGCAACCTAGGATACCACTTGGACAAACGTCATACTTGGAATCCACATACATGAATAAAACGACAAGAAATTGCTCGTCGTTTTCGACTACTTCAAGATTTACTTTACTAATGTTCAAACCTTCCAATTAATTACCAAAGATTCATTTACATAACAGTAATAAGACCAATTTGGACAGATGAGTTGAGCTTTGGGGCTCCACTAAACCATCCAGTTCATCTCGTATCCAATCCTTGCAATCCGAAATCCTTAATGCTCTCCTTGGTCACAAATGAACAATATAGAACTTAATGTTCCATATGTTGCTAATTTAGCCCCAACCTGATACCTATCCTTTCGTAGTTAACTGCATAAGAATTCCAATCCACAAGTATCTCAACTGGCTACTATTCTATTTCTGAAAATCCTCAAAGGTGTCTGAAACGAAGATGGTTCGCGACCTTCCCCAATAGAATTGTTATTGAAATTCATCCACTGGGTAGTTGCTTCACAAACAATTGTCATGTTATTATGTACGGTATGGTCGCATTTACTGGTTTTCTATGTACAGTTGTTAATTTTATATATAATATATAATAAAAAAAAATATTATGGATCTGTTACAACGAAAATGAAAAAATGTAATAAAGTATCATTCTGAATATTCTTTCTTAATAAAGAAAATTGATACCTGATTCAAGATAATTATTAGTTATTAAACTATTCTTTAAAACCCAATATCATCTGGGTTTTCTTTTTGCTTGCTTACGAAAACGTGGTTCCCTAATATCAACCATTAGACATGACGATTGCAAACTAACAACCTACCCGACTGCTGATATAGTAGCGTTGTTGAAACATCAGTGTTTGACTAACATGATTGCTCAGAGGAGCCTCAAACTTGAGCGATACTTGCTCCTAAAGTTTCCTTTACTAAGCCTCCTTTGTAAAATAATATTGTAACAAGTCAGTTATTGGAATAAGTTACCAGCAGTTATATTATATAGCTTGAATATTATACTAACAAGGGGAGGACACACTCAGTCTCTCACGGATCTTGGCAATTTCTTTTTTTGAGGTTTCTGGTAAAAAAATATTAGACACGTATTTTGCCGTTCCGACCAATGGGCCCTAGAAGCCGAGGAAAAAATAAAATAGCATTAAATTAATTTATTTTATATCTCGAGTTTAAAAAATAATATCGACATAATTCTTGCACCAAGATTTTTATTTCTGATTGCGAATTTAAGAAAAATACAGCCGCTCCATAGATTTTGGGTTAGGTTAATTAAATTCTAAAAAAATTATTAGTTTTTCAAGCAAACTACCTCTTTTTTATCACAAACATTGACGTCAGATTTTAATTCAGCACCCTCAAAAACATTGAAAAACGTTTATTCAATGAAAACAAAAAATATCATTTTTCACTCACTTCGAGGGGAAGAAATTTTTAAAACGATTATTGGTTACTTTCCTTTAAATAGCTAATACTTTGTCACGCAATTCATTCATTGGTATCACTGGAAATAGGAGAGCCTCAGCTTTCTTTTGATGTATATTAATGAAAATTTTGACCTGCGAAACCTGTTGACATTTCAACAGTATTAACACCCTATATTTTGTATAAAAAATATGAAGTTGATACGTTAAACCGTCTAAGCGTAATTCATGTTTTTGTCAATTTAAACAAAAATTGCCTACCATTTGGTCAGAGACATTTTGAAGCTTAGAAATTTTTTTTGTTATTTTTGGATGAAATATTGTATTAAAGGGTTCTTTTTAATGCTGAATTCAAATCCGATGTCGGTTCTTGTGAAAAAGTATACTGAACGTTGTTCAATGAAAAAATTATGTTTTTTGTTTTTATTGAATAAACGTTTTTCGATGTTTTTGAGAGTGCTGAATTAGAATCTGAAGTCAACTTTTGTGTGGAAAAATCTATAGAGGTAGTTTGCTTGAAAATCTAATCATTTTTTAGAATTTAATAAACCTAAACCAAATCTAAGCAGCAGCAGTATTTTGATAGATATTTTTTGACCAGGAACCTACAAAACAATTGCCAACAAGATCCGTGAGAGACTGATTGTGTCCTCCCCTTTTAAGTGTATACATAGATTTTGGGTAGTTATATCGCCATCTATCGGTCGATTTTCAAACTTTACTGTGATCCACATAATTATCGCATTATGTGATCAAGTGTTGTGTCGGCATCGAACCTTCGGGTTCGCTAAGCTTTTTATTTATTTATGTATTTATTTGCGAATTACTGATTTGAATGTATTGCTTCATATTTTTATTATTTTTATGAACTGAAACTGCTAAGGAAACAATTTTAAATACTGGTTTTACCTCAACCTTGGTGTAAGATATGGAAAATAAAACTGAATTATGTCAAATCAATTTATATTACATTTACACTGCGACGCAAGACCTGCCCGCCAGTTTACATTGACAACCTACCTTTACATCAAACTTAAAAAGTAACATACTTAAAACTTAGGCTTAATAGAAGACTGACATGGAGCCCACATGTCAAGACAAAAAACAGACATTACAAATTAGACTGCGACTTCTATACTCCATACTTTAAAGACGATCATAACTACTACGCTTAAAACAGAAACTTAACATTTACAGTTACATGCAAAACCCATCTGGATGTATGCATCCCAAGTTTATGGACCTGCCAAAAGAACACACTTTCAAAAAATAAAAACATTTCAATCTCAATTCCTAAGACTGAACTAGAGACCGGATTTTTATGCAGTAAAAAATCTAAAAATGTGCAGTAAAAAACTCAAAACATGCAAAATCGTGCAGTAAAAAACTCAAAATATGCAAAATCATGCAGTAAAAAACTCGAAACGTGAATTTAAAAACTTAATACATGCAGCAATCCATTTATTTACACAAATATGCAAAACTTAACCAGCCTTGATAAACTTAAGGACATTTCATCAAACGTTTCATTTTAGTGTTAATTCAATCTAAAATACTTTAAAATTTGGGGAAAAAAATTGTTAATTAAAAGAAATATAAAATATGTTTATTGAAATTTCCTTTTAGGGGGAATCAAAATATAATTAAATGTTTTTGAAAAATAAATTAGTTTTTAAATGTTTCGTGAAAATGTACGACATTATAAATTTCAAAATATTTCTCAGTAAAATGATGCCACCTGTCACTTAATAAAATGTTCTTTAGCAAAGAAAAGGAACGTTCTACATCTATGGACGTAATAGGGTAATTTTTGTAGCATGGGATTGTGGATGGATCCAGATTATCAGCTTCAATTTCCTTTCCGTTGATACAATAATTTAATTTTTTTTTAGCGAATGTAGCCGTAGTTTTTCTCAAGGATTTACTCGAATTTTGAAAACAAACATCTTCCCTTTTCATTTTCAATTCGTTTTAAACTGTCTTCGAGAGTTTCAAACAAATATCAGCTCCGGATATTCATTTGTCCATTGTTTCAATTTCGTAGAAACACTCGCGAACGTTTTTGGCATTTTCAAAGTTGATAGTTTAAAATCTTGTCAACTACTAGCCCTTTGTGCTGAATCAGAAGTGGGGAATGAAATAGGAATCGGAGAGTAAAATTTTCTGAGGAAACGTCTTAGTTCTGTAAAGTACGTCGATCCTCAATGTTTGCCCTTATCCTCAAAGCTCCTAATTCAATACGATCATTTAAAAGTAGTAGGTCACAAATACATTTAATTTAAGTGACTTTTACTTTCAATTTAAAACTAATTAACCTATTTAATATAAATAAGTGTTATAAATGTTGCCTAATAATCGTTAGTAAATAAATAAATGGTTAAGTGAATAAAATTAGATGAATTTGGTTAAATTGTGCAATTTCGTGCAGTTAAACCCGAATTCGTGCAATTAAGCTCAAAAAGTCAAATTTGTGCAATTTCGTGCAAAATAAAATTTAAGCATAAGAATCCTTGGGTTATAAATGAGATAACTACTTGGGTTAGAGAGCGCTAAATCAAAGCGAACTAAATGTGCAATAACACAGAAATCCGGTCTCTACTGATAACAGACTTCATGAGTAAAACGATACGCTACATACGGACTTACGTATTCCGACAGTTAAGACCTACATTCATAAAATTTACAGACATTTTCGGAAAAACTATGTGGACAATCTAGAAAACAAGTACAGAATATGACAATAGTACAAATTCCTGAAATAACTCAACGGAGGCCGAAAAAGAGGTGGATGAGCGATCAGCTTGACTAATCCCTAATAATTTAGTTTCTCCTCCTGCCTGATCATGTCTGTTGTTTTAATACAACCTCACATTCACTGGTCGTAAACAAATGTGTATAGTTTTAAATAAAATTATTATATTAAAAAAATTAACTGGTTTTCGCTTTATAACGCATTTTTGCGTTTGTTGATGTACTTTTAAATAGTTTTGCTCCAAAAAAAAATCCAGTTTTTAGTTATTAATATCATAAATAAATAAAAAAGTATTAGTTATAATATATTTAGTTCAATTATATAATAGAGGACCTTCGACCTAAACCCTAATCTACCTTAGTATACCATGGTTCTCAGATTCGCCTTATCGAGTTTATACCCCAGTGAAGCGTGGTCCTGCAAGAAGTCCGCCATGACAAAGAGTTGCTCTAGGTCAGTTGGTATGAAGGACATCGTCTACGGATGAGTGGCTCTTTGACGGCTCTCACCTACAATATTTAGCCGAGTAATCCTGCATCCATTAAGTATGCAACGCTAGTATTCACTTTTTTATAATTTATAAAATTGTTATTATTATAATTTATTTATTTTGGTACATCGTTACATTACCACGAAATTCCACTATTCCCTCAACTTGCTTCCCATTCTATTCTATTCTGTTAATCAAAATTGAACTTACAAGAAGTCAATTCATATTAGACAGACTCTCAAACCTACCGATTAATAACAAAAGACACAGTGACATGGCAGTGATTAAACCTACTTCAACATAAGGAGTTGAGCTTTGGGGATCCAATAAATAACCTAATTCGTTTTGTATCCAATATCCTTTGAAAAATCCTTAATGCTCCTTACTTCGTCACAAATAAATAAACTTATCCATAAAGATCTTAATATTCCAAAATGTCACTGACTTAGCCAAACCAGATACCTATCCTTTCATTGTATAATTCATAACCGTTCTAATCCACTAGTCTTTCAACTTTCTTTTCATTCTATTCCCGATAATCCACCGAGGCGTCTGAAAAGAAGATGGCTGAGAGACATTCTTACATTGCATTTTTTTTTCTTTTTATTGAAGTGCTACTAGTGAGTGGTTCTTCACATGTTATTGACAAGCCATTGTAATAATTTTCTTATTGTATTTATTTATATGGTTGTAAAATCAATAAATAGAAATATATATATATACATATATATATATATATATATATATATATATATATATATATATATATATATATATATATATATATATTAATAAATGCAACATATAAATTAACATTATTTGATATTTATAATAAATAGTGGGGAGTTGATTTGTATTTGTTAAACAACAAAATATTATTAAAAGAAATTGCTCTAAGATTGGTTATTTGAAAATATACAGAAATTTAATTGAACAAGACTTTAAATATAAGCCAGGTCGAGAGAGAGAGAGAGAGTACGATAGAGAGGATAATAAAGGAGTTCTGAGAACACTCAAATAAATTGTTCCTCTAAAACAACTTACTTCAATTATGCGGCGTTGAATGATACTTTTACATTAATTAAGTGAAACTTCGATAATTATAAAATGTAATCTTTGTTAATAACAGCGCTTGTAACAATATAATACGACTAGATAGACCGATACAGGAAAATGTTTTTAAAAAATTAGTTTTGAATTTTTTTTTTAAACATAATATATATTTATATTTTATTATATATAAAAATATATAACTAAATTTCACGTTTGTATTTTCCTATACTGGCCTGGGTCCGCCACGAAATAAATTTTAACCTGCCCAGGTGGGATTCGAACCCACGACCTTCTGATTACCTATAGGCCTACTAGAACAAAAGTATGACAAAAAGTGAGGTGAAAATTGTTTTTATTTTGCTATCGATTTTCAGTAACATACTGTGTCTTGAAAACCGTTGGAAGTTCTACAAATATGTATGAAATCAGTATTATAGGAAATTTTAATTGTCATTATTGTTGATTTAAAACATATTTTTCTAGAGTCCACCGTTTTCGAGATAAAATCGAAAAACCCCAAAATGGGACCTTCTCCCTTCCCTCCACCTTTAGCTCTCCCCCCAGGGGCGGGGACTTTTAGTATGTTTACTTTCTAATTACTCCTAACGAAGCTATGAGGTCTAAAATTTTCCTATATTTCATACACTCTACAATCCTGATTTGAGCAATCATTCACAGGACAAATACTTCCGGGATGCATTAATTTAAGACAAATAAATTAATAGATATAATACGAAAGGCATAAGTAGAAAATATAAATTAAAAATTATAGACCCCCTGTTTACATGTTAAACGAAACGCTACAGAATAACGTATTCCGACAGTTGGGAGCATAATTCATAAAATTTACAGATGTTTTCGTAAATATTACGTGAACACTAACAAAGCGGTGAAGATTATACAAATTATCATAAATTTTAAAATAAACTCAACGGAGGCTGAAAAGAGCTGGATGGGGGACTTACGAGGTGTGATCAAAAAGTTTCAGGACTGAATTTTTATACATTTATTCATACAACATACAGGTTATTCAAATTTGTCTCCTTCGAAGTACTCCCCTTGGGAAGCTACACACTTTTCCCACCGGTGTTTCCACTAATCAAAGGCCCCAGAAAACTCTTCTTTTGTAAAGGTTTTTAGCAGCTTCGTTGTTTATTCTTTAATTTCGTAAACTGTTTGAAATCTTCGTCCTTTCATGTGTCTCTTGAGCTTCGGGAAAAGAAAAAAGTCGGCTGGAGCCAGGTCAGGTGAGTAGGGGGGCTCAGGAATGACAGTCATTGCGTTTTTTACACAAAAAGGCCATCTTTAAACCTCTTGAACCATTGATGGCAGCATGATCGGCTTAGACATTCTTCACCAAAAGCCTCTTGTAACATTAAAAAGGTTTCAGAAAGTTTCACACAAACACGTTGCTCTTCTTTCACATTCATTTTCATAAAATAGCCAAACTCTATAAAACTAACCTCAAACAAACTGTGCTAATGTTACTTTCAGTGATGTTATGATTGATCTGCAAACACAGCAGTGTTCCTGTTGAGTCAGGCAATACAATGCTGCCAACCGCATCGCTGTCAGACATTGCATTCCCATAGTATATAAAAAGTCCTGGAACTTTTTGATCACACCTCGTAAATCTAATCCCTAATGTAGTATAATGTAGAGATTGATCAAATGCGTAATGGCTCCCTCATGCCTAATTATATTTGTTTTTTTGTTTTTTACTGTGACCTCATATTCATTGGCTGTAAACAAATATATTACTGTTGTGAATAAAATTATTATGTTAAAACAGTATAAAGCCATTATACACAATTAAAAATTAATTTATGATGTCGACGTTTCGACTTGGATTGTAATGACTTCATCAGGGTTATTGCGAGAGTGGCTATGGGAAACTGACTCGTCTCCTAAATAGTGATGGGTCGTTCTGAGTGGAACTGGTTCCAGCTCTGAAACGGTTTGGATATATTATTATATATTAGATATATAACGGGAAAGGGCACCTCTGGTTTCGTTTCACCCAAGGTCGTTCCGATTGCTTTGTTGCGTTGATCCTTCCACCGTTGATTTCCACCCCCACCCCCCACCGCTTACTCCATCGCTCTGCAACCCCGAGCGTGGGCATCTTCAAAATAAACCGCTTTCTTTGAAATTTTCTATTCTACCGACAGAGCTCGGCTTTTTCTTTTGGATTTAGGGAAATGAACCACACAAGGTTTTGTTTACTTATGTAATTAAATGATTTTTTCGCTATTTGTTTAAAAGTTAATGGAGCAATCACAAGAATTGATTACTCCGTTTTTTCTCGGAACGAATGTAGTTGGAAAATTCTCACTCCATTGTGCATTATACTTGAGCTATCTTTCCCCTCCCCCAAAAATTAAATTCTTGATTGAATAAAACTATTTTAAAAGTATACATTTTTTAAATAAGTATAATGAGCTATTTAAACCTTCCTAATATTATAGTACCTATAAAATTTTTAATTATATAATAGAAGGAGGTATATAACGAAAATGCACGGTACATAGGTAGTAAGTAAGTAAAACTGAAGTGCAACGAAAAATGGAACGAAACGAAAACTGGAATTGGTTCCAATCGTGGAACGGAACGTAAAATCTCATTCCACTTTTAAGTCGGAACGGCCCTTCACTACTCTTAAAGCCACTTTCGCTGAAACCCTGATGAAGGCGTGCAATGCTAGTCAAAACGTCGACATTATAATTTTTTTTTTAATTGTTGTTTATCTGTTTCTCCATAGCCCAACAATCTACACCTTTAAAACAGTACCTGTACAAGGAAAAAAAAAACAAAAACAAATATTACAAACATAAGAAAAGAAAAAGATAAACAATTAAAACAATTATGCTTATACGTAATCTTCAAACACCTAATCAGTGTCATTTTATCCAGGTTAATAATTACTGTTATAAGTGAAAATATAAATGAAGAAACAACGCATAATAGCATACATCTATACAAGATTTTTATCGATAAACAAATAAAGTATGACGGGTGATACTAGTCAAATATAAAGTTACTAGATACAAATACGTGAGTAAATTAATAGAAAAATATTTTCCGCATTCAGCAGAAAAATATAATGAAATAAATAAAACAAGCTTAAATATGAATAAATCAATAAATATGCAATTCAATATGCAGTTTACCTCAATAAAGCTTTATACAAATTGCAGTAATCAATAAATTTATTGTTTTGTTTTTATTGTTTATTTAACTATTTGCTGTATCGGCATACTTAAAATAAAAAAATAAAAAAAACTTCAATGTTCATTCTTGCTTTAACTAGAGATGAGGAGATAAGATAACGCTCAACCCGAACAGAAACACAATTCACTAAATACTTTAATGTTGCTGATGCATTATCAAACATTGCCAATTTAAATATTTGCCTTCATTTATTGTACAATTATCTCTGTATAGCTATATTTTTACTGCATTACATTAAAAAAAAAAAAAAGTGAATCTATATTTTCTTTAGATAAATAAATACTTTAAACAACGAAGAGAAATTTTCAAAACAAAAGATCAAAACTACAATGCTTGTAGCTCTTATTCAGAAAGCACGTTTTTAATAGGCAAAAAAATGCTCCCTAAAAATTTGAAAAAGGGTTTACCAAAATATCCTTTCGTATTGTATGGGGAGTGAAACCTGGACGCTCACTGTGAAAGCATTATAAATAGATGGAAGAGAAAAATGTTTATACGGCCCCCTACTGGAGAATAAAAATAGGGAACTGCAAAAAGCTCCAGATTTGGTTTTAAAGCAAAGGAGATTACATGTTGCATAATCATTCCCGAAGGAGGCAAGAGAGAAAGAGGAAGGCCTAGATTGCGCTGGAGGGAAAAAAAAAAAAAAGTATTGAGATCATGACAGAAACAAATGGAGAGGAATATAGGTTTTCTTTAGATAAATATGTCGAATTATCTCTTTAAACAAATGTCGACGAAGAGATACTAACACTCAAATCAAATCATTTTCTGGAAAACAAAAGAAAACTTCAACGAAAATCCTAACTAAAAAAATGAAATATTCCAACATATTATCCTTAAGGACGAAAACCTATATTATTTATATAAACAATTTTTCTAATAAAATAATTTTGTAGCTCTTATTCAGAAAGCTTTTTAAATAATGGTTTACAAAAAAAAACAAAAAATAATAAAATTATTAAAGATTAAATTCGGCTGTTTAATAAACAGATCGGTTTAAAAAACATACTTGGGCCATCTTAAAATGGTATCCTCAGCAAAAAAAATAATTTCTTTAGGCCGCCAAAAATTGGATCTGCCAGGAAAAAAACTTCTGATCCCTCCGCCTTTCAGTTTTTTGTCCTTAAAAAATTTGAAAAGTACAACCAGAAATACTTTCTTTACAATTCTTATGTAAGTATATCCTTTGATTAATGGTTTAAAATTAGCTGCTAAATGATAGATATACCAAACGTTTTATACTATATAATGAATCCTCTTCAAAGCAATAACCTAGTAGAGGAACAGGTCAGGAACCAGGGGCCAAAATATCCTGTTGTTATTTGAGGATTCAATGTCCTTACGTAAGGTCGAAATTTATTATACAGGTAATATTTAAGAGTCACATCCAAACGTAGCATATATCAATATATGTAAAGTAATATAATTAAAATAAAGTCGTAGTATATAAAGATAAATGAAATTATGTTAAAACACTGAATTTTGTATCGATAGAACCGAGAGTTGACTTTTTGAAATCGACACATCCATAGAAAATATAAACGAATATAAATGTGTTTGGATTCATAGGATTTTTGGTTTCATAGTGAGTGAACCTGTCGCAACCGGTTCAACTGTACAGAGGTAAACACATACCTATATAGTTGTTTATTACAATACGGACTAATTGAATGGTTTATTTCAGAAACCACCTAAGGGACAAAATATCAAAACATGCTTTTTTTGTGGAACAGTACTCACGAAAGTTGCAATTGTCCTTATGTTATTATTCTTTACTCTTATATATTTATTCTTTTCATAACCTTTTTGTTTGTTTTCTTCTTCTAGCTCTGGTGAAGGCTTGCAATGCAAAAGCAAATTAAAAAGATTATTTTTTAAATACGACTACATACCCCAACAATCTACTTCTCTAGAAACTAATTTTCTAATAAAATAATTTCAATAGTAGTGGCAATCAAATCATCAATCCTAAAAATGTGTTTCAACACAAAAAAATAAAAAAAAAAAAAAAATATAAAATAAAGAAAGAAATAATAGGATAAGATTGATGAATTATTTGCCATTTCTATTCGATTTTTTATTTTTAATCGAAGACTGGTTTCCAATGCTAAACAGTAATCATCTATTTAAAAAACATACTGAAAATTTAGCACACTTCGCTAAATATATATGTATATATTTCTTTTTTTTAACATAAGCCAAAAAATCAAACATGTTGTAACTCACAAATGAATGAATGAAGAAAAATAAAAAGGGCTTCTGAAAGAAAGATATCAGGCAAGAAAGGGTCAGTAGAGATTACTGAAGTGCTACCAATAAAGATCTATTTGAACATACGGATTTGACCTTTGGGGCTCCACTGAACCATGTAATTCGTGTCATATAAAATCCTTACAATATAAAATATTTCTAAAAATCCTCTATGCTCCTTATTATGCCACTAACAAACTTATTCCACATGTTGCTGATTTAGCCCTAACCAGACACCTATCCTTTCATAGTAAGCTCCATAACCATTTAAATCCATTAATCTCTCAACTTGCTTCTCACTCCATTCCCGATAATCCTCCAAGACTTTTGAAAAGAAAATGGCTAAGAGACCTTCTAATATAGAACTTATATTGAAGTGATACCAATGTCTAGTTGCTTTACATGCAATTTATATTATCTTCAAAGTTGCTAGATGTATTTTTATTTTATTATACACAGTTTTTTTTATATATACATTTATTGAAATTTACAACTGTACAGAATATATACATCAAGTAAATGTATTGACGAGGATTATAATAACATGTTAAAACTTGAAAAGAACTATTCATCAGTAGCACTTTTTTAAAAAATCTACACTAGAAGGTCTCTAGGCCATCTTCGTTTCAGACGCCTAGGAGGATTATCAGGAATGGAGTGGGAAGCAAGTTGAGAAACTAACGGATTTGAGTGATTATGGAGCTTACTATGAAAGGATAGGTATCTGGTGTGGGCTAAATCAACAACATATGGAACATTAAGATCTTTATGGATAAGTTTATTGGTGAAGAAGTAAGGAGCATTGAGGATTTTAGGAAGGATTTTGGATTGTAAGGATTGAATACGAGATGAATTGGATGGTTTAATGGAGAACCAAAGCTCAACTCCGTACGTCCAAACAGGTCTAAACACAGTCATGTATATGAATCTTTTGTAATTAATTGGGAGCTTTGAACGTGTGTCTAGTAAGTGTTAAATTAGTCTGAACACAGTTCTTTTAAATTAAAAAAAATATATATTAAAGCTACCATACTCTAAAGGGCAATGAGTAACTTGGATGACAATGAATATATTCATTCAATATGTACAATGAAAGCAATTAAAAATAAAATAATGTTATACTTTTTATTTTATGTCATTTTACTTTAGCGTTTTAAGCGTAAAACTATATTATTTAAAAAAAAAATTATTTAATTATTAAATCCGGATAAACATAAACACAGACAAAAAAAAATAAAACTACTATAATGAACTGAAGCCAATATTACGCCCCACCTTTTATGAGACCTTCCAAGTACAAATCCGCTCTTTATAGGTCGCCTTTATTAGAAAGTCGGAGAGGATTGGGGCTCGTTGGACCATTTTTTTCTCGACCCGAACCGCCATTTTCCAGCGGGGGCCGATTAACCTTAGCTATAATGACGGGGCAGGGACTCAAACCCGTTCCGGGGTGTGATTTAGGTAAGGCATCAGTTAGATAAATAGCACCATCTGCCGTCACCGTAATTATAGTCTACTATTTACAAATATTATCGCTATGAATGACTTTGAGGTAAATGTGAAAACTAGAGAGCAAGTCATGAGAGATATGTATTGCAACTCATTAAACAGCTTTATGGATAGAAAACTGAAAATTGTTAAAACAAAACAAAATATAGAATAGTATAAAATTGACAAATTATTTTACTAAGTCCTTTAAGTATAACGAATAAGTACAGAAATAAAAAGAGTAATTTACATCTGGTCAGAGATATGATAAAACGAAAAGAATCAGCTAGACAGATCTCTAACTTACTTTGCCGAGTGAGTTAGAGCGTGGGTCTCAGCGCGCTCGTATCCAGGTCGTGTTTTCGAATCCCACCTGGGCGGATTAAAATTTATTTCGGTACGAATCCAAGAATAAATCTTGACCTTCTCTCCCTGGTTAAAATAGGTTGGTAACCTGTAGGATAACCCGTCCTTCCTCCCCTAGTTGGAGTACATAAGGAAGATAAGCCCCAAAAAAACAACAACAACTTACACAGACCACATAAACGTTATAGTAGGCAAAGTAAAAAAAATCAAGTTGTTCCCTTACATTCACAAAAATCTAAACAAAGTCCTAAAAATAAACTTATATTGTATAAAACATTATTCGATCCCAGATTACATATGTCTCACCTGTGTGGAGCTCAACTTGTACAACCAACTACCATAAACTCGAAAGGATACAAAACTTGTGTTTGAGGATAATCAATGATTACCCTCGATATATAAACATATCAACAATGTTTTACGATCTCAATCTTTTCCCTATCCAACTTCACGACTGCGATCAAACCAAAACATACTTTGGAAAAACAATAATTTCAAAAATTGACTTATCCGAAAAGTCGTTAATCAAAATAAAATATCACTTAAAAGATATACGCACAAAAGAACGAAACATGTATACTATTATATGATGTAAGGTATATATATATATATATATATATATATATATATATATATATATATATATATATATATATATATATATACATATAAGCTATTTTAATTGATTTTAGTTATTTATTATTATTTTTTATTAAATTATAATTTGATTATTATTATTTTGTTTTGTTATGTGGGTGTTTTCTTGTTTGTTTTGTTTTCTTTTTTTCTCTCTCTCTCTCTCTCTCTCTCTCTCTCTCTCTCTCTCTCTCTCTCTCTCTCTCTCTCTCTCTCTCTCTCTCTCTCTCTCTCTCTCTCTCTCTCTCTCTCTCTCTCTCTCTCTCTCTCTCTCTCTCTCTCTCTCTCTCTCTCTCTCTCTCCCTATCTCTCTCTCTTTCTCTCTACATCATTCTCTCTTTCTCTATCTATCTATCTTTCTCTCTCTCTCAAAAAAAAATGAAAACGATAAAGAAGAAATAACAATATAACAATGATAATGTATATATAGATAGTGGGTCTTTTTCGGAAAAGGCATGCATAGTAACCTGTTACTTATGCTACTCAATAAAATAATCATAACAGAACATGTGTTTATTTTTTTATAAATAACCAAAAGGCATGCATAGTAACCTGTTACTATTATTCGGTGATCACTCTTATTTACATATGAGGTAATACCAAATGTTTAGGAAATCTAACCTGACTATATTACCTCGTATATTGTTTCATTAGTAATTAAATATATTCATTAGATAGTAATTAAATATATAAACAGGAACATAAGAAAACACTCTACAATGAATTGAAAAATAAATTCTTTTGGTGCAATGGTTAGCGTTGTATATACAGTAGAAATACCAAACTGTTAGATTCAGAGTAAGAATTGGAAGGGACTCGATTGCCGAGCAGTTTCTTGTCGTTTAAGTCTTCCGAGTATATGGATATATAGATATATGATATATGATATGAGGATATATGGATTCCGAGTAAGATATATAGAACAATTATTACAATGACATGTCATTAGCTTCAAAAGAACTACTCACTGGTTGCACTTTAATAAAATTTCTACATTACAGGGTCTCTTAGTCATCTTCTTTTCAGAAGCCTATATAACACGCCAGGACATCGGGAATTGAGTGTGAGGCAAGCTGGGAAACTTATGGATTTGAATAGTTATGAAGTTTACTAAGATAGTATAGGTATTTGATTTGGGCCAAATCAGAAACATATATTAAGAATATTAAGAACTTAATAGATAAGTTTGTTTGTGGCATAATAAGAGCATTTAGGGTTTTAAGATGAACTTTAGTTTGTAAGGATCAGATACGAGAAGATTTGAAAGGTTTAGTTGAGACCCAAAGCTCAACTTCATAAATCCAAATAGGTCTAATTATTGTCATGTAAATAAGTTTTTGTAATTTATTGAGAGCTTCGAACGCTTGTCTAGTAAATGTTAGATTAGTCAGTTTCTTGTAATTGAAGTCTAGTATTACTGAAGTAAAGTTAGCTAAAACTCAACCTATTTTCATAGGATCCCATTCCCTTCTTCATTTGCATGCCAACTTTCCCACATTATTCCTCTATGGTCACCCAATAACATTCCACTCATCTGTTAAAAATTTAGGCTTAACCATTGATCAAACCCTCTCCTGATAATCCCTTACTGGCCAAATCTCCCGAAGGTCAATCGGTATCCTAAAACTATTTCACCGCTTCCGTCACCTCCTTCCCTTACCCACAAGTAAACTTTTCGTATCCTCTCTCATCTTCCCCCAATTTAACTATGATTGCGTGATAAACAGAAGGCTCTCGATGGTTTTCGAAGACAGGTTAAAACGCATCATGAATTGCTTCATAAAGTTAGTCTTCTGAACCTCAAGACGTTCCCATATTTCGCATCACTACACCGAGTTAAATAGGCTCTTCCCCTCCTTCCGCAGAAAGTACTTCCTAGGCACCTACCTATTCCAAGATACCAACACCCGTCACCCTCCCTTTATTTACAGTGCCCTGAAATTCAAGTCCTCAATCAAATCACTGTATACTAGATCTCATCATTCCGATCTCTATACTCCAACCCACATAAGTATTGCATTCCAACGTTCTTTCCTTGTCCGATCCTCTATTCTCTGGAATTCCCTCCCACCCTGTATTCGCAATGCTTCTTCCCTCGGAGCATTTAAAACACTCCTGTTTTACCATCTTCTATCTCTCCAACCTGACGCTCTCTAATGATATGGTTGTCTCACAATGTATGTTAATCGAATAATGTAATCATGAAGTATGTCAGATATGCAACATCAGCATAAATGTAAAGTTTGCTTATGATAACGTTTTAATCCTTGTAAGCAAGATTTTTGATTTTTGATATTTTTTTTTATTCTTATTTTTTTTTCTTTGCAATTTTGTTTATTATAATAACTCCTATATTCTGTATTTCTTTTTCTTTCTCTCTCTTTTTTTTTTTTTTTTTTTTTTTTCATTTGTTGTTTGTTTTTTTTCTTGTATTATTTTTTTTTTTGTATTATGTTTTTTTTTATTTGTATTTGTTCTCATACAAATTTGTATTCCCTTTTTTTTTTTTTTTAAATCTCTCGGCCAGTTATGATTTTACTTTGTGTTATGTATGTAACTCTTAAGGGACTATGTCCCAGAATAATTTTTTTTGTTTTATATTCTACTCTATTCTAAAGGAAAATAATTTAAATTAAGCTTTGTTCTCATTTTTACAATATATAGCTGATTTACATGAAACCTACTTTCCTGTATTCAACAAACCAGAAGTGTCATTTTTTTTTATTTTTTTAACAACATAATATCACTTTGATTATCTCTATTCATAGAAAAAACTAGATCGGTGTAAAAGTTTAAGGTTGCTCTAGCTATGACCGCAGGTTCATCGAAGCAGATATATTTTTTTTTTTTTTTCAGGAAACCCCCAAGGCTGTGGGACCGCAGGGTCTGTAATTGAGCCCCTTCTGAAATACCCGTTCCACTCCCGTCTTCGCTAAAGATAGTACTTCCAACGGTCTCTTGCATCAGCGCAAGCACCTCCGAAATCTTTAAGTAACAATGATTCAATATTTGCACATCGTCGAAACTATAAGGGTTTATTATTTCAACGACTATCTGAAGACGAGGAGGCAGGATTCGAAATTAGAGAAATTAATTATCAATTAGGATTGATCTTTCTATTCTATCACGCGTACCTTAAGTAAAACAATACGCTATAAATAATTGCACTACATTTTCGATAATTCGAAACAAATCGGACAAGATAATTACCGGATTACCAAAAATAATGAATTATTGAATGTAAAAAATAATTTTTTTGAAGTGAAGCTTCTTTAGTGACGTTATATTATGTATATATACAAATATTTCTCGAGGGTGAATCGTGGAGAATTTAATGGAAATTTTATTTTATGATCTCAATCAGCTGTTTCAATTTTTTTTTATTTTTATGTTTTGTTAATATCTTTTAGTAAGGATACATTTTATGTGAATTATTATTTTTTTATTGTGCATTACAGTATCTTGTTTTTAGTATTATTATTATTATGTTTAATGTTTTATATTTACAAGAACTTTAAAAACAGTTATATCTTTCAAATTACTTACTTATTATAGACTGTTTTCTCCTACCATACAGTAGTTGGTTATTATATATTCAAGAAGTAGAACATGGGTTCTAATTTATCCTTACATAAAACAAAGAACAACCAATTATCCTGGAAATAAAATCCTTTAGAAAAAAATAGATGAATTTCTTTGATGCAATTGATAACGAAATAAGACCTTATTGGAAAAAAGAGACAACTTGCTGATTTGCCGATAAGACGCTCAGGGAAAATCGAAAAGCTATTTCGGATTCTTATTACAGTATCCTTCCTTTCCGGGTGAGCAATACATCGGTAAATTTAAAAATCTCATTTATTAAGAAATAATTATATTTATATAAAGTAAATTATAGAAAACACTCTAAATCAAGCTTTATTAAGGCTATATTGTTATTTTGACACTTTCTAAGCATTGAAGTTCAGTGCTTCGAATTCTATGGACACCTAACGATTTCCTTTATAGAGCAAATTTAAAAACATACTAATCTTTCACTAATATTTTCACTCAATAGGACATCATAGAAAGAGACAAGTTTTTAGATCCAAAAGTTTCTGTTTTTGTTTATCCATAAAATCATCAAATTTCATTAGGAGTTCTTCTTTTTATACCGATCTATACTTTTTGTACGTGTCTATAATTTCGTCAATATTAGTTTTTAGTTTGTTTGACACTTTTTCTGGATCTTTGAAATATTTCGTTAAAATTCCTATTCGTCCTCGTATTTCAATATTTTTTCTATTTAATCTTTTTTCCTCTGGTGGTGTCTATTTTAATGACGGTGTGTTAGGTCTTTCTTCTCTCAATCCTGCTCACTCCTGCCCTAAGCATTTCATTACCACTCTAGCTGATATATATATTTCTATTGCATTGGGTAGTGGTCCATTATCAACAGGTATCGGAATGTTGTTGCTATCGTTTTCTCTATTTTCTGTTGCGTTATATTCTTGTTCTTGTCTGGCTATTTCACTTTTAATCCAGTTAATTTCTGCTTCAGATAAAAAGGTTATTCCGTAGTACGACTCTCTCTTGGTCTGCGATCCGTTAGTCAATGGTAGTAATATCAGGGTATTTTTTATTCCAAAATAGTAGCAGTCTTAGCTGGTATCCAGTCTTTTCAGTCTCAAGTTTTGTGGCCAAGAAATAGGCACGGATGGCAGCGATGTTCATTTCCCTTGTCCATCTCATCCGCTTCAGCCAATCACTTGGGTTGGGAGATACTTTTCGTTGTGCGGGAACCCATACAAATTCCAAGCCCAAGTTCCAGGTCAGTTCGTTGGAAAGCCATGTTACGGAAGCATACTGATAGAATTTCGCAATTTCGCACAGAGGAGAGCGAAGACCGCTCTCGGTGACAAAATATTGCGCGGAGATGAGAGAAGACCGCTCTCGGTGAGAGAATATTGCGTAGAGGTGAGAGAAGACCGCTCTCTGTAAGAAAAGATCGCGCTGAGGTGAGAGAAGACCGATCTCGGTGAGAAAAGATCGCGCTGAGGTGAAAAAAGATCGCGCATAAGTATGAGAAAATCGCGAAGAGGTGAGAGAATGTTGCGCAGAGGTTGATTAAAGACCGTGCTGAGGTTCCAGAAGACCGCTCTCGGTGACAGAATATCGCGCAGACGTAAGAGAAGACCGCTCTTGGTGAGGAAACATCGCGCAGATGTGAGGCAAGATTGCGCAGAGGTGAGGGAAGATTGCGCTGACAAGATAGAAGACCGCTCTCGGTGAATAAATATCGCGTAGTGGTGATAAATATTGCACAGATGTGAATGAATATCGCTCTTGGTGAGAAAAAATCGCGGATAAATATTCTTATACCTATCCAGTCAATGAGTGCTAAAATGAGGGGTGTAGAATGCATAGAATATGCGATCATTTTTGACACCATAGCTTCGTCAGGAATAGTTAGAAGGTAAACATACTAAAAGTCCCCGCCCCTGGGGGGGTGAGCTATCGGTGGGGGGAGGGGAGAAGTTCAATTTTTTTTTTATTTTTCGATTATATCTTGAAAACTGTTGACTCTAGAAAAATATGTTTCAAATAAACAGAAAAATTAATTAAATTTCCTATGAAATTGATTCTAAATAAATTTGTCGTAATTTTAACCGTTATTCGTAACAGATATTCGTTATTGAAAATCGGTGATCTTCGGGAAAAAAACAAATGTAAGCTCACTTTTTGTTAAACTTTTGCTTCTAGTACCTTCCACGATCGTTTCCCTGAAAAAAACGTCAAAATCAAAATTATAGAGCATTAAATTTACTTTAATTTCATTTATAGTTTTTTTGGTATTTGAAGGGTAACGTTTTTTTTTATTCTCAGAAAGTGTAATATCTTTTTTACTCTCAAAAATATAACATTTTGACAAGTTGTAGATCTGTTGGTGTTGCCCCAAAACTATTTGGACTAACTTATCACACATATACAGAACAGCTAAAAAGACACATATTAACAAACTCCAAATGTATCAGACAAAACAAACAATATCATGAAAGCACCCTAGTATGTAAGCAATATGTCTAATTCAAATTTGATTTATTGGTGGTAGGTTTTGACCTTGAATATGAATGAACGATAAAAGTGGAGTACAAACAAGGAAAAATAAAACCAAAAAGTCTACATGATCTTTAAGCAACAATGATTCAATATTTGAATATACATTTTTTGATTCTAGAAACCGGTAAAATCGAAAAATTTTGTTTTTGAAACGCCCCGAATTTATAAAAATACTTTTGAAGCACAATGAAACATCATAAAAGGTCAATAGCTAAATCAAAGGTCCAGATATTGTAAAAGGGATATTTAAAAAAAAATTAATATGTCATTTGGCTGGAGGTTTATACTTTTTGGTGAAGGAACCAGTAACGTTATGTTGGTTTATAATCGATAATTTTTCGGCAGTCCCCTTTTCAGAAGTTTAATGGAAAATATTTTTTGATGTAAAAAATTTTTCACTAGGACCTATGATTAAGAAGCTATATTGGTTTGGATGAAAAAAATTAACTTTTGCCAACATTTTTTAATTACTGGGGCTTTTTTTTTTCAACGCTCTAGCTCTGTTGGTGTTGCTTGGATCGAAAATTTCACGACAGTTTCCTGATCAGAAATGTAATGGAGAATATATATATTTTTTTTTTTAGAAAACATTTGTCTCTAGGGACTTCCATATAGGAGTTATATTGGCATGAATGAAAAAATTCACCTTGTAACATTTTTTTTTAAGACTCAAAAATGTAACATTTTGACACGTTCTAGATCTGCCAGGATTGCTCGGATTGAAAATTTGCCTTCAGTTTCCTGATTAGAAATGTAATGGAAAATATTTGTTATCAGATAATATTTATTGCTAGGAGCTACCGTTTAGGAGTTATATTGGTTTGAATGAAAAAAGTAACGTTTTATCAACATTTTTCGGGACTTTTTCACGCTCTAGCTCTGAGGTGTTGCTTGAATCAACAATTTGCTGAAAATTTCCTTATCAGAAGTAGTAGATCATAGGTAGACATATCCACGATCTATTATTTTTACCAGTAGAGAGAAATTTTTTTTTTTTTTTTTTTTTTTTTTTGTTCATTGTGAAAGCCCCAGATGCTTATCATTCAATTCATCGACCACCTCAGTCCCGTAATCAAATTATTAAATATTCCATAAATCAACCCAACAATTAAATAATTTTATATTCCATATGACCCAATAACTGTCGGAAGTTGAACCAACCAATTCCCAACGGGTTCGATACTTACGTAAGAAAGGACGGCTGAAGGCCGGATTATTACGGCATCGTAACTCGTATTAAATGATTGTGAATCGCTTTCGATTCCGCAGATTTTCTGCGAAGTCAGTCGATCTATCGATTACTTATCGCTTCTCTTCGGTGTCAAAAGACAGAGGTCAAACAGAAGTTGAGATTGCCGAGCTAAGAGAAATCCGATATCGAAAGGGAACCGCAACAGAAGATAATTGAAAACTAGATATAGGACAAAAGAAGGAGTTAGTTTTAGTTTGTAGAAAGTTTGCTTCAGTTTAGAAGCTTCTTTGTTTTCTGGTTAATAAATACACTGTCAGCTATTAACTTTTTTTTTTCATAGAATTAATTCGATATTCATATAATAATAATTTAATATGATAATTTTAAGATTATAAGTTTATTTTAAAATTTTTCAATTTTTTTTTTTCATTTTAGCAGTAACCCTTTCGGAAGGAATTTTATTTATTCCTGCACATTCCATACTTAATCGTATATAAATTACATAATGAATGCATTTATTGCAAATTAAATATTAAAGAATAAAACATGAAATATAATAAAATAAATAATAAGTTATACAAAATTTTAAAAAAATAAATAAATAACTGTTAATAAAACAATTTAGCAACTATACTATTATATAAAAGGACAAGCCATTTTTCGTTTCTGATTACTAACCGCGAAAACTACCGAACCAATCTGTACCAATTATAACCACATCATCTTCATAATTCAAGGAAGGCTTAGCAATAATAAAATTCCCATATTTTCTATTAAATTATTGTTGAAATAAATAAGTATATGGTGCGCACTGAAATTTGAAAATTTATCGATAGGTGGCGAGTGTCATTCAAGAGAGGTTACAACGATACACAGTTATACAGAGTTAGAAATTGATAAAAAAAAAAAAATTTGCTTATTTCTATTATATTTTTTATTTTTTTATATAAAAAAACTATAAATATGTGGTGTGACGTGTGGATCACAGTGAAGTTTAAAAATCGAATGATAAGTAGCCTAGAACCATTCTGCAACATAGTTTTATTGAAGCTATTAAATTTATGGAAACTAAATTTTAACATTATCTTCATAGTTCTAGAAAGGTCTACAATAGTAAAGTTTACTATAATAATCTACAGTGTTAAGGGACAAAAATGAGGTTTGTCACAGAGTCATGAACTTTTAAAACACTCCTCTTTCACCATCTTCAATCTCTTCAACCTCACTCTCACTAATGATATGGTTGTCTCACAATGTATGTTAATCGAATAATTTAATTATAAAGTATGTCAGATATGCAACATCAGCATAAATTTAAAATTTGCTTATGATAATGTTTTAATCCTTGTAAAGAAAATTTTTGATTTTTGATATTTTTCTTTTAATTCTTTTTTTTTTTTCTTTGCAATTTTGTTTATAATATTAACTCCTATATTCTGTATTTCTTTTTCTTTCTCTATTAAATTAAGGCTTAGCGAACCCGAAGGCCACCAACAGCCGACCGCACACTTTCCTCCAATCCACTCCTCCAAAACCTAAATCCCTCAGGTCGGCCCTGATGCAATCCTCCCATCTTCGTCTCGGTCTAACCCTCGGTCATTTACCCGACGATCTCTGACGATCAGACGATGTCTGATTCGTTAATAACTGATTACTTTTTTCGGGATTCGATCATTATTAAACCCAACGACTTTACATGCCCATTTTAAGCGTCACGCTGCTATTACTTCAAATATATTTACTATATTAGGATATGATTCGTGCAGTTCTGCATTGTGAAGCCTTCTAAATTCTCCTGTTTCTTCATCCTTTTTTGGGCCAAATATTCTACGCAGTACTTTATTTTCGAAAACTTTAAGGCGTTGTTACTCCCTTAACGTCAGCGGCCATGTTTCACACCCGTAGAGAACTGTAGGTAGTATAATAGTTTCGTATATCCTAATTTTTAAATTTTTGGAGAGTAAGCGCGAACTGAGTAATTTTGCGACCGAGAAATAACAAGCATTACCGGCTTTTAATCTAGCCTTTATTTCTTCTTCAATTTCATTTTTCCTCAATATAATAGACCCTAGATATTTGAATTGCTTAACGTGTTCAAACTTTACCCCGGAAATATCTACATCACTAAAATGATCACCGTTTCTACTACTAACCATATATTTCATTTTATCGGTATTAATTTCGTTACCTAGTTTATAGTTTCCTCGTTTTCACCTAAAAATATCAAATCATCAGCATAACCAAGAACCGGACATTTACCACCCATCTCTAATACTTTTCCCTTAAGCATTACCTTCCTAATGACGCATTCTAGCGCTAAGTTAAATAATACCGGAGAAAGAGAATCTCCCTGTTTTGAATCCGAACGTACCTCAAACTTTTCGGAGTAAAAAGTCCCGATTCAGACGCTATTAAATGTTTCGGACATGCACATCTTTACTAGATTAAACAATTTCTTTGGTGTCCCCAGTTCGATCAAAATATCAAACAGTTTCCGGCGGTTAATCGAGTCGTAAGCCTTTTGGAAATCAACATAGAGCTGATGCACTACGCCCTTAAATTCTTTTTTTTTTATAATAATTCTTTCTCTACAATTTGACGAAGGGAAAATATTTGATCGATAGTTGAACGACTCCGTCTAAAACCACATTGATAGTCTACAATTATTTCCCTTACGTAGTTAGTAATTCGGTTCGTTAGAATTGATGTAAATATTTTATAACACGTCGGAACGAGTGAAATACCACGATAGTTGCGACATTCTGTTCTAGGACCCTTCTTATGGATCGGGATAAGTATAGATTCTTTCCATTCTTCTGGTATTTTTTCTTTTTCCCAAATCATTGGTTCTAATTGATGAATTTTAGAAACTCCAGCTTCTCCACACGCTTTAAATAATTCGGCTTGGATATTTTCGATTCCGGCTGCTTTATACGATTTTAATTTTATGATCGCTATATCAACTTCCTCCTTACTCGGTTTTTCTATTAACGGTTCCGCGCTGAGAAAAGTAATAGGAGGGGAATTTATGTTATTTTCCGAACTTAAAATATTATCAAAGAATGTTCTGAATTTTTCTATTATGTCTACTGGATCCGCTAGTATATTGTTATTTTCATCCCTTATTCCTTTCATTATTGGCTCGAAGCGCTTACACGATCTGCTAATACCCTTATAGATATCCCTTACGTTGTTTTATTTATTTTTTTTTAGTTATTTATTGAAATTTACAACTGTGTATACAATATAAAAATATAATACATCACGTAAATATGATGGTAATAATAAAAATGAAACATAACTTTTTTTCAAAGCAACTACCCATTGGTAACATTTATAAAGGTTCCACATAACGAAGTACTATATTAGACGGTACCGAGGTCATCTTCTTTTCAGACTACTTGGAGGGTTATCTGGAGTACAATGAGAAGAAAGTTGTGATACTAATGAATTTGAATGTTTATGAAGTTTGCTATGAAAGGATAAATATCTAGTTTCAGCTAGAAACATAAAGTATTAAGATCTTTGTGGATAAGTTTATTTGTGACGAAGTAAGGAGCATTTAGGATTTTTTTTAAGGATTTCGGATTGGATACGAGATGAATTGGATGGTTTAGTGGAGCCCTAAAGCTGAACTACGTATGTCAAAATTGGTCTAATTACTATTATGTAAATGAGTCTTTCGTGATTGATCGTTTGTCAAGTAAATGTTGAAGTAGTCGATTTTTTAAATAAAAGAAATTTTAATTGTAAAACCTTTGTCTAAATCAGCAATAGACCAGGGTTTAACGCTTGACAGATCACAAACTTTCACAGAACAAATTCATTCATTCATTTGGCGCTCCAACTCAAATGTACAAGACTGTTTGATTCCGAGGCTGTTTTAGGTTTCTTGATGAGTTTAATTCTGGTAGCAGGGCTATCGATCCAGACTACCATAGTAGACTGCGTACCATAGTTGGGCTAAATTTAATCATAGCTAAAATTTAATCAAAATTACATAATAGTTTTTTGACTACTAATTTTCTGGAATTAATCACCTAATTTAATAATGATATAATCTTTCTGTCAAAGAATCATTAGTTCACTAAAAAAATGACTGAAAGAGTTAATGATTATCAAATTGGGTGATTGATTCCAGAAAATTGGTTGTCAAATAGCTATGATTAAATTTTAACTGTAATAAGATTTTAGGATTGATGAATTAATTGCCACTTCTATTGGGATAATTTTATTAAGATACTATGTTTAGACACTAAACATTTATCTTCAATTCTAAAACATACAAAATTTTTCATCACATCAGAACAATGTCACATGGATTATATACACTAAAGCTTTCAAAAATGTAAGACAAGAAATCAAACATTTGTACTCGCCTCAGGGCCTCAGGAGGTCTAAGAGATAACTGAAATATACCCATCGTGAGAGGGTAGGTTAAATGTTCTGGGATTTACTAAGGGATTTCCCTTATGACTCATTAGATTTCTTCGTTCCTATTGGAAACAAATTTAAAATGAGGCTATTGGAAATCTTTATCTGGTCATTTAAACAAAAATCTGAATCGGTTTTAAACGATTTTATTATTTTTAATGATTCATAAATATTTTATTTTAGGCTATTTTCTATTTGATATAGTATTTTTACTCCCGAATCTTTATTAAATTTATCGTTATGTTCATTTAAATGGATAGTAAAAGTTTTGGGCATTATTAGTTCATGATTTCATATGTTCTTTTAATCTTCGATTTACCGATCGTCCAGTCTTTACCGTGTATTTTGCTTCACAGTCATTACAGCCATTGTGTAGTAAAATCTATGTATTGCACTCATATGTTATTTTTAGGGGAAAAGCTGTCCCAGAATAAAGTTTATTATCTTCTTCATCTAAAAATAAAAAAAATAAAAAAATTCGCTTATCCGAGAAATCGGTAATTACTAAAAAAAAAAAGTGTACTCATAACATAATAGTTTCTACGTTTCTTGTCATTTGTTTATAATATTCGTTATTACTAGGGCTATGAAATATATGCATTTGCATGTTTCTCCTAACTAACTAAACCATCTAATATTATCAAATTATATATGTTTTGAGGGATTTGGAATAAATATGAGCTATTTTTAATTTGCATATTTATGCATATTTTGCCATAAATGCATATTTTTAGATATTTTGAACTAGACTTGCATATTTATCTATATATCTGGCATATCAGCATTTGACATTCGAATTTTTTTTATGTTACCGAACAGAAAAAAAAAATAAAATATAGGTAAAAATCGAAAAACAGCTATAAGAACTCCTCCCATTCTTTTTTTTCACCTAATCAATGCGTTTGTATGTGTCGAAGTGCTGATTCTTCGGTTTCAGTAAACTTTCAGTATTTGCTTCTCTTAGAATTATTTAATTTTTCTAGTTTATACTTCGATTAATTTCTAGTTTATACTTCGCTCAAATATGTAGAATATTATGACCTCACTTTTTATCTCACCCTTCTCCCTTCCATCATTCCATCACACAGTCTCTCACACAGTGTTCACCGAGGCATATCATTTGTAAACTGTTCTTTTGTGTTAACCTAAAATACCGAAAGTCACTCCTTCAAAGACAAAAGATCTTGTTTGAAAGTACATAGGTGAGCGTTCAAATAAGACTTTCAAGAATGATGGAGACTTTTTATATTTATATGATGTAGAGCGGTCGTTTAGTGTAGGCCGTTTCAAATCTATTTTGAGGCCCAATAGACTATCTATTTTGTTCGGAAACCTGAAAAAGTGGTTGACTGTAATTCAAATCTACAATGTGAATAAGTGGTATGAATAAGCCAGGAGAGTTTCTTTATGCTCGTTGCTAATTGTTTTTTATGTACATTGTTCTGTTTTAAAGTATAAGTATTTTGGTTGTTATTGTTGTTTAAGTTTTCTGGAAATTAATGTCATGATTTTTTTCGTTTTTAATGTTCCCTGTTTAATGTATTTTATTTATCTTTAATAAAGCTTTTTAATGTTTGTTTTTTAATATTAGCTTTTTAATGTTGTTCTTCCTTATAAGAAAATTAAAAAGCTAATTAATTTTCCCCTTTTCAACACAATTATTTATTTAAACTTGAGTTCGTACTTAAGTATAGCTATTTATAGCGATTTTTTTATTTTTCTAATAATGCAGATAGTTGCATGTTTTCGGTATTTAATTGCATATTTTACTCAATGTCTCTGCATATATGTGTGCATATTTTTTAGTTCTTATTGCATATAATTCACAGCCCTAGTTATTAAATATACATATTTTTTCTAATCTAAACGAATATATTTAAAAAGAAGCTTTTACTATTTGTGAGTATGTATTACAATCTGCCTCAAATGTGGGAAATGAGTAATATGGATGGCATTAAAATACCATTCACACATTATGTACAATAAGAAATAAATGAAGTGAAAGAAAAAAAAAGTCGTTTAAGAGTGTGTTGGGGTGTTCATGATTTTTTTTTCTTAAAATCGTTTGTTGAGAATTCGTATTTGTACATTAACAGTTGGCATGCAAAGGTCAGTATGTAGAGTTCAACAAGAGAATGATCCATACATCAAGAAAAAAAAAATCAATTCCTCTCTGTGTGTGAAAGACTCATGGCTATTTCTATCAATAATACATCTTTGAATTAATTTAATAATTTAATTAACTGTGTACATTTAGAAATTGGTAAAATTACTGGAAAATCACTATACACATACATTGTATAATTTTTATCATTTAAACCAATATAGCTCCTACACCAGTGATGGACAACGTGCGGCCCTTCGTGCTAGTCAATCCGGCCCGCGACATGGTCACACACAGTTATGCATATGACAAATTTTATTTTCTGCAATGCTAGAATAGAATGATCGTTTTCTTCTCGTTGCGTCATAATTACGGTTGCATGTCGGTATGTCACAGTTTCATCTGTCACATCCGCCTTCATACTCTTCTAAAAAATAATACATTTTTGTAGCTTTTTGCAAGTTTTCTATCGTACACCATTTAAGTTGAGAGTAATGAGATAAAGTCAAAAATAAAGTTTATCACTTATAAATCTTTGTTTTGTTCAATATTTTCGGTCCGCCTAGATGATTTTCTATTTCATCCGGACCTCCTAAAAACGTTTGCTCAAGTCATTCCTACACAGTAGATCCTAACGACAAATATAATACGACAATAAATATTCTCCATGAACTTAACAAAAAAAAAAATATTTTATATATATTTATTTATAAAATAAGCCAAAAGACATTCCATATTAAAAAAAAAATCCTAAAAAAATAATGACTTTTATACTCACTTTCGAAGCTACTACTTGACACAGAATGAACACTTATACTTACTAAAACCTATTTGGACTAACGCATCACTGATATACAGAACAGCTAAAAAGACACATTAATAAACTCCAAATGTATCAGACAAAACATACAATATTACGATAGCAGCCTGGTACATAAGCAATATGCCTAATTCAAATTTGATTTATTAATGGAAGGTTTGACCTTGAATATGAATGAAGGATAGAAGTCGAGAGCAAATAAGGAAAAAATAAAAATAAAAGATCTACATAAATAAATAGAATCTAGCTACGATAGAACAAATAAACCAATTTGCTATTTAAACATTGAGATGATATCAGTAAATATTTATTGGTATTTGCAAATGCTTAAATATTTTTATACTGATAAAGAAGGACCTAAGACACTGTTTTAGATATACCAAAGGTTTTTCAAGTTGTGGTATAAATTTCTTGCTAATATCAGTAGTAAAGTCCTAAACATTCAAGGCTGAGGAAGAAGAAAATATAAAATAAAAATAAAATTATAATTAGGATTGATGAATTAATTGCCACTTCTATTCAAATTATTTTATTAGAAATCTAGTTTTACAGACAAAATTATCCACACATCAGCACTATGTTACAAAAATGTAAGACAAAAAAAAAGAAAGGGGTATGGCTGTGTCATGGACACGGCCGTGTGTTGTACGTGAATACGTTTATGTAGCGGGTTATATTTAAAAAAATCAATCTTTATTTATGTATTTAGGCTAAAAGCAAGGAAACAAATGATAATTGTGATACAATATAAATTTATTCATTACAGGTCTGTGATACGAAAAGTACGACACAAATGGCATACAAGATACATCGAGATTTCTTGTAAACGTTAAATCAATACAGGTATTACCTAAAGGTTGTTGGAGAAGTTTCAATATAAGACAAATTGAACTCGCTGAGCATGAAGTATGGCAATGAGCGGTTTTGTGAGACATCAACATTAAAGTCCCTAACTATCATAACTGGCGTATTAAGAACATGCTCGGAATGGGGTATAATTTTAGCGATGGTTTTAGAATATTTTAACAACGATCGTAACATAAAGAGTTTAATTTCTGCTAACGCATTGCCCCTGGATATACACACACCCGAGTACGAATTTGAATATGCCATTGGCCTTCACATTTACTGTTCAGACATCACCAGATTTTGCATCGTTCAGTTCCAAATTAATTTCCGAAATGTCAATGTTAACTCTGTTACAATCAGTACAACTATTGATATTGCAATATGAGGCAACTCCGCCGGATATGCGACTTAATGATGATATCACGCTACCGATGGTGTAGTTGCAATTAGTCTGTTCTTAGCGGTATTGCAATATGCTTTTAGATCAAAGCTAGGCACATTCACTGGCATAGAATTTCTCATCCAAGTTTCATTGGTTGCCAAATAATCAGATCGGTTGATGATTGTATCGGTAGAGATGTATTCTGAGTGCGCGACTAAGCTTTGTGTACTAATGGCGATAATAAGTATAAAACAATGTTGATCAGGAACTTTTATGTTCCCGGCACTGCTTGGCTCAATCATATGGTGTTTCACGATCTCTGTATTTCGTTTTGGCTTTTCGAAAGGTATAAACCGACTTTATATATTATTAATAATATTTTTTTATTCTAATGCCTTATTATATTCACTGCCACTACTTTAAACTGATGTTTTATATACAATCGATAGATTTTGACCACAGCTGACGATTAAAACATAAACGAACATCGTAGCTTCTCCGAGTCTAAAGTTATACTAATTGCAAATCTTGAGACATAGCAAAATAACCTCAAAAATTGCGGCGCTTTCCTCTCCAACGCGCGCGACGCGCCACAGTTCTCGCTTATCGTAATGACTTCTTTGGTTTTTTAGCTATCCAGTGGTATAATTTAATTTTGGATGTAGAGGATAGATTCGAAACTACAACGCCAAAATGAATCCCCCGATTTTGTTATCATTACGTTTTTTGGATTGCCCCCTTATGGTAGCAAATTTAAAGAGGTATTCACGTCAAAATCAAATATTGGTACGCACCTGAGAAGATCTAACAGATATCTGAAATATATCCATAGCGGAGGGGAGAATGTTTTGGGGGTTTACCTTGGGATTTCCCCTTTGAATAATTGAATTTTTCCGTTCTTATTAGAAACAAATTTAAAATGGGGCTTTTGGAAATGTTTATCTGGTTATTTAAAAAATGATCTAGATCGGTTTTTTTTGTAAAATAGTGCTGATGTGTTAAAAGTTTTGAATGTTTTAGAACTGAAGATGTTTAGCATTCGAAACTAGTTTCCTAATAAAATAATTCCAATAGGATTGGCAATTAATTCATCAATTCTAACTGTATTGATTCTTCTATAGTAATTTAATTTTTCATTACATCTTGCGTATATGAATGCAGACTACTCACTGACTACAGAACTATACTGCAGACAAAAACAGTACAGAAACTAGGACATTGGCCGGTGGATGGTCAATGTTTAAAGACCTGAAAATATTTTTTTTTTTAAAGCCTATTGAAAAATTGTAGATATTAATATGAAATACCTTTGATATATCCATTGCTTATACATATATTATTCTATATAATGCAGTATCGAGGTATTTATGTTTTTATTACATTGTTCCTTAGTTTTGAGTAATTCTAAATATCTTCTCATTCTTTGTTTTATTTTATTTATTTCTATTCTTTATATCTAACTTACGTTTAAAGATAGTAAACAAAACCAAAATCCTAAAAAGTACACCTACATTATATACGGTAGAGTATGGTATGTACAGAAATAAATGAAATCCCTTCCAACAGGCTTACTGCTGGAAGGAAAACATTAAACAAAAAAAAAAGTCATACATAATAAATATTGTATATTTATGAAGAATAAATAAAAATACTATTTATTTTATCATTTGCATTTTCAGATATTACTATTATTATATTTTTATATATATATATATATATATATATATATATATATATATATATATATATATATATATATATATTTACATATTGCATGAATATAATTATTTTTATGTATACTATTTATTGTCCATGAGCGAAGCAGATCGTACTATTTATTCCATCCATAACTGGTATATATATATATATATTATATAAGTTACGTACGGCCGGTTTAGAAAATTAAAAAAAAAGAAAAATGTAACAAGAACAACACAATAACGCTTACTATATAACTGATTTATTCCTCTTAGTAATTCTCTTTATATACACTTTGGTTTGTTTACACTGAAGCTTTAGGTATTAACAGTGATATTGTCTTACTCCAGACATTAAACTTATATATTATATATATATATATATATATATATTTATATATATATATATATATATATATATATCCATTAAGTGGGTAAAACAAATATTACTTGTGTGCCCTACTTTCCCGAAAATATGATAAGACTTTTGAATGTCAAGGCATCCTAAGTAGAGAGCTCTGAAGGACAACCAAAAGGTTGCGGCGATTTTATTAGAATTAAAAAATAAGAATCAATTATTATAATGGAAAACAATTAATAATACCACCAGTTATGTCAATCAAGGACACGTATAAATTAGAAAAAAACTTTATTCGTGGGCTATATCCAATTATAAATTATGAATTATAATTATAGTAGTCCAGCTGAGATGAATAGACATAGGGGTTAAATTAACCACGTTAAATCAACCAATGGTTTGTGCCTTGACCTCTCCGATTTCTATGATTTTTTTGTACAGAAGTTGTAACTTCCGAGAATAGTTAAAATGTAAATTATCAGATTTTTCTGGCTATTGGTTTTTAAGTTATAAGCTTTTAAAAATTAAAAAAAAAAACTACTGTTTTCGGCCCTCACTAATTATATTCTATTATGCCTATTATATTTCTATTATATTATATTATGCCATTAAAAAACTAATGATTCTAGAGAGCTCAAATTCTTGGCATTATTTTCCATTTAAATTGCTCTTTTATTTGATATATTTTCCGTTAATTTCGAACTTTTTTCGAACGTCCTTAAACGGTTTTCTTAATCCCCAAAATAAGTATCTTTCGATTTTTCAAAAAAAAAAAATATATGTGATTTATGCTATAACTGACTACATACGGGCAAAATTTTAGTTTGGGACGGAAATGGGTTCCTGATAATTTGCGTTGTTTTTTTTTAATGGAGATTTAGTCCAGTCAATAAAGTGATATAGAGTTCGTTTTCTGTAATACAAGGTCTTTCTTTAGAAACTTGCTCAGGGTAGTTAGAAAGTAAACAAAATAAAATTCCTGGAGTTTTCGGGCCTGGAACAGGAAGGGGTGTGCAGAAAGACCCTTGTTTTGGTTTAGCATTTATATCATGAAAACAGTGCATCCTATGCAAAACATGGCTATTTACTAAATTAAAGCTAATTGAATTCTCTATAACTTTTATAATATACACATTTTTCATATTCTGTTCCGTTTCCGAGATATACGCTTGGAAAATGTGAAGGACTTTTAGTATGTTTATATTACAGTTATAAAAGTTAAAATTGATTTAACTTGTGATAAGTTAAAGATAAATTAGCATATATATGTGTCTTTTGAAGGGCATTTAATGTTCTACAATGTTATTTATAAAGACTTTTGTCGTAGAATGAACGTTTTAGAAGATATGGAGGGAAGTTGAACACAAAACGTAAGGTGAAAATTTTTTTTCTCGAACATTTTCACATTTGCCAAGCGTATATCTCGGAAACGATACAGAATATGAAACATATGTATATAATAAAAGTTGTAGAGAATTTATTCAACTTTAATTTGTTAAATAATCATGTTTTATATACGATGCACTGTTTTCGAGATATGAGCGCGACACCAAAAAAATGGACCTTTCGCGCCCTCCCCTCCTCTTCCTGTTCCCAGGCCCGAAAACTCCAGGAATTTTAGTATGTTTACTTTCAAATTACCCTGAACATGTTTCCGAAGATTAACCTTGGATTACAGAAGACGCACATTATAATACTTTATTAACGGTACTTACTGTCCATTGAAGAAAAAGGCAAAATATTTTTTTTTATCATGAATCCATTTCCGTTCTATTCTAAAATTTTGCCCACATGTAGTCAGTTATAGCATAAATCAAATATATTTTATTCGAAAAAATCGAAGGGTACGTAATTTGGGGATTATGAAAACCGTTTTTGGACGTTCGAAATAAACCGAAAATATATCAAGTGATTTGAGCTCTCTAGGATCAACAAATTTTTAATAACGTAATGTTGAATATAATTAGTGAGGACCGAAAACAGTATTTTTTTAAATTTTTAAAAGCTTATCACTCAAAAACCAAATGTCTGAAAAATCTAATATTTTACACTTTGACTAGCCGTGGTATGTACAACTTCTATACAAAAAATCATAAAAATCGGAGAGGTCAAGGTCCAAATCTAATGTAGAATTAGGTTGATTTGACATGGAATGACCCATACATAAAACTGATATTATTATCGATAAAATAATTACTTAAAGCAAACAAAAAAATGTAAAGTAATGTTATTATATGAATATAATACAAAAAAGAGTATCAGTTAATATTCACATTTCCTCTTCCCCTCCCAGTCCTATTGACTGTATATTCAATAGGGAAAACGAGAGGCTGGAATTAAAAATTGGGCAAAATGGAATCAAATAAAACAAATGAATATCTCTCTGATTAGAAAAAACAATAGATCGTGAATATTTGTATTTTTAATCAACTGCTTCTGATGAGAAAACTATCGTCAAATTTTCGATTCGAGCAACATTTTTTTTTCCTCTACCTCGCCTCGGTTTTTGGCAGCAGCGGTTTCAACATTTGAGTTTTATATATGCCGCTGCTGCCAATAAAACTCTTTATTTACGATTTTATTTATTTATAAAATGTACATAATTTTCTGAGGACAGTTTAAAGTTAGGAAAAAAAGAATAACGATGTAGAAACAATAATCTCACTAACCACTCATCTGAATGCTCATAAAATCCTAACATCTCATAAATCTACCTATCTTTCCATCCTTCAGATATGCTCGAGGCATCTCCTAAACTTCAGACATTGATAACATCAACCGTTGGGCAGTGAAGAATAAGTTATATCTGAATCCAAAGAAAACTAAGGCTATCCTCATCAGTTCAAAACCCATCCTCAACACCCTTCCTTACTATCCATTACTTTACTTCAATAACCTTCCTCTTCAGTTTCAAAACTCTATAAAAATTTAGGAGTTACCATTGATCACCACCTATCCTGAAATAACCATATCGCCCAAATTTCCAAAAAATCCCTCATAATCCTTAAACAACTGTATAGATCTCGAGATTCCTTTTCCCAGAGTACCCGTAAACTTCTAGTGTCCTCTCTTGTTTTCCCGTGCTTTGATTACTGTTGCTTGGTTTATGGGGGGCTGTCTGGGGATCTCGAGATGAAGCTGGGGAGACTGATGAACTGTTTCATTAGATTTATCTTCGGGATCCCCAGGCGGTCACATGTTACTTGCCGATATTCTGAGCTTGGGTAGCTCTTTCCTAAATTCCGACGGCAATACTTTCTGGGTACATTCCTATTCCTATGTCTAAAAACCAAAAAACCTTCCTATGTTCTCGATTTATTAACTCTGCGTTCGTCTATCCACCTCCTAAACACTAGATCCCAACCTTTTAACTTATATATCCCCTCACATAAAACCGCTTCCTTTGATTGCTTCCTTCGTAATTCGTGCTGCCTCATTCTGGAATTCCCTACCCACTTCTATTCGTAAAGCAGCTTCACTAACTTCCTTTAAAAATAATTTATTCCAGTAACTTTTAGACAATCAATCTTCCGCAAATATGTCAATAATCTAATGAATACTAAGAATTACTTTTTTTTTCTCTCTCTTTCTTTCTTTTATGTGTTCATATATATACGATTGTATTTTATGTTATAACTATTATTTCATACATTTATTTATTTTTATTTTTTTTTAATTTAATTTAAAAAATGCATGCTGTAATTACTGAAGCATCTTATTTGTAAATAATAGGCCAGACAATTGTACTTTTAACTGTGCATTATTTTTATTCTTAGGGAGCAGTAAGTCCCAAAATAAAGTTTATTTTTTCATTTCACTTCATTAATAACCAATTTCCCTAGCTGTCCTCAAACTTGGTAATAAAATTTTATTGGAAAACCAAAACAGTTTGCTCAACAAAGGCCTGAAACAAATTCACTAGTGAACACATAAACATTTGAAAATCCAGCGGTACATATTGGAACCAGTTTAGAAAAATATAATGGAAATGCCTTTTAAAATCGCCAAATGCGCAGTGTATAGAAATACTAGACAAATACGGTATCGGTATACAACAAAATATTTTTTTATAAAAAAAAGTAATTTTATAGTATATAACTCATATGTAAGCATCAATTTTAAAATATATATAAGCATCTCAGGGAACTCGGAACTAAGCTTGACTTCACCCTTAACGTGATGTAATGCCAGATCTAAACAGACCCCAAAGCTACGTCACTAAAGCCAAAATCCTTATCGATACCGATAATAAGGAAATTAATTTTCGATTCTCGATTCTCGGCACCAATACCTCAGTTTAAAATGATATTGCTATTTCAAAACATAATTATAAAATTATCTAAAAATGTAAAATAAATCGATCAAAAAAAGATAATTATTTCAGTAATAAAGTAGTTTAAGTGTTAGCATTTTTTAATTAATTATTATTTAGATAATAATATAATTCATATTTATAAGATATAAGTTGACTCAGAAGTATTTAGAGATACTGATTGTTGTAAATCTTCTTCTAGCCCTGATTAAAATATTATTTTTGATTGCTGTGTATCTATGACTGCATACACCAACAATCTACCTCTCATAATATAATTCAATTTACAAATTATTTATACATAATCTAATTTAGGAAGGTGAACATTTTATCAATTTCATTTCAATTGATTCAATCATTTCAGGAATTGAAAATGTTACTAAACATAGTGAAATGAAATGAAAATAAATTTTGTTCTGGGGCCATTGCCCCTTAAGAATAATCATAATGAACAATTATTGGAGGCCTAGCTACCGTATGTATAATTTAGAAATAATTTTAGAAAGGCAAGAAGAAATGCAATTAAAATTAAATTAAGGAATTTCTGACATCCCAACTCAACCTACCACTGTCCTCACCACTTACGCTGATGACACATATTTGTTATCAGTACACAATGGTCCCTTCATAGCCTCTCAAACACTCCAATCCCATATCCTAAACCTTCAAGAATGGTGTCAAAAATGGAGAATCAAAATAAATCCAAACAAATCCCACCAAATAACCTTTACCCTTCGTCGTAAACCTACGACTTCCTGTCCTAAAGTGTCCTTAATGATATTCCACTTATCCCTGTTGAACAGATCCGCTACCTAGGACTTCACTTGGGACAAACTTCTTACTTGGAATCCATATACAAGACTAAAGACAAGAAACTGCCCGTCGTTTCAGACTACTTCAACCCTTACTAGACAAACGTTCGAAGCTCCCAACTAACTAAAAAAGACACATATAGATGACTGTGATTAGACCTATTCGACCGGACGGATTTGAGCTTTGGGCTCCACTAAACCATCCAATTCATCTCGTATTCAATCCTTTCAATCCAAAATCCTTCGTAAAATCCTCAATGCTTCTTACCTTTTCACCAATAAACTTATCCCTAAAGATCCCAATGTTCCACATGTTGCTAATTTAGCCCACACCAGATATCTATCATTCCATAGTAAGCTCCATAATCACTCAAATCCGTTAGTTTCTCAACTTGCTTCCCACTCCAGTCCTGAAAATTCTCCGAGGCGTCTGAAACGAAGATGGCCTAGAGACCTTCTAGGGTAGAATTTTTAATAAAGTGCTACTGATGAGAAGTTCTTTCCAAGTTTTAAAATGTTATTATAATCGTTGGCAATACATTTACTTGATGTATATATTCTGTACAGTTGTAAATTTTAATAAAAAAAAAAAAAAAAAAAAAAAAAAAAAAAAATTAAGGAATATAAAAGAAATATTAAATTACAATATAAAGTATTAAAAGTAATATTACATGTTTTAAAATATCATACGAAAAACAAATTATATCTTAAGGTTAGAATTTAAAATAAGCTACCAAAACAAGAATAAGGAAAAATTTAAAAAAAAATCAATGAAAAATAAATACAGTAAACAAAGTTAAGAAATATAAATTATCCGAAAAAATAATGAATCTTGTCTGATAAAATAATATAAATTATGCCGAAACCAATTATACAAATTTAGTGCAATAGTACCAAAATAATGTTGTACAAAATAAATATTATATTCTGATTATTATTATTTCATTTTAAAAAATATTTTTTAATTTTAGTGGATTGACTATTTGTAAGTAGATTTGTTTTAATTAGGTATTAGGGTACGAAAACTAGTACTTTCAAGTAGGTAACAGATAGGAAAATAAGATTTATGTTTGGACATATCGTCCCTTAAGAATGTTTAATAAGATTTTATTATTATCTGAGTGGCATTATTTCGTTGATTGGAGATTGTTATCTTAATTAATCATTTTCAAATGGCGGATAAATATCTTTAACAAAAGTTTAACTTGCAGTTGCATAGCATTTGTTTTTAGTTGTGTACATGGAAGCTTAGGAGAAGAAGGACTATCGCCAATTTCAACAGTATCGATCGGTTCCTAGGAATCGACTTAGGATCATCGATTCTCGATAGCGACTCTTTTCTCAAGAACTGATGTAACAGAGAATTGACACATACCTAATTAATTTTGGGGATTCTACAATAAATTTCCACATAAATTCCATCTAGTTCATTAAATTAATTTATGGCATACAGGGAAAAAAAAATATAGAAAACCTTTTAAACATGAACTGGCCAGTCACTGGAGAAACTGGAGAGTTTCTCCAGTCCAGTCGTAAACTCAATATAAATATGAATAAAAGAGTTTTGAATAATCACTTATCTACAATGACACACACAACTTGAGGAAAGTTCATTCCCAATGGCTGTTACTAACGCGGCTGTACGAGGTTACGACACAACTCAAGGTAATAAACATTTTACGAGCTTCTATTGAGATAGGCGGCCAGCAGGCTGGATGGGATGTATTGTATATCGTATATTGTACCCCGAACGAGTTGCCGGAACACAAAGGTTCGAACCCGGCCCGTACCTGACGAACACCTGCCCTCGGCCGTTATAATACCGGAGCAGATGTAGCTATTGTAGGTGAAAATTGCTATAATCAGGCCTAGCTAGGTAAATGTCCGTATGCATAAATTATATTAACAATAATTTACTGTTAATGATTACATTCATGAATCATTTTTATGATTAGTGCTTTATGATCATAGTGCTTTATTAAAAAGTCCCGTTTATCCGGACAGATTAAACAATATTAAGTTGTGTTGTAATAACTATAATAGTAAATAGCTCGACCAGTGGAAATAGTAAGAGGTCTTAACTTTAAAAGCATGCAAGAAATATAAATATCTCACAAGGGGACCTTTGCAGTTGTAACTCACAGATTTGAATGCCGATTTTTGTGTGGGTAGTAGGGGCCTATAATAGCGCAAAACTAGAGTTATAGCCGCCAATGAGCATTAGGAGCCGAGGAAAAAAAAAAAAAAATATGAAAATCACGTTTTATTTTTTTTCTCAGCTCTCAGTCAAGATAGAGAAATGATTCTTTCACGTTTGATTGAAGTTATGTATGCTATTTGATATAAAAATACTTTCGTTATGCTCAAGACACCACCCGGCTTGAGGCTGCTCAAAAATGACAAAATTCCAAGGATTTCCGCTGTAAATCAGTGGATATTTTTTTTCATGAACAACTGACCTCAAATCTCGATTTAACGCACCATAAAACCTTTATATGTGAAATTTCTAATGAAGTTAAATTGGATTTTAGAAGGCAAGGTGGCTGTCAATTTCTGAAACAATGTAAATAATTTGCGCATATATTTCGCAACCGATTATGACAAAATTTTAAGGTTATCTAGAAGCCTTAAAACTGCATAGTTTAGCCCAAATCCGGAGGTCGCAGGATTTCCTCTTATTGAAATATCTCAAGTTATAGTTGATCTTGGATTTTTTCATTCACATCAGTTTTTGTCCACTAAAATCGGGAGTAAATCCAATGTTATACGCATGGATAAAAAGCAGAATGTATGCTGATTCTAGTGATGCTATTACTGTTGTAATCGTTTGAACACAGCAGTTGTTATGGGCGGTAGAAAATGTTGATGAAATCTCAACTTCAAAATTTTAACCACCTCCTCGAAAGGGGTAAAAAAATCAATATTTTTTGATTTTGATGAAATTTCACATATAAAGGTTTAATGGTGTGTTAAATCGTGATTTGAGGTCAGTTGTTCATGAAAAAAAAATGTCCACTGATTTACAGCGGAAATCCTTGGAATTTTGTCATTTTTGAGCACCCTAAAGCCGGGTGGTGTCTTGAGCATAACAAAAGTATTTTTATATCTAATAGCATATATAACTGCAATTAAACGTGAAAGAATCATTTCTTTATCTTGACTAAGAGCTGAGAAAAAAAATAAAACGTGATTTTCATTTTTTTTTTTCTTGGCTCCTAATGCTCATTGGCGGCTATAACTCTAGTTTTGCACTATTATAGGTCCCTACTACCCACACAAAAATCGGCATTCAAATCGATGAGTTACAACTGCAAACGTCCCTTTGTCAGTAAGTATAACTGCAAACAAAGATAACAAAATGGGATACGAAATAAAGGCTTAGTTAAACAAAGGAAGATAGAGAATGGAAACAAGTGCTATTGGTCATTCAGGAAAGTTTCCAAACTCGAGAAATACCAATTAAACTAAAAATAAGGGTAAATAATACAGTTGTTCTGGCCAAGACATTGAATTTAACAGTAGAAATACTGATAATTAAAAGTTCATTTATTTTGTTCATATTGTTTTTGTTCATTTTAATTGTTTGTATTTCATTAATTACAACTTTTTTGGGCACAACTCCTAATTTATTTATTTAGCTTGCTTCGGGACTTCAGTCCCATCTTCAGGTTTCTCATTTTCTGTGGTTTATGCACATTGTCCACTATTATAACTTAAGTCCCGAAACATGTAGCAGCAAGCTAAATAAATAAATTGCGAAATGTACCAAAAAAAGTTTAAATTAAGAACCAAATTTCCTTTTGCATAATTTAATTAAAACTTATAGTTTAAAAACTAAAAAAAAAAACAGGCATTCAAATCAAACCGAACTAATTCAATCTTAGGCAAAATCTAATGATCTACAACTATTTGCATATAACATTTTTTATATTGGATTAGCCATTTTAGTGTTATAGACTCAACCATGACCAAAACTAACTTTTTGAGAAAGTTGGCGAAATTCATCGATGTTTGACAATCTATAGTGGCTAAACGTCTGAATCAAATTCAGCTTAAGAAATGTTTTTAGACGCACGATTCAATGAACTTTAATTTTGTAAAAAACACATTTTTTGATTTAAATAATTTTTTTATATGTTTCCTACAAAAATCTGAAAAATATTGGGTTATTTTGCCCCTCAAATATTTCCTCCTTAACAATTGTAGTCACATTTTTGACATTTTATTCTCAGGACCCACCTGGACCATAATGAATCATAAAACCTACTGCTCCGTCTTTTGTAAGGCACATCCCATTTCGACTGTACTAAATAAACATGTTAAAATAAAGATGTGCAATTATTGTATTGGCATTGGTCCTTGACACGTGTGCAAATTTTCAAGATAATCAGATAGCTGAAAATTGGTGAAAATTACGATGCAAGGTTACATACAGGTGAAGTTAATAAAAGCGTATTAAAAATAAATTATAACATTAAAAGAAAAAGATTTGAAGAAAATCGATTAGCAATTATACGGTTCGTATATTTCACGATGTAGAAGTTATTGAATTTCACGTGTCGTATAAAACCAGCGGAGAAGGTTATGTACTACATGATAAAGTTACCAACATCATACACAGAGCTCTGTTGACATTGTGATTTGGAATGTTTAAATTGAATAGTTACTAAAAAAAGAAAAGTGTTATAGACAAGTTTGGACTCAGCGAAAACCTACCACTGTATATTTGAACCTAGATGAGGGATCTCCTAGACTTAAACCCAGATTAGAATTCTGGAAGACCAGAATCGAATATGTAACAGGGCCTAAATTTATATGCTGAAAAGACCAAAGCGATTGTAAAAGATTCGAGTAACCTCTTACAATCAAATTATACGCCTGGGTTAAAAATCTTGGAGTCGTTTTTAATGAAAATCTATCCTGGCAAAACCATATTTCCCGCAGCACCATCCCTATCCTAATGCGTCTCAATTACGTTCGCCACCTTCTTCCTTTCGAAACCAGCAGGATACTAGTCACCTCTCTCATCTTCCCGTACTTCGACTACTGCTGTACTGTGTGTGGGGGTGTTTTTAGGGATCTCGAGGCCAGACTATTTAACATTATTCGTTTTATTTTCGGATCCCAAGAAGCGCTGTATCCAATGTCTGTATCCAATACTTCATAAACGGTCGACATTAAAACTCTAATAACGACTGACATACACTTACTTACTTAAACCCATATGGACATACGCCACACAATTATATGGGACTGCAAAAAATACACACCTTAAAAAAATATAAAATATTCCAATAAAAATTACTTAGACTAATCACGAAACCACCTTGGTACATTTCAAACCACACACTTCACACTGATTTAGAAGTACCCACAGTAAAGGAACATATACATGACCTTTATAGACGATTTCACATAACAACATACTCATTAATGACATGGTCACGACTAACATACCTGGAAATACTCTCAGAAGGCTTAAAAGAAGCTGGATGAGAGATTTGCTCAAATCTCTTTATACATCCATGCCAGGAGGAGGTACTATTGAGTACTAGTCTCCCACACACCATACAAGGCCTGTAGTATTCAATTTTATCACATTCACTGATTGTTACCCTAATAACAGGTGTAATCGAAATCTGAAAGAGAAAATATATATATACATGATATTTTATTGTTTTTGTAAAACATTGATTTTATATGTTCTGTTACTTTTTATTATTATTTTTTCTTTTTATTCTATTATTATTATCTGTTATTTTGTTCTAAAAATATTATTTCATTTTAAGAATATGTAGGCCCTTAGCTGTACATATTTGTTTTTTTTTATTCCTAAGGGACTTAAAGTCCCAAAATAAATAAAGAACTTTTTTTTTATTTAATTCACGCCCACATTGGAGCAGTTAAATCCCTCCTTATTCACTACAACCTTTACAATATTAGTTGTCAAATCTTTCTCTTCAAAAATAAAAAATATATTTAAAAAATATTTAGTAAACAAGAACTACTTTTTAATTTAATATATATATATATATATATATATATATATATATATATATATATAATATATAAATAATGACAGCTCGTCAAAGATCTAATTAAAGTAATGTTTAATTTGAACATTCATCCCCGAATTGTACGTTGCAATTGCGAGTGCCCGGGGGATGTTGGAGCAGTTAAATCCCTCCTTATTGCACTACAACTGTTATTTTGTTTTTTAAAATATTATTTCTTTACAATATTAGTTGTGATGTTTTTTCAACCTCCTCTCCTCTTCCCAGAACTTCTTTATTCTTTCTGACCTCGCTGCCATCTCTTCATCCGTAATCGTGTATTGTTATTTAGAACTTTTTTATTATTATTATTATAACAATCCACTGGGCTCTGCTTCCCCTCATGCCTTTCAACCCGTTTATATTCCCATCATCAGATTTACTACCTGTCTTACTGTAATAGAAAGGTATGACTAAAGAAATAAAGTAAAAAATATTAAGAACCTAAATCTCCATTAATTTATGTACAAACCCCTAAAATCCCATATAAATAAAAGTTTATGTAGTATATCATATTTTGTACAGCTATTTTAATATTCTACCCTCTAAAAATAAATTTTAAAATACATAATCTGCTGATAAGAAACGAGATTGTAACAGCTGGTCACTGTACGCGATCAGTTTCCTAACGAGGGCTACTTACAATTAGTAACAGGTGCATAGAGCAGGGCCAACGATTCTTAACTTAATTAAAACTTGGGTGTTTGAGGAATCCTTAATGCAAAGATCTCTCCAAGTGCAATCAGATATCCAGCTGCTAATCGGAATATTGATACTATCAACTGTTTTGTAAATAAAGTCTTGAGTTATCTAGTAAGCATTTGCTAAGTCGAAATCAAAACAATTATTCTTTAAAAAAATAATAATAATAAAAACAAAAATAAATCAATACAGTGGAACCTTACTAATCCGCATATCGCTATTCCAGCTCTCCGGTTATCCGATCCCCACAATATTTTTGCAGAATCCCCTGCTGTTCCCTAATTGGTAGTGTAATTGCGTCAAAACATTCGACCTTTTCTATGGTCCACCAAAATATCTGCTACACAGTTGGTTCTAAAGAAAATGTTTTCATATTCAAAATTAAACTAAAAAGAATTTTCTTCAATTCGGGCAGAAAATAAGTTACGCAGCATTCAAATGTTCGCAATACTATAAAAATGTTGCGGAAATTGTCATTTTTTTGCAATAAAAAGTAGGTACTCAGTAAAAAGTAAAACTAATTACATACAGCTTTAAAAGTTAATCATAACTTTTCCCACTCTTTACGCTTTATCCAATCTGCAGGTGTTCCTCAAGGAAGTATCTTAGGTCCAATCCTTTACACGGTGTATACAGCTTATATCCATACCCATCCTAGCACCGTCCTTACCACGTGCGTGTTATCAGTAAATAATGAACCCTTCATTGCCTCACAAATACTTCAATCTCATGTCATCAACCTTCAAGATTGGTGTCAAATCCAATCAAATGCCATCAAATAACCTTTACCATTCGTAGTAAACCTACGACTTCCTGTATCCTTTAATAATATCCCACTGATCCTTGTTCAAAGAGATCCAGGACTCATGAAAGATGAAGAGATAAAGGACTCATTTACATGACATTTATCAGACCTGTTTGGACATATGGAGTTGAGCTTTGGGGCTCAACTAAACCTTCTAATTCTTCCCGTATCCAATCCTTACAATCCAAAATTCTTCGAAAAATCCTTAATGCTCCTTACTTTGTTACCAATAAACTTATCCATAGAGACCTTAAAGTTCCATGTGTTGCTGATTTAGCCAAAACCAGATACCTATCCTTTCTTAGTAAACTCCATAACCACCCTAATCCTCTAGTCACTCAACTTGCTTCTCACTCCATTCCCGATAATCCTCCGAGGCGTCTAAAAACAAAATTGCCTAGAGACCTTATAGTGTAGAATTTTAGTTGACCCCACTAGAGTGCAAGGATTTTAAATGTTACTGTTAAAATAGACTTCGTGGTTAACAACAGAAGAGTAAATAGTCTGAAGATGGGACGTGGGTCCCGAAACATGTAACAAAATATGATGATTGTTAAAGAGGAGTAAATGTGAAATAAAGTAAATAAAAAATAAAGTAATCAAAAGACATTTCCCTGGTAAGAATTACAATGAAATATAAGTTCTCACTAGTCGGTGCGAGTTTCCTCCAGTAGAAGAGCCTCACAAATCCGAGTGGTGGGGATAATTGATTAAAATGGTAAACGTGACGTTTTTCCTTGAAGATAGACAACTATTTTAGGCACACCCCCATCCAAGTATTCACCATGCTGTGCTTAACTTTGATTACCCATTGCATACGCATTAGTCAAATCGACTATCCCAACCTCGTTTGTAGCGTTTTCTTAATAAAATAAAATAGCACAATATTCTTAAGTAAATGATTTTTAGCGGCCGAAGAACATCCTTGGCCAATTTCCACCCTAACTTAGAATTATTTTTTGTCCTTAAGGATACTGTTTTGAAATATTCCAGGATTTAACGGGTTTTAAGTTATTCGAGAGACTTTTAAAGTTTTAAGGTTTTAAGTCGAGAGACCCTATTAGGGCACACCCAGCCTCTACAAAGTGGGTACCCTTAATTGAGAGTTGACCGAGATTTAGGCCAAATCTCCTCCTTCCTCAACGGTTGGCTCAGAAACAGTACATCCTTACCTAAGTACTGAGCCCAATACCCACGGTTGGCTAGGTACAGGGTTGCTAGTGGTACAGGTTTTTTTAATTTATTTATTATTGTATTTTCCTAAAATCGATAAATAAATAAAGCAATGATTTCCATTCAATATCACCCTTTATAAAGTACATCAGAAACAATTACTAAAGGAGCCTGAAGGATAAAGGTGAAAAGATAACGGAATCAAGAGCTGTCTGTGATATTCTAATCTGGCTAAAACAGGAGCTGGTGGAGAGAGAGAGAGAAAGCTAGGTTCCCCTGTCACATTACGCATTCCCTTATTCCCACTACATTCAATCCCTATCTCCACCAACCAGATGGGCACCTCCATTCACTTTTGTATATATTTATAAGAAATGAAAAAAAAATGTATTAAGTTCAATTTGCTTACTTCTTCATTTATTTATGATTTATGTAAATTTGATAATTTTAACACCAATAACACAGGCCAACGATGAAAAAACATTTTAACTTAAAACACCTTATCATTCTGTTTTTTAGGGTGCTAAATCCAAATATGACACTTGTTAAGCCGTATCACCTACCATTTTTTTCGCATTTGCACATCAATATATTAATTTTTCTGATTTACTACAGAATTTAACAGCTTTTATATACTACAAATAAAATTGTAAAATAATTTGTGCTGTGTGTAGAAGAGTTGGCAGCACTGCTGAAACAGATATAGATATAGATGAGCAAGATGATGAAGAGTTCCAATGTGCTACAGCAAATATAGAGCCTAAACTCAGATTGAGCTTAACGACTTAGGGATCTTGGGTTAACAAAAGAAAAAACTGAATTGCTTGGTTCTAGACTAAAAGAAAAGAGCTTGTTGGCAGTTGGAACTAGCATATATGTGTATAGGAAGAGAGAGCAGCAGTTTTCGAAATTTTTTGAACAAGAAGGTGATTTAGTGTCAGAAGGTAAAGCCGGCCACTGCTCAGACATCCCAGGTCTGATCAAAGAGTTTGGTGTTGAATACAAAAAAGAAGACTGGAAGCTGTTTATTGATTCTTCCACAACTAGTTTAAAAGCTGTTTTATTACACAATAGTAACACTTATGCATCTATACCTGTTGGCCATTCTGTACATATAAAAGAGAGCTATGAAAACCTAGACATAGTGTTGAATAAAATTGGCTATTCGGCTCATGGTTGGATGATATGTGGTGACTTGAAAGTATGCATGTTACTTTCAAGTCACCACTTGTGTTCTCTTAGCCACGTCACTAGTGTGATCCAGTGGAAGCTGAGAGGAAGCGCCATATTCGCTCAGGATTTGAGCAGAGAAGCCGGCCATTGCCAGAACTTTAACAATATATATTTATTACAATAGGTCACGGGGCCATTGCCGTTTTAATTTTGCGAGAAGGGTTGTAAGGATGTGTGGAGCTGGATAACGAATTTGCCAGAGGGTTAGGGTAGTTGGAAAAGTTTTGATGGAATAAAGAATACTTAAGGGGTGTCAGGTAAAGGACAAAAAGTATATTGAGATCATTCTGATGGGTTTTGTTGGAGACATAATATGGAGCATTTACAATAGTACGAAGGACTTTGGATTGGAAGGATTGAATGCGTTTGATATTCCATTTTTTTGCTGTGCCTCACAGTTCAAGTCCATAGGTCCAAATAGGTTTAATAATGGTTTTGTATATGAGAAGTTCTCTACAATTACCATTTATTTTCGAATTTGTTTTGGTTGGCACCGACTCTAAAAATAAAGGATCATAAATTGTGAATAGGAATCGATAATTTTGTTGATTGTAATTTGATACTCTTTGTTTCGAAGTAATTAAAATATTATATTTTAATTTTTAGTTTAAGTATGTACATGTAGGTTTAGTCTTGATGAAGTCGGGTTTTGTTTATTTTTCAAAAAATTATTTTTATTTTTCATTTTTATTGGTATCTGAGTGTATTTTTGTTTATTCAGTCAACTCTCAATTACCTACAGTTCGCCTTATTGAACAATTACTTATCGAGGTTATCATTCGACTTCGATGTAAATGGGAAAAAATGAACACAAAATTGGAGTTGAAATCGTTACGTATATTTTTAATAATATGTGTATGTATGTTGTTTTTACATACATATAAAATCATTGAAACATAAAATTAAATACCCTAACCACTTAATCATACAAATTTTAACATTACTGAACTGTGCTTAGAGGCCGAGAAAAAAATAAAATAGGCTCTCCTCTTTCCAGCGATACCAATAAAATTGAATTTTTGTCGAGTGTAATGGCGATTCAAAGGAAAATAACCAATAATCGTTTTCAAAATTTCATCCCCCCTAAAGGGTGAAAAAAATGGTATTTTTTGTTTTTACTGCATTATAATATAAGGTCATTTTCCGTGTAACAAATATATAAAGGTAAGTAGTATGAGGTGGATTGCTTGAATATCTAATCATTTTTTTTTAGAATTTAATTTACCTAAACCAAAATCTATGAGGCAGCTATATAAAGATAATGTCATTTGATAATCTTAGCATTTAAAAAAAGATCATAGAAGTTCCTTCAGTCGACTTCTAATCAGAATTCTCATCGTTTTCTCAAGTTTTGTGACGCACATTGTGGTCATATCCTGGATAAATGCGTTAGTGTATAATGAGAATTGATGGTAGTGACAGCCTGGGTCCATTCGAATCTTGCCATTTCCTTTGAATCATGTTCTCTTCCCTATCGATCATCACTGGGTGTGCTGAATCATGGAAAAAGATGCTCGTTGGCTTTGAATGAGTCACTCTGATCTATGTACTTAGCCCACCTCTGAACATTCTTGAAAATTTTTGGTTAATATAGAACAATAAAGATAGTTTAAAAAATGGCCCCCTTGACCGTCGATGCGCATATGTTTTCATTTTTTTTCACATACATGTGATTCAGTTTTTAGTCCAGTCAATAAACACATTATAGAGTGCATGGAATATGCGATAATTTTTTACATCACAGCTTTGTTAGTAGTTAGATGGTGAACACATTAAAATTCCCCGCTATTTTTGAAAATTTTGGCACTGGGTTACGTGAGCTAACGTTTTTTGGTCAAGCCTGGGGGAAGGGAGAAAATTTCCCAATTTTGGTTTTATATAACATGTGACTAGTTCAAAACATCATCTACCTCTTATTTAAAATAATCATTAATTGTTAATTTAATTTAAATAATTTAATATCATACAGGTAAGCAGAAAAAAAAAATCATAAGGGCATACATGGTCAGCAGGATTAAAACTAACGTGATTCTTATTTTATTATTTTTTTTTTTTATCTTAAAAAGAGCAAAATTACTCTCTTTAGGAAATGAACAATACAATCATACAGGTAACAAAGAAAAAAATAAAAGAAAAAATAAGGAACTCGAGGGTATAGACGGTCAGCTGGATTAAGCTATTTATTTTGAAAATTAATCTTCTACATAAATAGTCCTATCAATGAATGCTGAAATGAAGGATGTAGAGTGCACGAAATATGCGATAATTTTTGACTTCATAGCTTCGTTAGGAATAGTTAAAAGGTAAACGTAATATAAGTCCCCACCACTGGGAGGTGAGCTAACGGTTGGAGAGATGGGAGAAATTCCATTTTTTATAAAATGGAACGATAATATGTCGAAAACGGTTGACTCTAGAAAAATATGTTTCAAATAAACATAAAAGCTACTACAATTTCCTATAAAATTGATAATATATATAAATTTGTCGTAGTTCTAACTGTTTACGAGATATTCGTTATTTAAAATCGTTGATTTAACAAATGTCACCTCACTTTTTGTCAAACTTTTGTTTCTAGTACCTTTCACAATTTTTTCTCAGAAAAAAAGTCAGAATCGAAATTTTAAATTATTAAATTTACTTTAATTTCATATATACATTTCTGGTAAGGAAGTGTTTAACAATAAGTGAGTTAAACCTTTTTTCTAAAATTATCGATTTTTAATAACGTATATCTCGAAAACTGTTGGAATTTCTACTAATATGTATATAATTAATTTTAAAGGAAATTTAATGAGCTTTAATTTTGATTTGTAGCATAATTTTCTAGAGTCCACTGTTTTCAAGATATTATCGAAAACCAAAATTGGGAAGGGAGAACTTCAAAAAAGCCATAACACTTCAAAACGTAGGCAAAATGTGACTTTTTTTCATTCGAAGCAATACAGCTCCTAAATGGTTGGTCATAGAGATAAATGTTATATAACAAATATTTTCTATTTAATTTTTTATAAAATAACTTCAAGCAAATTTTCAATCCGAGCAACACCAACAGGCTTGAGAGCGTATCAAAAAACGTTAAAATAGAGTTTATAAACGTAACCTTTTTTATTCAAGCCAAAATTTTCAAAATAGCCGGGACTGATCTAGCATGATCAGTCAAATCTAAGTTAATATTTTTATTTCAAACTAGGAGAATCAGAGTCATAAACAGCTCATTCATTAGAACCTACCTCCAAGTAAAGATTAGTATGAGAAGAATTGAGCTCCTAACTGCTCATACTCTCCTAATATCAAACTATTAAACTAACCTAATAGGTCATCGGTAAAACATGTTATAAAATATATTCAAAGAATACAATATTGTACTAATAATGATGGAGGCTTTTTGTTTTTTTTAATTATCATTCAGTGTAATAAATAGTTTGTTTTTGAGAGACAATTTTTTTTTATACGGATATAAATATTTCTCATTCCTATCCTAATCAATTTTTTTTTTTTTTTTTCACCATTTCACTACTTGGAAATAGTCTTTATTCATAAGTTAACACTAGATTTTTAGCATACTGTCAGTATTTTTAGGAAGCTGGGTATGCTACAGGAGGGCCTCCCGACCTCAAACTCGATCCAGGGTTGAAATGACAGAATATAAATTTTCTGCCTTCAGTCGGACTCAAACTCGGGCCCGAGAGCATAGTAGTAGAGCGCCTTACTCATTGAGCTACTGCGCCTCTTTGTATGACCAATACGGTTTTTTTTTTCTTCATACCTTACTATGTATAAATTCAGAAACTTCATCTTTCAATCAACTTTGTTTATAATATTTTTTCCTTTACAGAATGTATATATGGTTTTGTGTGTATATATGTATGTTTGTTTATATATTTGTTTGTGGATTTTTTTCTCATTAAATTATTTCATCGTAAACTTGTATTTACTTTATAATATCTTATTTCATTATTTTTTAAAAAATATTTTGGCCAGATGTGATTTACTTTTTATAATTTATTTTTTGTTATTCTTAAGGGACTTTGTTCTAAATTAAAATTTATTTTCTATCTATCTATTCCATATTCTAAGCCTTCAAGAATGGTGTCAAAAATGGAGAATAAAAATAAATCCAAAAAAAATCTCACCAATATAAGCCTTTACCCTTCGTCGTAAACCTACGACTTCCTGTCCTAAAGTATCCTTAATGATATTCCATTTATCCTTGTTGAACAGATCCGCTACCTAGGACTCCACTTGGACAAACATCTTACTTGGAATCCATATACAAGACTAAAGACAAGAAATTGTCCGTCGTTACAGACTACTTCAACATTTATTAGACAAAAGTTCAAAGCTCCCAATTAATTATAACAGACTCATATACATGACTGTGATTAGACCTATCTGGACATACAGAGTTGCGTTTTGGAGCCAAATTAAACCATCCGATTCTCAATGCTCCTTTCTTTGTCACCAATAAACTTATCCATAAAAATCATAATGTTCCATATTTCGCTGATTTAACCCCAACCAGATAGATATCTATCCTCTGATAGTAAGCTCCATAACCACTGAAATCACCTAATTTCTCAACTTGCTTCTCACACCATTCCCTATAATCCTCCGAGGCATCTGAAAAGAAGATGGCCCAGAGACATTCTAGTGCAGAATTTTTATTAAATTGCTACTGATGAGTAGTTCTTTTCAAGTTTTGTCATGTTATTATAATAGTTAACAACACATCTACTTGATGTATATATCTTGTACAGTTGTAAATTTCAATAAAATGATATAATAAAAAAAATTAAAAAAAAAAAAATGGTGTTACAATTCTTCTCATATCTAATCCTTGACAGACTCCTTACTATAACAAACTTAGCCATAAAGCTCTTAATTATAATTAAGTAAACTGAATAACCACTCAAATCCACTAGTCCCTCAACCTGCTTCCCACACCATTCCCGATAACCTTCCGTGACCTCTGAAAAGAAGATGGCCTTCTAATATAGAACATTTATTAAAGTCTTACTAATATGTGGTTGCTTTATAAGTTATTGTTATGTTACTTAAATCATTAAAAACATCGGACATCCTAGTACCTTATTAAAGGTAACAGCTAATATATAAATTCATGCAATGCCATGTAGCTTGGCAGTACCTCGGTTAAAAGTCGGGTCGCCATCACCCTTCCTATAACAGGTTTCTCTCGAGGGCGAAAGTTCAAAGGCAAACAGAACAAAAAGGTTGCCGACCTCAAGTACTCATGAATCCAAAAAAAAAAAAAATTCTTTCTTCAACATATTATAAAAGCTTTTACCTTCGTTACGTAAACTCTTACACGTGCTTCCTTATCACTTAGTTTAATGTTTTATATACCATGTTTTAAACTCAAGGATTTTTTTTTCCTTTAAAAAGGTATAAGAATTTCACCTAAAATATAACCTTATGTGGTGAGGCCTGAGAGAGAAACACGTATTTTTGGTAATTATGACCCGAAGGTACTTAATTTTAAAACTAGAACATAAATTATACATTTTGTGTAAATTAAAAAATAACTCTGTATTCAACTTTATCAATAATTATTGATATTAACCTTCGTTCAACAACGCACGGGTCAAATTGACCCGGATATGACAAAAAAAGGCCAGCTTTAAAGTGTAGGGGTGGAAGGGGGTTGAAACCTTGAGTAGCTTTTCATCTAGCATCTGTGCAGTGTGTGGGCACCGTTTGACAAGTGTTCCTTGTAACATTTGAATACATTGAGAGAATCTTTGTTACGGGTCAATATGACCCCACGTTGTATGATATGTCCTACTACTTATAATTCAAACTCCTTAGCTTTAGGGGCAAATTCCCATTCTAAATGTACATCCCGGCTAAAATAGATTAGTACGGGATGAAAATTATGTCATTGTGTGACGCAAGAATATTCTTTGGTGGTGTGTCATACGTAGGAAAAGGAACTATAAGCTCGGGAAGGTTTACTTTTACCTATCCAATATGCTCTGAAACTTACTGAACCTCTATGCGGAACAAATCGTAATATCACATGTGACAATTGGTTTTCCTCTTTAGAATTTTGTGAGGAGCTCACTAAACGCAAAATCACAATGGTTGGCCCTCTTCACTAAGCCGCGATAGAAATTCCTTCATCTATCATTTCCACAAGCGGAGTGGCATTAGGAGCTTCACGGTTCCTCTATCAGCCTGATAAGATGTTGGTGTCGTACCACCCGAAAAAAAAAAAAAAAAAAAAAAAAAAAAAAAAAAATGTAATACTGCTCTCATCAATGATACGGAAATTGTGAACTCCGACACAACAAAACCTGATATTATGATGTCTTATTAGCTCACAAAAAATGGGGTGGATGTCATAATAAGTTGTGTCATAGCTACTCCACAAAAAAAAGGTTCCAGAAGGTGGCCGATGCGATATTTCTATGGAGTTCTTGATGATGCAGGTGTTAATGCCTATGTTCGGCCTACGTTAATGCCTACAGCGTCGGCTGAATAAAAATCAGTGACTCGAAACAGATCAGACTTTTTGAAATCATTGGTATTTTCAATGGCGGTACCCTTCATGAAATTTGTGACTACCCAGAAGAATGAGTAGTCGTTGTTAAAAAAAATCAAATAATTGAAGACTGATGAAAATCTTACCAAGACTAAATGTTATCTATTGTGTAATTATTACTAAGTCCTTTGTTTATAGTTGTAACTAATTGTAAGTAATTATCATGTTTGATTTTACTTGTGTTTCTATTGCCGGAGTTAAATAACATCATTATTTTTGTTCATACTGTACTTAATTTCCTTTTAGAGAAAAAAAAATTATGAAAAAGGCCAAAAGTATTTTTTACTTATAAGTCTGATATTAGGATAATATATAATTAACTTTTTTATGTGAATTATAATAAATTATTTTTTTTATAAAACGATAGATCATTAATTGTTTCCGAAAATTTTAAAATTATCAAAACAACTAAAACGAGAGTTGGATCAAAAAGACCCTACATTGTAATACATGTCCATACATTTCACGTTGTAGACCAAAGGTTAATATAAGCACTACATCCCTAATAGTAGATACTTGGCTTGCTCTAGCATTGATCGCCAGTCCTCACGGTTGAGTGCTGCCACCTTCCAGTTTTTGACACCAAGAAGAGTTAATGAATCAGTAGGAATACCATATTTTCATCGCAGTTTAGGTCTTGCGATACGCCTCGTACCATAGATTTGTTCAGTAACAGCCTTCGCGGTATTTCCTCCGGGCACATTCAGGCAACATGGCCTGCCCATCGTAGCCGGGAGAGCATAATAGAACTGGAAGATATCCATCACTTTGTTTTTCCGCAATGGTTCTTCTTCTCTAGGTTTCTTCAGTGTATAAGCCACCAAAAATTCTCTGAGGACTTTCCTTTCAAACCTCAAGAGTGATTACCCATTTTTCTTGGAAATTGTCGAACATTCGAATCCATGTGTGAGAACAGATCTGACTAGTGCTTTATAAATTCTCAGCTTAGCATTCCGAAACAAGAATTCCACAATTGCTGCTGTAGAGCAAAACAGCATCGATTAGCTGCCATAATAATGTCATTTCGGACATTAATCTGCGTACTCAGATAATAATTATAATACAAAGTAAAATATAAAATAAACACCTTACTCAAACAACTGAGTTGAGATATGTAACAGATTATTACGCTTAGGCTAAAAATACTTTTAGCTTAAGTTATGCCACTTTGTTGACACATCGATATTGAAAAAAAGAATAGCTGAAGTCTTGTGAAGCGTATTCTAGCCAAGCAGGTAAATTTTAATTGTTGAATAGAAGTCTGTCTGTTTTCTCCCAAGGCCGTTCTGTACACCTGTATTCTATTTATTTAGCATAGTGTTTCGCATGTACGTGCAACAAATTCACTAAAATAATTAATAGTTATAATTTTATCTGAACTATTATACAGGTTGAGTATCTCTTAGTGTAAAAAAAACAATTGTGTGAAACTAGATCAAAAATGTAGCAAAATGCAATAGACCTCACCTTTCTATTCCAATCCGTTGCAGATATACGATAAATCAAAGACTTTTTTGAGGAAACTACGTTTTTTTTCCATAAAAGCTGTAATATCATTGGATTTTAAACATAAAATTGAAAATCTAATAAAATAAATCCTAAATAATAATAATAAATAGATAAGTGTAATAACATAAGATCCTCTGATCTGGTATCGCTTTATTGACAGTTTTTCTTTATTTTCTATTAAAAAATAATTTTCTTCTTTGTTTTTTATTGCAATTAAGAGTTTATTATGTTTAAAATGCACATTTTCATTAAGGGATTGTCATAATGTTTTATTTACATAAGTAACTGATTTGTAAGCAAAATGAGAACACCATGTTTTTTCGGTTTCAAATGTGAATTTCTCCATGAAATTGATACAAAATCATAACGTTTAACATACCATTCGAAAGCTGAATTAATTTGAATGTTTTTGTGAGATTTTACGTCTTGTGGATAGTTTTTTTCGAAAAACGGTGAGCGTTGAAGTAATATAAGACATTGTAACTTCCCCAAATACGGTGAAGATCAAGCTATTCATTAGATACCAATTTTGAAAAATTTAAGATTACAGGTACTCAACTATTATAGAAACTTTAATGCTAAATCTGAAAATGTGGTCAAAATTTGAAAAATATATAAACAAAATGGAGATATTACAGCTTTTATGGAAAAAAACGTCGTTTCCTCAAAAAAGTCTTTAATTTATCGTATATTTATATATATATTCTTATTCGATTATATTTGTCATTCAATCATTCCATCACACTGTTTTACTATTTTTATTTGATTTGTATTTAACTTATCAGCTAACGTTATACTATTTCACTTTTAACCACATTTGTGTTTCAATGATTGTGGTTTAGATTTTTCTTTTTATGTATTACTTTTTATTTGACGTCTTAACTTAAGTAATATTGTACCCTAGTTATATCTTCAAACTTTTTTTTATTTTTATTTCTCTAGTTAACTCTATTTCATTAGTTTTATATAAAGTTCTATAGCTCTTGAGAAGGCCTGGAAAGATGACCGAAGTACTTAATTACAACTATAAATCGATGTTCCTCTGTGTACTCAAAAATAATACCAAAATTTTTAACATAGGAGAAGAAAGAGATAGGATGACAATAATACATATAAGTATATGCATGCATGTAAAGATTGAATACTGAGTTGATAGTAAAACATTGATTTATTGAACCGGCATGGAATAAGAGAAGCACGTCTTCTTCTTTAGAGCCGGCTTTATGTTGTTTCCTTGCCAAGATATCGAATCTGGCGACCACACCACCTCCCTTAAAATGTATAAAACAATATTTCTATATGATAAATGGTAACAACGCTGTTGGGCGTGTGCTAATCCATTTACTACAAAGATCTCGTGTGTGTAACTGTCACTGATAGGCGGAACCGGTTCCAGGAACGGTATCTCGGCCGTGATCCGGGCGATCACTGAACAATGAGCTCGGCGTAACACGCGCTCATGTGCGCATTTGTGCTCAGCGCCGTTAGGTTATTAGCGCAATTTCATGTGTGCTTTATAGCCGCTTCGAGCCGATAACGGCCTGTCACTAGCTGCTTTCCCTAGCTTTAGAAGCGGGAGGCAGCCGAAGTAAACCCAGGAAATGGCTGGATATGCTGGTAGGTTTCAATGTGGGATTTAAAATAAATAGTTTTCTAATTACATATATTATTCATTTGTGTTTATATACAATTTAGTTGTATTTCTTATTTGTTTTTATGCTTTATTTTTGTTTATTAGCTTAATAGCATCGTCCGCTCTCATAAGTAAAGAACTTTGATATCTGCAACCGATTGGAATAGAAAGGTGAGGTCTGCGGCATTTTGCTACATTTTTGATTAAGTTTCACCCAATTTTTTACATTTTATGATTAAAAGTATTACTTAAATAATTAATTAAATCAAATTAACAATTAATCATCAATCGAAATAAACTAAATTAAGAGAAAGTAGTTGTATCTGAGGGGCAAAATACATATCAACGTGACTTTTTTCATTCAAACCAATATAACTCCTAAACGGTAGATGCTAGCGACAAATGTTATAAAACAAGAAATATTTTCCATTTCATTTCGAGCTAGAATACTTTCGGCACATTTTCAATCCCATGAATACCAACAGAGCTACAGAATGTGAAAAAAACATTACACCAAAAAAGTATAGACCCAAAGAAAAAGAAATGTCTAAAAAAAAAGATAAATAAATGAATAAAACACTAATTGTAGACACTTGATTTGTGTGCAATATCCAAAATTAACAATTTTGTTTGAAATTTTTTTTCCTTTCTGCAAAATTTCAGATGAAAACACCAAGGAAAGAATTGCTCTTTCAGACAGATTTAAAATATTTTTAATTTTAAGAGCGTGTCAAAATGTTAAATTTTGTAATGTGAAAAAAACGCTACAAAGTGAATTTTCTCATTTAAACCAATATACAGTAGAAACTCCATTACTCGTCATGAGTAGGGGGGAGAGGGGGTGACGGAATAACGGTAATGACGAATTACAGAATTTTGTTACAGAAATGTTGTAGTAGTCTGTAACGACGAGCAGTTTCTTGTCGCTTTATGTTACAATTTTGAAGGTGAAAAAAGCTTACATCTTTAGTAAAAGGCGAAAGATTTGCTTTGAAGGGAGACCAGAGGTTTATTTATTTGTGGCGGACCCACGAAATGAATCTTGACCTTCTCACCCAGGCCAGTATAGGACTTCAATGGAAGTCTTGGGCTCAAAAAAAAAATTGAATGAATTTTTAAATAAACAACTATTTTATTGAAGGAAATTTAATTCATTTGAGGGTCAGTAAGGACATGCACAAATGACTATGTGAAAGAAATCACAGTTATCCTGAAAATGGAACAGTGTACACCGAAACATCTCGAAGAAAATTAAAGATTAAATAGGAGTTATGCCTTTTAAAAAAAAAATTTAATTTATTTTATCATATACTTTATTGTAGCTTAAACTTCACATAATTCTATTTATGTAGTTACATGTTTCGGGACAATTATCCCATCATCGGACTCTTCTTTCTTTTGGTGTTGTCTCACCTTGTCTCAAGACACACAAACATTATATACTTTTTTATTGAAGAACTGAATTTTTAACATATTAAGATATAAAAGAGATGAAGCTAGGATATTAAACCTGTACAACTTCTACCCAGGAAGGGTCTCGGGTTCAGTACTTAGGTAAAGATGTAATGTTTCTGAGCCAACGGTTGTGAAAAAAGTGATTTGGCTAGAAAGCTAGGATATTACAAATATAAAAGCTAATATAAATTAAAATAGAGTACACTCCCGATTATCCGCGAAATAGAGAGGTACAGTACTGCAATAATTAAGTATACTACTGCTAATAATCCAACTAAACAGATAATCCACATAACGACCAATAAAAACGACATAAATCATCCAAAAGATGATTTTAAATACAGTCAAAATGCTATAAATAAAATCACGATTTAATATACATTTTGGTTACATAATACGATTTAAGGATAAAACGCCTTGTTCAAATTTAGAGGATTAATTTTCTCTGTATGCTATATAATAGACTTCATAGCTTAACTCATTCCACTTTTAGGAGGAAAAAAATCTACTGTTGTATATAATTTAATTCTATGAAGACCACGAATAAAATAGTGTTTTCTAAAGTGAGGAAATGTTTAAAATAAAATGTCAGTACATAAAAAGTCATCGTCAATATATTTCTAATATATATCTACCAAACATCATCTACAATCATATTCTCCATTATCTACTACAGTCAACCATATCTACATAATTTAACTATTTAAAATTAGATTATAGTGTTTATTGTTATCAGAGAGAAGGACGGTGTATTACAGGGCAACAGCAAGCTACTATTAAACATGACCCTGCCCACATATGGTAAGATGGGGGAATCATCGTCAAGAACAACTGGGAAATCTCTTTTAATATTACAAGTCTGATAAAATTTTATGTTCAATATTGCTTAACATTTTACCACTATGATATAAAAATATTCAAGCTCAGTTTATTAAATTCATCAATTGTATTATTTTCCAAATATATATATATATATTATATATATATATATATATATATTATATATTATATATATATATATATACATTTAAATATATAATTACATGACAGTAATTAGACTTACATGGACATATGAGTTGAGCTTTGGGGCTCCAATTAACCATCCAATTTATCTCGTATCCAATCATCACAATCTCAAATTCTCAAAGCTCTTCATTATATCACAAACGAACTTATTCATAAAGATCATAATATACCATAAGATTCTGACTTAGCTCTAACCAGATATGTTCCTTTCCAAAAAAACTCCAAAACCATTCAAATCCACTAGTATCTCTACTCACTCGCGTTACATTCTATTCGAGATAACCCCCGAGGCATCTGATAAAAAGATGGCCTCGGGACCAGCTAATTGAAGTGCTACCAATGAGTAGTTGTTCTGCAAGCAATTGGCATATGTTACTACGAGCATTATCAGCCCATTTACTAAACGTATTTTTATTTATTTATTTTTTTTTGTGTGTATAGTTGTAAATAAATAAAAAATGTTATAACTTGGACGCAAATTAAATCCATGCATATTCTAAATCAATGATACAAACATAGTTGCTTAGAATAGAAAGGAAAAAAAAATTGTTTTGATAAAAAATCTCTTAATAACAAAAATTATGCACATAAATAAATAAAATTACAGCTGGTAAAAATTTAAAAGTTTAATGAATTGAAATAATAAGGAAACTACACACATAAATGCTACCTATAACTGAAATGATAGGGAAAAAAAAATAAAATAAGAAAAAAATTTAAAAAATCTCCACATTGGTAAAAAAAAAATAAATAAATTTCTAATGTAAAATACTTTTTTTTTCCTTTATTTCTTACATAATTGTTTTTAGAATTCACAAAATTACATGCTGGGCCAAAATAAAATAGACCAGTCTCAAACTCAAAATAAAATACTATTGAAAAACTTAAATATATGTAGGTGTAATCATAATTTACAATGAAAGAAAATATATACAAAAAAAAAAAATAATTTCTTAGAAATGTAAAATAAACTCCCCCGCCAAAAGTATCGCAACACTTTGAAATCTTCTTTATTCTTTGATAATAAAGAAAGATTCTGAAGTCTGCAATAAATATTCATAAACTAGACATAAACTATTTTTATTAAAATAAATTATAATATTTCTTCCAATAAACAAAAAAAATTTAAAAACTTAGTTTTTAAAATTTTCGTTCTTTTACAATTTTAACTTTAACTTTTAAATTTATATTTAATAGGACATATTGCCCCCTCTGGCTTGAATGACTGCTTCCACTAGTCTTGGCATACTAATAAATAACGTAACGAATGACAAACGTGGACCGCAGGAAATTTGAAAAAAAAAAAAAAAAAAAAAAATCTAAAATCCCATCGTTTGTTGTTAACAGGGAAAAACATTCATGTGTCTAATCCTTATTGTCTGACGTTTAATAAATAATATGAATATGAATATAAACCAAGTATGGATTAAGGAAAAAACCAGGAAAATGTCGAGAATTATGTTGCGATACTTTTGACGGGGAGGTTTACTTAATGTTGTACAAAATATATAAGGAAAGTAATAAAATAAAGACATTAAAAAAAATCCCCATTCTTTACCGTCTCGACAACACGAGGTTTTCAGGTTAGGAGGGTGGGACGGAGAGAATTTAGAATTAATTCTACCCAACGCCAGTTAGGTTCAAACTTAGCAACTTTGGTTTATCATAGTTGCAAGGTTAACGAACTTTTTTATCTTTGAGCCATGCCCCGCCCCACGATTTGCACCAAATAAAATCTAATTTTATCTAGAATCTAATGACAACACGTTAAAAATTCCGATAATTTAATTAAGTAAGTCAATAGCTAAAGAGAGTCTTTATGGATAAAAATACTGTACTAGTAAAAGAGGTTTAGATAAAGCTTCTGTATATATTTAACTCCTTCACTGACATATACCTTTGTTATTCCGTACAATATTATTTGTATTTTTTAATTTTATATATTTTCACTTACATATTGTTATACCATTATGGCGATTATGGTGGAGAAAGGGACATTTTTGAAAATCGAGTATTTTTTCAGTTGCTTAGAAGAATATATTACTTTTTTTTATTCAACAAAAGAGATAGTTTTTTTTTTTTGTTTTTTTTAAATTCGAATTTATCAATATTTAATTTTTATTTATATCTGCAATATAACACCATTTTTTAATCCACCAATCAACTACACTGTTTTGTGAACCTGAAAAATGAGATTTCAAAGTCCTTCTTGGAAATAAACATTACTACATTTTAAAGAGCTTTTAGGGCGTATTTAAATAAAACCAAGGATACATATTCAATATTTTTTATAGTTTAAAAAATAACTGCCAACCAATTTCATGATCCATAAACTTTAGTCTCTTCTTGTAAGGTTCACGTAATTTTTTCTTGTTTTTTTTTTTTTTTTTTTATATAGATAAATTATTTATATATTTCCATACTGAAGATTACCAGCGAATATGCTGTCTTAGGTTGTAAGTTACTTAAAGAGCTCCCTCGACCAGCTCCTTTTTAGATTTTGGTGTGTATTGGCGGGAATATTTATTGCAGCCATTTTATGTATGAGTCTGTTTTTTTGTGAAATATTCTGTATTCTCTTTCACCATCTTCTTTATGTCTAACCTGGCGCTCTCTAATTATATTGATGTTTCACAATGTTTGTAGTTGTATAATATAATCAAAAAGTATGTCAGACATAAAATCTTAGCATAAATTTATAGTTTGCTTATGATGATGCTTTGTAAAGATAATTTTTGATTTTCGATCTTTTTCAATTTAATTATAATTTTTACTGTATACACACACACACACACACACACACACACACACACTTATATATAGATATATATATTTTATCTAGAATCTAATGACAACACGTTAAAAATTCCGATAATTTAATTAAGTAAGTCAATAGCTAAAGAGAGTCTTTATGGATAAAAATACTGTACTAGTAAAAGAGGTTTTATATATATATATATATATATATATATATATATATATATATATATATATATATATATATATATTTTTATATAACTCACAGGTTATATTTTTATGTAACACAGGTTTATATTTATATTATATATATATTTATATATATACAGTAGAAACTCGATAATGCGTCATGAGTGGGAAAGAGGAGGTGACGAAATAAGGGAAATGACGAATTACAGAATTTTGCTGGTAAAGTAACAAAAATGTATTTTAAACTATATAATTGTAATTTTTTTTTTTGCAAATTATATAATGTAAAAACGAACAGATGAACATTATACACATTGGACTTGAGTGACAATGACAAAAAAACACAAAAAAAGCTAAACACTTGCCGCATCCCATCAGGTGTGAAATATCTGATTCACATTGCTGTCAATGAACTTAATGAAAAATTGATTGAAACCACTCAATGCACAGCTTCCTCTACTTCTTTGCATGGAATAGTGGAAGAATTAAAAACGTCATCATCATATTTTTCATCACTAGCTTCATTATGAGCACTCAGCACTTGTTCTATAATTCCATTGTCATTTAAAATTTCATATCCTACATCCGTACTATCCATGTTTAACCAGCTGCTTACCTCTTGCTTATCTTTTCTTATTTTATAACCTGGAGCAGAAGTTGCTGAGCCAGATGCTAATGTTTTTGTAGGAAGAGCTTTCCAGCATTAACTGATTCCGGGAATTCGTCAACTGCACTCATAATTATTTTCACCTTTTACCACAATCAATGGAGGGATCGACTCTGGGCTTGTTCTGTTTGTTTATTTCTTTGAAATGATTTAAAAAATGTATAAATATAGGCGTATGTTTTAGTAACAAATCAAATGAGGCGGTTTAAAGATAAAATAAGTAGCAAGGAGAAAAAATAAATTAAATACGTATTTAATTTTGTTATTTATAGTTGACAATAAAAGAAAAATAAAACCAAACGAATTACAGAATAAGAAAAATTATCGAGTGACGAAATAACGAGTTTCCACTGTATATATATTTAAACTTGTTCTTATACAAATTTGCATTCACTTTTATCTGTATTGTTTTATTTTTATAATCTCTCGGCCAGTTATGATTTTATTTCGTGTTATGTAATGTTATTCTTTAGGGACTTTGTCCCTGAATAAAGTTTTTTTTCTATTTCTATTTCTATTCTGTTTTGGCGCGGTCTATTACAATGTGTATGTGTAAGTCTGAAGTGTTCTATTACTCACGTACCTTTAGTTCGTGTAACTAGTCACAATGTTTTTGATTGAAAAGTTTGTATATGAGAATTTTTTGGCTGAACCATAAATCACATATTTCTATTTCCATCACTAATGAGTCATTACAATATCAACTCGTGCTACGCTGAATCAAAATTATTTCTCAATATCAGAGACACAATTAGAATTAAAAGTCTGAAGTATAATTGGAGTAAACAATTTAATGACGACTTTAAGCACAAATATTTCTTGCCTTCCTTCCACACTAATTACAAATATTTAATATTATCTTAATTGAAGATATAAAATATAAATAGATACTCTTCTGCAAATTATATCAAATTATCATTAACATTAAAATAATACGCAACAAATCTAGTGAGATGGCTGATTGTTTTCGCTCATATTCCAGCTAAAGAGATAAGATATCGTAAAGCGCAGTTAGGACAAATTATTATCGAATTTTACTGTTTATACAATTTTCTATTTATTCAAATTATCTTGCTACGGGAAATGAGAACGGACAATAGAAAAGAAATTTATACTAAAAAATAAACTAACATTATTGATTTTTACACTAAATGAAAATTCAGTAGATATGTAAAAACAAGCACACATAAATTATTTTTTGTGAATTATGGTATATTATAACTTAATAAATCTATAAGAAATGTCTGTTTGTTAAATAAAACAATTTTTTTTTCTTTTTGTTAAATAAAAGTGATTTTCTCAATCACCTTGATGATCGGAAGTCAATAAAATGTAATTTGCGTTTTCGGGGTTTTCGATTATCAGTGAGCCCTATTCCCCACCATTATCCCGTTTAACAGAGGCTCTACAGAATTATAATTCAACACTTTGATATGAAGCACTACACAAAGCACTCCAGCAGATCGGCCTGACCAGCGATGCAATGCAAAGTTCGATCTTTACGCTTTACTTCGAGTTTACATTTATCGATAGCTCTTTTCTATAACCTCAGATGTAAACATCTACTTCCACAATTTCCAACTTGGATTGTGTTATTTTAGCCTTCAACTTGACTTTAGTATTCTTAAATGTCTTCTTTTTTTTTAATATACATTTACTGAAATTTACAACTGTACAAAATATATACATTAAGTAAACGTATTGACATAATAACATGCTAAAACTTGAAACTACTCATCAGTTGCACATTATTAAAAATTCTACACAAGAAGGTCTCGAGGCCATCTTCGTTTCAGACGCCTCGGAGGATTGTCAGGAATGGAGTGGGAAGCAAGTTAAGAAACTAACGGATATAAGTGATTATGGAGCTTACTATGAAAGGATAGGTATCTGTTGTGGGCGAAATCAGCAACATATGGAATATTAAGATCTTTATGGATAAGTTTATTAGTAACAAAGTAAGGAGCATTGAGGATTTTTCGAAGGATTTTGGATTGTAAAGATTGAATACGAAATGAATTGGATGGTTTAGCGGAGCCCCAAAGCTCGACACTATACGTTCAAATCTAATCACAGTCATGCATATGAGCCTTTTGTAATTAATTGGGACCTTTGAACGTTTGTCTAGTAAATGTTGAAGTAGACTATAACGAAGGGTAGTTTCTTGTCGTTTTAGTCTTGTATGTGGATTCCAAGTTAGACGTTTGTCCAAGTGGAGTCCTAGGTAGCGGATCTGTTCAACAGTGATTAGTGAAATATCGTATTCTTAAATGTAAAAAGGTAAAACAGAAGTTAACAACATGAGTTTCTACATGGATTTAAAGTTTTATATATTGATGTTTTCTTATTTCCTCTTCCCTAATGTGTGAAAGTGTAACACAAGTTAACAAGATTAATTTTTACATGAATTTGATGTTTTATATTTATATTTGTTATATCAATTTATGTGAGTAAGTATATCAGAAGTTTCATATTTTCTTATTCCCACTCCCCTTGAGCAGAAGGTAACAACATAACTTTAGACGTGGATTTTGATTTATGTATTTATAATTTGTTATTTAAACTTCTCTGATGTGAAAAAGTTTTTCAGAAGTTAGCATTACTTCCTCTTTCTCAATTTCATAGCCGAAGGCAAAATAGAAGTCAAGAAAAGGTTAAACATGGATTTAGAGTTTGTGGGTAAATGAAGGAGCATAGCCTTTCGAAACATAAAAGGAAGAATCGATAAAAGGTACTCTGGGCGCGTGAACGGGCTGAAGAGCCTTTTGTCTTGCGCTACCCTTATTTATAATAAATAATTATTAAATTTAGTTTATTTAATCATTTATTTTATTTATTCTTACGGTCGTTTTTAGTTTCTGTTACATCTCGTTTTGTAGTAAAAAAGTAATTTCATGAACGATCGCTTGATTAATTCAGAAAAATCTCCAACCCTTCGCATATTCATTACAAAATATAAAAAAAAATAGAGTTTAAATGAATCAAATCCACACCTTAGAAACTGATAAATATCATGTATTTTTGGAGTCGTTTTTGATGAAACCTTATCCTAGAAAAATCACGTATCAAAACTTTCCCGCAGCACCATCCCTATCCTAAAACGTCTCAAATACGTTCGCCACCTACTTCCTTCCGAAACCCGTAGATTACTAGTTACCTTTCTCATCTTCCCCTACTTTGACTACTGCTGTGCTGTGTATAGGGGTGTTTCTGGAGATCTCGGGGCCAGAATCTAAGACTATGTAACTGCTTTAAACGTTTTATTTTCGGGATCCCGAGAGGCGCCCACATTCCGCAGTTTTATGCAGAGTTAAAGTGGCTTATTCCTTTCTACCGTCACCAGTATTTCCTGGCATCCTTTCTTTTTCAAACCGTTCAATCCCATCATACACCTTACATTTCCGAACTCCTTCAAATTAAATTCTCAACTCTTACCCGCCAAACCCGATCCCGCCAATCAAATTTGTATACTCCAGCTCATTGCTCAGACACTTTCGACAGATCTTTTATAATCCGATCCTCTTCTCTCTGGAACTCTATCCCTCTCAACATTCGTCATTCAATTACTCTCTCTACTTTCAAATACCACATCTTAAACCACCTACTATCTACCCAGATCCTTTCCCCACAGAAACTGTCAATAGCCACTTTTTAGTTGTTATAAAGTATAATTATAAACAGTTTATATTCAAGAAATCTTTTTGTTTCTGTAAAAATATTATAAATTTTCTGTTACTTTTTATTAATATCTTTTTTCTGCTCTTTTTTATTATTATCTGTTACTTTGTTATGAAAATATTATTTTATTTTAAGGCTCTGAAGGCCCTTGATTGTACATTATTTTTTATTCTTAAGGGACTTAAGGTCCAAGAATAAATAAAGAACTTTATTATTATTATTACTTTTTTTTTTTAATGAAAAATAATCTTTATTCTGGGACACCTTGTCCCCTAAGAATAATACAAATGAACAATAAAAAAGTATTATTGTCTGGCTGCGTACATATCAGGCAGCAACTTATATAGAATGTAAATTATATACATATAAATAAATAACCTGAAATTTTAGATTTAAAAACAAGTCTTTGGGTTTACATAAGAAGTTATTTAAGTTACTATTAGTATCATAACTAAACTTTTTTTTTTAGTCCACACCTGTGCCAATGGGCAAAACTAGCAAAGGCACTGTCATAAATAATGTACACAAGTGAAGGCAAGACAGAGGTGAGGATTCGTCTTGAGTAGAAATAAATTTTAGTTTAAAAACAAAACAAAAACACATCGATAAATTCTTGACAACACAAAGATATCAAGAACTATCGTATTTATAGATCCATTGTACTAGTGAGGAAATATTTATTTTTAAAAAAAAGTTCAAATACAATTCCTTTATAAATAGATCGGAATGTCTATCTTAAGTTTGCAACAGAGATTAATGTTTATCGATTACTTTAAGTGAAAAAAAAACTACGTAATAAAAAATATCTAAATACGCTGAAGGAGAACAACGCACTATCAATCTCGCTGGAAGGCCACTGCGCAGTGTTTACACCAACCTGAGGCGGGGCCTTGACACGGTACGATCCTCATAGTGGTCCCAACTGCGCCCCAAGGATCTACATCGCTTTGATGCGCGACGCTCTATCTGGAAAACTATCCACGTGTACCACACGTGTCTACTACGCAGCTACGCGACACAGTTACGAGATAGACAACACGTACCACTCAAAGCTATTACGAAAGAGGTCATTATCTCGACCCAGTGCGGTCTGTATTTGGCCTGCCTTCGGCTTTTTCTTCCTCTTTTTATAGCTCTATTTTATTACCACAGAAACTTTTACTGCTAACTGTTCTCAGGGCTTTACTGGCCGGAGCAAAAGTGTTTAGATGAGTATCAGGGCAACTATTTTCTTCTATTTCGGTTGGTATTGATCCGACGGACTTACACTCTGAGGCAATTTGTAATCTGAATTCAATAGTATCAAAAAAAAAAAAAAATCATTTCATATGTTTAATAAATATGCCTTCATGTTAATGTGCTAATTCTTATAATAATACCCTTAATCAGGGGCGGATCGGGAATTTTCGGCCCACCGGGCAAATGCTCTCAGGGGCCAATCCCTTCCCCTCCCCCCATCACATCCACAAAAGATAACCCTGTTCACAATATGAACTTAAATTCTAAACATACTCACTCTTTCATTTTATGAGGGCGTTGAAAGGTTGTAAATAATACTAAAGCATACAATTTAATTCAAACAACAATTTTATTAAAATTTTACCAAAATGGTGGAATGATTTTAAGAAACTTTCAATATTCTACAAGATTTGATACGAAGCAGTGTTTACTTAGACAATGCACGTTAAGAAATTTCGCTTTTTAGGGGGCCAAATAGGGCCTCAAGTCTCGAGTGGAGTTTTTTTTTTTATAAGGATTTAGTTTTCCTATAACCAATAAAACGTAAATATTTACTTTTTTCCCTTTCTTTCCCGGCTGGACCGGCCCTTTTCCTGTCCGGCCCACCGGGCGATTTCCCGGTATCCCGGTGGCCCGACCCGCCCCTGCCCTTAATCCTCGCTAGAAGGAGGTTACTGTGCACTGTAAAGAATAAGGATATAAATGTTAATTAAAGAAAAACAGGCGGTATTTAAAAAAAAATGTGAAGTCCTCTGGTTTGTCGTTACTAGATAAAAATAATTTTTAGAAAAAAAAAAAAACCGGCTTCAAGATTAAACCTACATATACAAACTTGAACTAAAAAATAAAAAATAATATTTTAATTGCTTCAAAACAAAAATCATTAAATGACAATTAACGAAAATATCGATACTTATATACCTATTCACAATTTATTATCAGTTATTTTTAGAGTGGGTGCCAGCCAAGAAGAGCAGTTTAATCCTTCCTATGCAATAAACATTCGAATGATCGGAGACAACGGTGTGGCAGTGATGAAACAGTGGGAGCATCTTTAAAATTACCATTTCTTTACTAATTCTGTTTGTTTTGGTTGGCACCGACTCCAAAAATAACTGATTTTAAATTGTGAATAGGTATATAAGTATCGATAATTTCGTTGATTGTCATTTAATGGTCTTTGTTCCGAAGCAATTAAAATATTATTTTTTATTTTTTACTTTTTAGTGGTGAGATTATTTTTGTTTATACAGTCAATTCTCGATCTTCAAGCTACCCTGAAAAATAGTTCGACTTACTGAACAAAAACATATAAAATCATTGATACAGAAAATTAAATACCCGGTACCAATTTATCATATAACTTTCAACTGAACTGCGTTTTTTTCTGAGGATGCCTAAAAGTAGACTTACCGCCTTCCACCAGTGGCGATCTTTTCTTTATTCTTTAGGACGGTTGAAAGAGAACTACGCGGTATTCGGAATTCAATAGTAACAAACGCCCAACTCCTTTCTCATTTCTCCACTTTAACTTTTCGTTAATTGAAGGAATTTTCAATAGCCACTGTAAAACCACTCGAGTGAATAACTAATAATAAGTGACTTGTGTAACTATGAACTGGAAAGATAAACAATGACGGGAAACAGGAAAACAAATTACACATGAAATTCTTTAAATTTGAGTTCGAGTTATAGAGGCGATGACTTCTAATATGTAGTTCCTTCCATTGAGGTGGTCCTAGAAGTTCTCTCTTTTGAACCCTATTTTCAGTTTGACTTATTTACACAATTTTTAACGTTTTCTGTCTTATGTTTCTGTTTCTGTAACATTAAATTTTATCATATAATTCAAATTGCTTGATAAATTCTATAGTACTAGAAATGTACTGTTCACTAACACACAATGCCATACATAGCTGACGAGGTACACCACATTTATCCATATCTCTCCTGTACTGAGGACACTCCTCGAAGATGTACCTCACTGTTAGAGCAACTCTGTAGAGCCGACACTGAGGAGGATTTCTCCTTGCCATCAAGTAGTCATGTGTTATTGTGGCAGTGTCCAATCCTTAGCCGTGTGATTATCACCTCCTCCCTTCTACATTGTCTTGAGGAAGAGGCCCAGCTACCGATGTTTGGCTTGATTGCTTTCAATTTATTGTTTATGTTTTTTCGTTACTAGAATATGTATCTAAATCTAGTAAAACGGGAAGAGCGACCGCTGAGAAAGCCTTTAGTACACAGTTTATATCGCGCATAAAATGTAAATTTTTAATGATATTGGGTTTAACAATTCACAAGGCCTGATAATTCTGTCTCCTTTATAAATATGTTGACTTACATTAGACCAGTCAATAAACACATAGTAGAGTGCTTGGGATATGCAATAATTTCTTGCATCATAGCTTCGTCAGGAATAGTTAGAAGGTAAACATACTAAAAGTCGCCGCTCCTGAGGGGTGAGCTAACGGTGGAGGGGGGAGAAGTTAAATTTCTTTGGTTTTTCGATAATATCGCGAAAAATGTTGACTCTAGAAAAATAAGTTACAAATAAACATAAAAGCTTATTAAAGTTCCTATAAAATAGATTATTTATAAATTTATCGTAATTCAAACCGCTTACGAGATATACGTTATTGAAAATCGGTGATTTTCGGGAAAAACAAGTGTCACCTCACTTTTTTTCAAACATTTGCTTCTAGTACTTTCCACAATCGTTTCTCAGAAAAAAACATCAGAATCAAAATTGTTGAGCAATCAATTTACTTTAATTTCATATATACGTTTCTGGTATTTAAAGCATATGTTTAACAAAAAGTGAGGTAATCATTTTTTTTTTAATTTCTAAGATTATTGATTTTTAATAACTTACATCTCGAAAACCATTGGAATTTCAACAAATATGTATATAATTAATTTTATAGAAAATTTAATGAGCTTTAATTTTGATCTGTAGCATATTTTTCTAGAGCCCACCGTTTTCGAGATAAAATCGGAAAATACAAAATTGGGACTTTCTCCCCTTCCCCTTACCTTCTTAATACTCCTAACGAACCTGTGAAGTCAAAAATTATCGCATATTTCATGCACTCTACATCCCTCATTTCAGCACTCTTCAACTGGGGTCGCAATTCATTCTGAGAAAACACGTTTGTTGGTACTCATTCCGAGACTAATTGTTCGATCCAAAATTTCTATTTTTTATCTGAATACTCCTTAAATTTAATATTATTTTGATGCGATTAATTCGTGGATTTCGGCTAAGTATTAAAATCGATCGGTGGCGAGTGCGTTTTGCAAGAGATTTTACAATGGTACGGCGTTATCTGCGTTTTAAACTGATAAAAAGATTTACTTATTATGAATTAAATTACGAGGGTGAATCAAATATAAACGGTAATTTTCAAAATTATATTTATTGAATAATATTTTACAGAAACTATACCTTCAACATTTTTCAATGTAGTCTCCTGCATTATCTACACACTTCTGCCACCGATTTGGAAGCTTTCATTTGGAAGGGAAGAATATTCCCTGTTCATAAAAAGACTGAGGGCGAGTTTTTAACCATTCGCGCACGTGCTTTTCGACGTCTTCGAAGAGAAGAAGGTGAAGATTTTTTGAGGCGCATCGTCACATGTGATGAGACGTGGGTCCACCATTACACCCCCGAATCGAAAATGGCAAGTAAGGAGTGGCGAAGGAAGGATGAAGGCTGCCCAGTGAAAGCCAAAACTCGTCTCTCAGCCGGAAAAGTTCTTGCAACAATTTTTTTTGACTCAAGGGGAGTTCTACTCATTGATTTTCTTCACGATCAACGAACAGTGAATGCGGCTTACTACTGCCAGGTGCTACAGTCAGCAAAAACCAGTTACCGGAACAAAAGACGAGGTGTGCCCATTAGAGATGTCATCCTTCTCTATGACAACGCAAGGCCTCACACCGCATTGTTGACAAGGGATAAATTGGAAGAAATGGGCTGGGAAACTCTCGAACACCCTCCTTACAGTCCAGACCTGTCCCCTTGTGACTATTTTTTGTTTGCGCCCCTGAAAGAATTACTTGGAGGAAAACGATTTGAAAACAATGAAGACGTCGAAAAGCACGTGCGCCAATGGTTAAAAACTCGCCCTCAGTCTTTTTATGAACAGGGAATATTCTTCCCTTCCAAATGAAAGCTTCCAAATCGGTGGCAGAAGTGTGTAGATAATGCAGGAGACTACATTGAAAAATGTTGAAGGTATAGTTTCTGTAAAATATTATTCAATAAATATAATTTTGAAAATTACCGTTTATATTTGATTCACCCTCGTATTATTAAAGAAAAGAAATAAATATATGGTGTGAAATGTTGATCTCAGTGAAAATTGAAAATCGACTGATATAACTTTAAGAATATAGTAAATATTTCCTTAGAATACAATACAATACAATACAATTTAAAAACTGGATTCCAAATTATCTTTTTAAGTTATTCTTCAGCTTATTAATCCGTACAATGGTACCAAGTTAAAAATTACAGCTATGCGTGAAAATATCATTGAGACTTTAATTAGTGCAGTCAATGAGACGTTAGGATTAGTTAGAAGATATACACACTAAAAGTCCCCTCCCCTGGGGGGTGAGTTTACGGCGGAGGAAGGTGAGAATGTCCCATTTTTGGGTTTTTCGATTATATCTCGAAAACGGTCGACTAAAAGAAAATATGCTACATATGTAAATTAAAGGTAACTAAATTTCTTATAAAATTGTTTCTTCACACATTTGTTGAACTATCAACAGTTTTCAAAATATATGTTATTAAAAATAGATAATGTTCGAAATATTAATAATGTTTACCTTACTTTTTGTAAAACATTTGGTTGAAGTTCCAGAAACGTATATATGAAATGAAAGTAAATTTATTACTCTACAACTTTGATTCTGACATATTTTCTGAGAAACGATCGTGGAATGCACTACAAGCAAATGTTTGACAAAAAATGAGTCAATGACAAAAGTTGTAAATTTTCAATAATACACATCTAGAAAACCATTGGAAGTTCCACAAATAGGTATAAAATCAATTTTATAGAAAATTGAATAAGCTTTAATTTCGATTCGAGATATAATCGTAAAATGCAAAAAACGGACCTTCGCCCTCATCCCCCACCGTCAGGTCACCGGCCAGGACTTTTAGTATGTTCATCATCTGACAATTCGTAACGAAGCCATGAGGTTGAAATTAATCGCGTATCTAATTCACTCTAGAATATGTTTATTGACTGGACTAAATTGTCACAGGTACAATGACTGGAGGAATCGCATTTATTCCTAAAATCCCAATGATTCCTACTCAACAACCATTTCAATTCAAACCATTACAATTTCCAATTAAAGCTTCTGTTGCTATTCAATTAACAATTCGCAAGGCAAATTACAACAAAACCGTTGTAGTAGATCTTCAACTGTTTCTCTCACGGTCAATTGTTTGTAAGGCTGTTCAGATTTGGACACCCTCACTATCAAATAATTCCCAAACATCGCCCGAAAAAACTCGAATATTCAGTTAATTCGGATATATTTTTTCCTTTATGCATGATTTCTATAATATAAGATGTTTATTTATAAATAAATAAAACTTTAATTATTTATATATTAATTTAAAATAGTAAATTTTTTTTAATTTATTTTTTTAGGTATTCATTGTCACTGTACATATTGTATTAATTAATCCACTGTCATTTATATTACTTATTGCAATTAAGTAAGACAGCTTGTAACGTGTATTCAATAGAATAGTCTCTCTCTCAAAAAAAAAAAAAATGTATATGTTTAATAAATTTATTGCCGTCATGATTATTATACAAATGGGAATAATAATAAGTAATAATACTTTTTTTAAAATTTTAATGAGGATCCGTTGCGTCGCGCAGCGAGTCATGTATAATTAAGGGTAATATATTAGGGAAGAGACAGTAATTATATGATCCAGGTATGACGTCAATTTATTATCGTTGGCAGGGAAAACTGGCCTTAACAAGAATATATCAATACATTCAAGGAAAAAATTATATTTTAAATAAACCTTTACGTTTTCCTCAATTACAAAAGCTTATGTATTCAGAGAATGATTTCCAAAGTCCAGGAAAAACTCATTATATGATATAAAAAACAAAACAATACTAATTGGTTTAAAAAGCTAAGGTTTTTCTGGAACATTTTAAAGAGAATTTTTAGTTTAAGTGTTCTTGGAAAATAACAGTTATACATATAAAAATAAAAAAAATCATTGTACTGACAAGAAAAACATTCCACACAATGTTTTTATTGGGTTTGAAGAGAGTAACTGTTCGTTACCTCTTGTAACAATTATTATTGTTAGTCTTTAATAACAAAAATTAATATTTTTTTCTCATATTTGCCAATGGAAATTTTGTTGGAAAACTTCAGATTCGTGTTCAGCACCCCAAAAAATATAAAGTAAGCCATAAAAAATAATTACCCATAAACATTCCACTTCAAGCCTTATTTTATAACCATTTGACTGGACTATTAATGGATGAATATTTTTATTATTTGTTGTTTTTTGTGTGTTTTTTTTGTCTTATTGCCGTTAATCTTTATTATTAAACAAACATCTTTATTTTAAATTGGTTTTTAGATTATGTATGTATTATAATATTTAACATATTTTGATATTATTCATTTAATTTTAGTATCAGTTGTATGAATGGAATCACGTTAATCTCTTATCTTTCTTATAAAAGACAGAGGTTTTAAAATTACTTAATGGTTTAAAGAAAGATCACCTTTTTAGTTAAAATAGAGAAATTAAAAGTTTTTAAATAGGAATTTAAAGCTGCTTCAGATTTAAATTTTATTCAAAATTATTTCTTTCCTAAAATTCCATCAGATAATAGTATACAAAAAAGACAAAAAAAAAAACAACATAAAAACCGACGTAATAAAAATTTATCTATCGAATAAAAGACATAATGAACTCAAGGTATCCACACCATGATTTTATTAAGGTTATGTTATGTTAATTTATAAGAGTGTCAATAACTTCTTTTTTACTTCTAGATTTTATTTAACTATCATAATATGTATTATTTGCCTTGAATAAAGTATAGTAAGCAATAGTTAAATAGCATACATTAACCCCTTAAAAAGAATGAAACTGAATGATATATTAAGAAAATAAATATGGCGTAAATTTTTGCATGTCAGTGTACAAAGAATGCACTGCTTTCAAAACGCGTCACTAAAAATCTTTTCCTAAGACAAGATACGACTCCAGGAACATTTCTCGACAAAGGCACTCTACGATAAGTCCTTTTGTCACAATCCTTTGAAGTCCCTAAGGGCGGTCGACAGCCCTTCACACCATCCTCAAGTGTTGAGGACTCTAAATATCCCACCGCTGGAAGAACTATAACCTCTTATATACTACTTTTTTCTTTTAGTATTCCTAATAAACATATAATAGCATGAGTAATAAAAAAATATGTACATGCAATGTAAATGTAAATGTAAATATCTTTGATTAAATAAATTACGAAGAGAGATATCATATAAAAAATTAAATTAAATTATAGAATTGAAAAAAAAAATGAGTAAAACTACACTCGAATGCAAAAAAAACGACGCACCTTGAATTTCATTAAACAAATATTAACAAACGGAATAATGTTGTGATTGAACCAGCACACATACAGACTAAGTGATATCATTACAATAATCCTTTGCAGTAATCCTCTCTGGGAATAACAAATAAGGGCCCAAGTTTATAGATAAACATAATGTCAGTTAGTCTCCAGTTCTCTAGAAGAGTGCAATGAACACCCTTGTGTAGTTTTTCTAATTTTTTTAAAAATTTTCTTTGTCCCACGTTAATCCAATTCTATCCTTTATGTGTTGGATGCCACGGTAGTCACTCAAATTTTAGCGTTAATGAGGACGGAAGATGTCAGCAATACGTGGCCAGCATCTCGGGGTATCAGAAACGAAGGTTCGGCAGGCGATCCAGAGGTACCGGGAGACGAGGAGGTCGGGATCAGGTCGGCCGAGAGTAACAAACCAAGCTGACAATCGATTTATTAAAATAGAGACTCTAAGGAACAACTTCCAGACATCTGTAATGACTTGCCACCGGCTTCGTGTTGCTCGAGGTGTGGATTCTCCGTGCATACAATACGAAGACGCCTGGCTGGAATCAATCTACACTCTAATGTTCCTGCTACCGGCACTCTCCTCACTGCAGCTCACAGAGCAGCTAGAATCCGTTTTGTTGCCTGGACTGAAGCTGATTGGGCCTCTGTTCTCTTTTTAGATGAGTCCAGAATTGGCCTATACGCTTCAGATGGTTGAGCTAGAGTCTGAATTCTGAAGAGGACAGGATGAGGTAGGTTTTCGACGCAGGGTAAAAGTTATTTGCTGGGATTATTCTGAACTCTCCAGTTATGACACCATTCTTCAAGGAAAGTGATCTGTGACTGGACGCTCAATGTTACACCTAAAACAGAAATTCAACATTTAGCATTAACCCGTTTCTTTCAATCCGAAATTCTTTGAGAAATCCTAAATACTCCTTACTTTGTCACAAATAGACTTATCCATACAAACCATGCATATTTTATTTTTTTTTTAGTTGTAAATTTCAGTAAATAGATAAATAAAACAAATATGTTAGATTGAAGAAAATGCATGTAAACAGATTCGTTTTTTTATAAACCCTTATCGAATCTGGAAATATCCTGGAATTGAATGTCAGAGCTCGAAACAATAGTTTTCTTTTTGTTTTAAAATGAATACTCTACACATAATGTCTTATTTTTATTTTTATTTTTTTTTTTATCATTATAGTAATTCATGTACATTTTAATTTATTAAACGGTTTCAGTTTTGTCAAATAAATGTTAGTATTCAAAACCAAAGTTTTTTTTATTTTTAGTTTATAAGATCCAACCAAATTGGTAGGTGTTCCAAAAACATTTTTCGTTTGTTGTAAATTTCAATTAACTATGGAATCATAAAATTACTGACTCAATCGTGGTGCATTTTTGTTTGTATTATTTTGTCAAACGCTTACAGATGCCGATTAATTACAAAAGACTCATTTACAGGGCAGTAATTAAACATATTTGCGGAAATGCGGAGTTGATAGTTGATTCATTTCGTACCCAATCCTTGCAATCCAAAATCCTTTGATTAATACTGAATGCTCCATACTTTGTCACAAATAAAATTTTCCATAAAGATCTTAATGTTCTATATATTTCTGATTTAGCCCAAACCAGATATCTATCCTTTCATAGTAAGCTCCATAACCACTCAAATCGACTAGTTTCTCAGCTTGCTTCCCATTCCATTTCCGATAATTTTATTTTATTTATTTATTTTTTTTAGTATATGTAAATTTTAATAAATAGATAAATAAAAAAAAAGAATATGCTCCATTCAAGAAAGTACATATTACCTGTTTTTTATTTATTCATTCAATTAGAATCAGAAAATATCGTGGATTTTACTGTCAGTGCTGGAAACAATAGTTTTTCTTTTTGTTTTATTTTAGGATTATTTCCGTCATTAGACCCAACCAAATCTTTCGGTGCTACAAAAACATTTTTCGTTTGTTTTAAATTCCAACAAACAAAACAATAAAATAAAAAAAAATTTATGAATGAATCGTAGTATAGTTTCATTTGTATATTTATGCAATTGTTATTTAGCGAGTCTCTGCATTTCAATTCCCACCCACTCATCCGTTGAGCCGTAGACCTGACTTACGCCTGGGAAACATATTAACCGCGGTTACGACACCTTTGGGACCTTTTGAAATGTTAAACGCTTCTAGAGACAAGGCTGCTAATGAATGCCACGCCACGGGACTCCATCCTCTAGCTGAGTAAATATCTTCAGAGCTATATCTGCCTGTAATTAAATGTGCCGGAGCAATAAAACTTTCCCCAACTAACAGCTCTGAGATAAGATAATGAATGATGTCCCCTCTTATCTCTTCAAGAATATCTACAGCTCTTATCTCGATGTAGAACATTATTCTACAATGTGTAATATCTAATTCCTTAGAAGATATAATATTTTCTATTATATGTATATTACAACAAAATATTACATAACAACTTCTTTTAGCATTACACTCCTATTTTATAATTAATTTTATTTCTACAACATTATTTCGGGAACATCTTTCCCAACATCAGGCCAGAACCTTAGACTATCTACAGTCTAATACAGCTAGAAATCATAGACTATTTAAATAAAAATTCAAAAACATAAAAACAAAGCTTTACCACTATTCATTCATCAACATTTTTATTTTATTGATTTGTTTGTTGAAATTTACAACAAAAGAAAAATGTTTTTGTCACACCAACAAATTTGGTTGGGTCTAATGACCGAAATACTCCTAAAATAAAACAAAAAGAAAAACTATTGTTTCGAACACTAACATTTAAATCCACGATATTTCCAGATTCTAATAAGGTATCTTTAAAAAAAAAATGTATTTTCATTAATGTTACATTTTTTTTTTTTTATTTATCTATTTATTAAAATTTACAAGTACAAAAAAAAAAAAAATAAATAAGAATACATGGTCTGTATAGATAAGTTTATTTGTGACAAAGTAAGGTGTATTTAGGATTTCGGACATATAATATTTTGTAGTATATGTATATTACAACAAAATATTACATAACAAATTCTTTTAGCATTACATATTTTATTACTAATTTTATTTCTACAACTCTCGGTTTATCTCTACAACAGGTTTCGAGAACATCTTTTCCAACATCAGGCTAGAACCTTAAGTACATTTTTTATGGATTCAACACTTAATTACTATTAATACCATTCAATCAAATAACTTAATTTTACCACGTCGCACAGTGCTTCGTCAATGGACAAAAATCAAAAATCGAAGTATTTTTTATCCAGCTGTTTACCTTTTGGTATCCTTAAATATACCTTAGCAAACTGTTTAGTATGATTATCCTATTGTTTACATATTCCTTTAAGTCAAAATAATCGAAAAACTTCAGGAGTATTTTTGTTTAGTGATTTTTATCGTATTAGCCGCAAATTATATTTAGTTACATTAACGTCTCATTAGAGAAAAAATAACCATTGTTAACGATGCAATATACTGGTCAAGGTATCTATATTAAAATACACTACTTTAATTGGTAAGATGAGAACTTATTATATTCATTGTATGCGTGCAAAGTTTCAGCGACCAAATTGAAAATTATTCAAACTTTGAATAGGCTTTTAAAAAAAATCCTCAAATATCCTTTTGTAGTTTTTGCATATTCTTGTTGCTTGGTGTATAGGCTTTGATTTGCCGTGAACTTTAACTGCGCCAGCCTGCGCCCGGACTGTTTTATTATTTTTTGTTGTTTAAGAAACGACAGCATGACCAATGGCCAGTTTGCTAAAATATGTTTTTCCACAAAAATTCAGATCGGATAGATGTAGTCACTGATAAATTACATTCGTTGAAGGAGTTGGAAGAGTTTAACTACCGATTGGGAAGAGAAATATCTGCAATTAGTCGGGTATTTTGTTTCAAATTCAATGAAAAATTGAATAAGGTTGACAGGAGTCGTAATATACGTTTTGTCGAGGATATATCTTTTGACTTTAACTAGAACTTCATTTCCAACTATTCACGAAATCAGTGCATTCAATCTAGGACCAAGTCGAACACGCAGAAGACCCTAAATCCTTTTCTAAGAATTTTCCAATAAAACTAAAAAAAAAAGGTGGGTAAAAGGATCTTGTTCTTAACATGTCATCTGTTGAATTACGTTTTGCTGCAGAGATGTCTGGAGAATCTTTGGTTGAAAAACGAAATAGATAAAACCACTTCAAGCACTAGCTTTATGCGTGGATTTATGTTTGTCTGATAGGAAATACGGTATATGGTTTGCTTAAGGAATGCTTTCCCAGCCTCTATTCCTCAACTTTGACGAAAAATTCCCTATTTTTTATTAATATTATCGCTGGTGAAGTTAGCGCTTGGGTAAATTAAAAAAAAACTCTTGCAACTAACAGTGCAGAGTGTATAAAAATTGCAATTTAGGAGAAAGGTAATGAGATCTAACTTAAATGTAAATAGGGATTCGATAACAGTTTCGGTCATAACCATTGTAAACAAATGTTTAAAAATGCATTTTGTACTAATGAATATATTTTTTTAATAGCTATGATGACAATGAAATTGATAGAAGTTGAAATGGAAAAGGTATATGTAAATCTACGTTCATCGTCTACCTTATATTACAGACCCATAAAATTAATTTGAAAATAAAAGAAACTGCAGATCTAATGTGTGACGAGAAAAAGGCTATGAAAGATTAAATTTGCCAACTCCAAACTTTTGATATTAAATTTTAAAGCGATCAAATTTACACGGTTAGTTTCATGTTCACAATGCTGGTTGGTAGTGTTACCAACATTTGATCTGGAACAAACACCACGTTTATTTGTTCCATTTGCGGGGCTACCCCAAAGAAGACGAATATCTTCATATCTTCTTCATTAACCCAAACACACCATAATGTGGCTCGAAACGCAAACTTCACGCTATTATTAAAACCTTGTACCAAAAATTTCATTTTGCTACCACAGGAAATGGAAAAAAAACTATCATTTTTTATAATTATCTTCCCATAACTTTTTATGGGTGCATTTTCGGACCCATGTTTATAGGAACTTTTTTGTTCAGCGTGTAATTTTCTATAAGTTTTTGGGGGTATGCGAATTTTGTCCACCCTCACTTTATGTTCGAAGCAATGTGCGTCGTTATGTTTAAAACCTGCCCTGCTTCATGCGTTCAAATGTCCAATATATTTTTATTGTGAGTGTTTCTCTAATATTATAAAATAGGACAATTTCAAATTTCTTTTCAAAAACTAAATTATTTTGCAAGCTAATTTTATCTCTATTTAATTTTTTTTTAATGATAAAAGTATAGCTGATTGACGTTTCACCATCGTTTGTGGCACTGAAGAAGACCTGCAAGGCAGGTAGAAACGTTGGCACGCATTAAAGTATTTCTACTTGGCGTGGTGTTTCTGTTTGCCTGCATCTCTGATCATCTTCTCCATTAATTTTTCTTTCTATTATTAGTTTTTAATTAATTTTATAATATTACAGAACCAATCACAATAAACAAATATTAGATCCTTGAACCCATGAAGCAGAGCAGGTTGAAAGGAAACAGTTTTAAACCGGCTAACATCGTGAACACACTATATAGTAGATAAAATTAAATTGTATAAATGGTAAATAAGTGTTATGATTTCCATAATTTCTATTTCTATGAATTCTATTTACTAATTCAAGTTTCTAGCCTGAAGATGGGAAAGATAATCTCGAAACATAAATTGTGAATGAGGATTGTAATGCTGAAATAAGTTGTTATATATTAGAACAAACTTCTTTGACTATACCGATACAAAATATTATTATTATTATTTTTATAAATTGTTATCGAGTAATTTTTTTTTTTTAGTCAACGGGTGAGTGGGTAGGAGCTAGTAGAAATCATAGACCTACATCTAAATAACAATTCAAAAAATATACAAACAAAACTCTACCACGATACATTCATCAAAATTTATATTTTATTGCTTTGTTTGTTGAAATTTACAACACAAGAAAAACATTTTTGTAGCACCTACAAATTGGGTTGGCTCTAATGACCAAAATACTCCTAAAATAAAACAGAAAGAAAAACTATTGTTTCGAGCACTGACATTTAAATCCCCAATATTTTCAGATTCTAATAGAATGTATAAATGAAAAACAAATAATATGTATTTTCTTGAATGTAAAATATTCTTTTTTATTTATCTATTCATTGAAATTTACAACTATATACTAAAAAAAAAAAATAAAAAAAAAAAATAAAATAAAATTATCGGGAATGGAATAGAAAGCAAGCTGAGAAACTAGTCGATTTGAGTGGTTATGGAGCTTACTATGAAAGGGTATATATCTGGTTTGAGCTAAATCAGCAACATATGGAACAGTAAGATCTTTATGGATAATTAACACACGAAATGAATCAACTATCAACTCCGCATTTCCAAATATGTTTAATTACTGTCATGTAAATGAGTCTTTTGTAATTAATCGGTATCTGTAAGCGTTTGACAAAATAATACAAACACAAAAATGCACCACGATTCAGTCAACAATTTTATAATTCCATAGTTTAGTTAATTGAAATTTACAACAAACGAAAAATGGTTTGGAACACCTACGAATTTGGTTGGGTCTTATGATCGAAGTATCCCAAAAATAAAATTAAAAAAAAAAAAAAAAAAAAAAAACCATTAATTTTTAAAACTAACATTTATTTGACAAAACTGAAACCATTTAATAAATTAAAATGCACATGAATTACTGTAATGATAAAAAAAAAAAATAATAAAAAAATGATTATATATATAGTTTTGATTTAAATAACAAATATCTAAAAAAAAACAAAGAAACATGACTTTAACTATCACTGCCACCTCCACTATGGAAAGAATTTAAACAAAGAAGGTACTTAAACAAAAATAAATTAGTTTTTTAATTTTTTTTTTTTTTTATCATAAACCTTTAGATTTACATTAATAATAATGCTAATTATGAATATCATCAGTGCATACTTAGGAATTAGTTATTAGTTTGCTATTAAATAGATGTATGTATTAGGTCACTTGTTCTACATTATTTTTTTTCTTTTTGGGTTCATAATTAACCGAGAAATTAGTTATCCGATCCATTCACGGTCCCAACCAGTTTTTAGTGTATTCAATTTTCGAACTATGCCGCTAACTGAGCCATACTGCTTAGTTGATCCTAGCTTTCTGAATTTTCCATAGCATAAATTAAAAGTAGAGCTAACCACTCAATCAATATCTAATCCCAATATATCACTTTAAATTACCTAAATGAACATCCAAACAACTAATTCACAACAAAAAATATGTCAAATCTATATAATTTATCTAAATAAATAATAAAGTGTGTGAATATTTCGTTATTTATATGAGGAGTTAATAACAAAAGAAGCTCACAGCTGTTTTTTTCAATAAGATGGCCGCTCAGAGTGACTTATTACTTTCTCGAGAGCAGCCGCGCAATAAATCAACCAATGTTATCTGTCAATTCTTTTTAATTTCCTGGCTCCTTTGGTCCAATAGGACAGCGCCATATTGTCCTCTCTTCGGCGCAATAACTGTCTACTTTACTCGGACCACTGCCTTTGCTATCGGAGGAAGAGAGAAGAATTTCATATCCCGAGTGCAGGCATTGACAACGGAATCCCTTTGTCAGGGCTAGAAGTGAAAATATAAGAGTGTGTCTATATAAATTGGGTTGTCCCGAAGGTAATGCAGGATTTCTTTTGTTTTATAATAAACCTCTATGTAACTGACTTATTGTATTAATTAGAGTTTGGAACTGGACCACTATCTATAAATTTATATTCTATTAAAACTAATTTGTTTTATGTTGTTCTCCTGATTATCACAATCAGCTGTGCATATATGATGATACTGATAGCTGTTTGTTTTGTTTTTAAATTAATATTTTCCCCAAGACTAATGCGACAAGAAACTGCTCGTCGTTACAGACTACTTCAACATTTACTAGAAAAACGATCAAACATCCCAATTCATTACAAAAGACTTATTTACATGACTGTTATTAGACCTATTTGGTCGTACGGAGTTGAGTTTTGGGGCTCTACTAAACCATCCAATTCATCTCGTATCCAATCTTTACAATCTGAAATCCTTCAAAAAATCCCAAATACCCCTTACTTTGTCACCAATCAGCTTATCCATAAAGACCTTAATGTTCCATATGTTGCTGAGTTAGCCCAAACCAGATACCTATCCTTAGCTAAGCTCCATAAAAACTCGAATCCATTAGTTTCTCAACTTGCTTCCCACTCCATTCCCGATTCTCCGAGGCGTCTGAAAAGAAGATGGCCTAGAGATCTTCTAGTGTAAAATTTTATTGAAGTGCTACTGAAGAGTAGTTCTTTTCAAGTTGTTGCATGTCATTGTAATCGTTATCAGCTCATTTACTTGATGTGTATAGTTGTAAATTTCAATAAATTGATATATATAAATAAATAAATAATAGAGGCACGGCAACGTCCCACTGTGGAACGAATGATCAATCTAAGAGGAAAAAAAGTAGAATCAAAATGAATGAAATCATTGTATTAGGTGTAAAAGGGAGATGTTTTTAGAAATTATTAGAGGTTCTTTTGTTTTTAGCAGGTGGTTATCAATGTAAAAATAACGTTGTAAAAGGTATCTGACTCGACGGGTCACATTTTTTTTTAAACTATACATTCTGTCAATTCGTAAAATCATCAATACTCCTTATTACGTCACAAACATACTTATTTATAAAAACCTATGTTTTCCATATGTTGCTGATTTGGCACAAATCAGACACCATCATTTCATAGTAAACTTCAAAACCATTCAAATACATTAGTCTTTCAACTTGCTTCCCATTATACTACTTTGTGTGTGTGAACACCTGTAAATTTCAATAGGTTGATTAATAACGTATTGTTAGTGAATTTCTAGGGGTATAGAACATCTATCCTATTTGGGTTTTGCTCAGCCTGGGCCCTATTGCCGTCAAGAGTGGTCTGTATACAAACTTAGGGAGTTATGGCACCTAAAAGAAGCAGATTGTATAAAATCTGTCCATTGTAGAACGTCTTAGGGAAGGGGAATCTGCGAAAAAAATTGGCGGATAAGTTCTGCGTCGGAACATCCACTGTTTCTGACATGTTAACTTAACTTTGTTGTTATATAAGTATAATTTTATAAAAAGTCACATTTTTAATTTGTCAGTAAATACATTGTTAAAACATTGCATATGTCTCTATTTTTTATTTCAATAGTAAATCTGTTTATCCGGATTTTGGAGCATCCGGAACGATATCGGCCCTAATTAATCCAGATGATCGAAGTTTCACTGTATATATATCAACCTGATTCTGAAAATTGCTGAGAATTTATCTACAGACAGATGTATTATAAAAATATTTTAAGGAAATTAAGAAACTCTCCTCATATTCAAAAAGATAACAAATAGAAATAATTAATGTTGAACTCAGATTATCTAATGTTGCCAACAGAATGGAAGATTGATGTATCCAGAATGAGGTACTAGTTCGCCGAACCATTCCATCTCGAAGGAGGTTGATTTGACAGGAGAATGGAATTGCATTTATAACTCCCGGCTCCGTGACTCGAGTGCATAATAGGACATGAAAAGTCACGGAGTAGATCTGGCCAAGTGAAGGACGTACCTTCGATTGGATTCTGACAGCTAACCGAGGCGTAAATGTGATGATTCCAAAACTGATAGAACTGTAACTGTCTGGTATATTAAATGAATGAAGAACAAATATATTCGTGTTAAAAGTTTTATTACTGTTATTATCAAAAGAGGGCCGGAGACGCCTATGGGACTAAGGAATATGGAATAGATATTTAAACTTATAACAATATCTGTGCTAAAAGGACAAGCCATTTTTCGTATGTGATCACTTACCAGGAAAACTACTGAAACAATCTTTACCAAATTTTAACCACATATTCTTGATAGATCATTTTCGACATAACCTTTATAGTAGAAAGGTATAGAAATAATAAAATTTAAAGATTTTCAATTACATTGCCATAAAAAAGCGATAAATATGTGGTGTGCAGTGACGTTTGATAATCCAATGATAGGTGGCGAGCACCATTCGAGAGAGGTTACAAAGATACCGTGTTATATAGAGCTAGAAATTTATGATAAAATTTAATTATTTTCAATTTAATTGTTATTAAAAAAGCTTTAAATATGTAGAGCGACATTTGGATCCCAAAGCAGTTTAAAAATCGACCGATATGTGGCATTCTGCAACTAACAAGGGGAGGACACACTCAGTCTCTCACGGATCTTTTTGGCAATTTTTTTTGAGATTTCTGGTCAAAAAATATTAGACACGTATTTTTCCGTTCCGACCAATGGGCCCTAGAAGCCGAGAAAAAACAAAACAAAAAAAAAGCATTAAATTAATTTCTTTTATATCTCGAGTTTAAAAAATGATATCGACATGATTCTTGCAACAAGATTTTTATTTTTGATTACGAATTTAAGAAAAAATACAGCCGATCCATGAATTTTGGTTTAAGTTAATTAAATTCTAAAAGAATGATTAGATTCTCAAGCAAACTACCTCTATAGATTTTTTGACACAAAAATTGACGTCAGATTCGGATTACGAAATATCTATCGATTTCTTCAATTTATCGATTTCTTTTTTGATGTAGAATCATAGAAAACAAAATGGGGACCAAAATCGGCATCGGACCCCTGGTTAGGTTAATTTATTTTAGTGCTGTGTGCTTGGTGGTGATGTGTATGACAGGTAGTCACCGATAAGTGGGGGGCAGGTGTCGTGCATCAGCTGTGCTAGCTGCGTATGGTTTGGATTGATTTCCTCTGCTCTTCAACTTCTTTCATTGCATTTCAATGTTTTAACTAGAGCGCTGTAGCGTGAGGGAACATGAAGATCCAAGTAATCTTAAATAGTTTAGGAGAGATAAAAAAGAAAGGAACGTTTCTATATGTAGAACATATTCAATAACAAAAGCTCAACGCTTTGCATTTCATATTAACTTCTTTCTTCTTTTTTTTCAAATCATACCGACATACGCCACACAAATATACGGAACTACGTATCTTAAAAAAATACAAATATTTCAATTAAAAATACTCAATCACGAAATCACCTTGGTCATTTTAAACCTTGCACTTAACTCAGATTTAGAAGTAGCCACAGTAAACGAAAATGTACATACTTTTTATAGGGTATTTGTTGATTGAGAAGTATTTAAAGTCGTAAGTAGTTGGGGTATGCAGTCATAGATAAACTGCAATTAAAAAAAAAAATTAATCATATAATGCCGACGTTCCGACTTGCATTGCAAGCCTTCATCAGTGCTAGAAGAAAAATAAAACAAACAAAATTATATGATAAAATTGCAGAGAGTATAAAAAACAAAGGTATGAAAAGAATAACTGTATGAGAATAAAGACTATAACATAAAGGCAATATATAAAGACTATTGAATTTACAATTAAAATGAAAAGAAATGAAAATAATTTTAAATTAATTAAAAGTTAATGAGTAAATTTACTGATATGTACCTTCTCATTCCTATACCTTATAGGTATGTTTATTATCAACAATATTGTCAACCTCCTACTATTGTTATTAATCGTTTGTATTTACTCACAAGGGGACGTTTGCAGTTGTAACTCACAGATTTGAATGCCGATTTTTGAGTGGGTAGTAGGGGCCTATAATAGTGCAAATCTAGAGTTATAGCCGCCAATGAGCATTAGGAGAAAAAAAATAAAATATGAAAATCGCTTTTTATTTTTTTTTCTCAGCTCTCAGTCAAGATAGATAAATGATTCTTTCACGTTTAATTGCAGTTATGTATGCTTTATGTCAATTTCTGAAACAATGTAAATAATTTCCGCTATCTCACATATTTCACCACCGATTAAGACCGAATTTTAAGGTCATCTAGAAGAAGTAAAACTGCATAGTTTAGCCCAAATCCGGTGGTCGCAGGATTTTTCCTTATTGAAATATTTCAAGTTATAGCTGACCTTGGATTTTTTCATTCACATCAGTTTTCGTCCACTAAAATCTGGAGTAAATCCAATGATATACGCATGGATAAAAAGCAAAATGTTTGCTGATTCTAGTGATGCTATTATTATTGTAATCGGTTTAACGCAGCAGTTGTTTTGGCCGGTAGAAATTGTTGATGAAATCTCAACTTCAAAATTTGAACCTCCTCGACAGGGGTAAAAAATCAATACTTTTCGATTTAAAAAAAAATTCACATATAAGGGTTTTATGGTGCGTTAAATCAAAATTTGAGGTCAGCTGTTCATGAAAAAAAATTTCCACTGATTTACAGCGGGTTTCCTTGGAATTTTGTCATTTGTTTGGAGTTTTTGAGCACTCTAAAGCCGGGTAATGTTTTGAGCATAAAGGGAGTATTTTTATATCTAATAGCATACATAACTGCAATTGAACGTGAAATAATCATTTCTCTATCTTGACTGAGAACTGAGAAAAAAAATAAAACGTGATTTTCATATTTTATTTTTTTTCTCGACTCCTAATGCTTATTGGCGGCTAGAACCCTAGAATTGCACTATTATAGGTCTCTACTACCCACTTAAAAATCGGCATTCAAATCTGTGAGTTACAACTGCAAACGTCCCCTTGTCAGTAATTTAAAAAAAATTATATAGCCATTAATTTGTTGTATTTACTCATTAACTTTTAATTATTTAAAACTCATTTTAGTTTATTTTCAATATAATAGTCTATATGTATTTTTTTTTTGGTCTTTATATATTGCCCTTATTCTCATAGTTATTCTTTTCATACCTTTTGTATACTCTCAGCAATTTTTTTTTGTTTTTTCTTGTTCTTCTAGCCCTGATGAAGGCTTGCAATGCAAGTCAAACGTCGGCATTATATAACTAAAATTTATCTTTAATTTCTATGTATCTATGACTGCATACCCCAACTACCTACATCTTTAAATACTTCTCAGTCAACAAATACCTCATAAAAATTATGTATATCTATGTTTACTGTGGCTACTGAATCTGAATAAAGTGCTTGAACTGTACCAAGGTGATTTCGTGATTAGTCTAATTGTAAGTATTTTTTTATTGATTTTACTGTATGACTTTAAGTAAGTTTAGATATTTATTCCGTGTCGGAGTTTAAATGTCGACCGTTAACGAAGCATTGTATACAAGAGTTTTATCCTCTTGTATAAACTTAAATTTTAAATATCGTTTTTAATCTCGATCCAATTTTTCGATTTGTTTTTAATAGGAAATAAAAACTACTGATAGGAAACAGGAACACAGTTACTTCCTGCTGAGTAAAACAATCTAGAGTACAAGAAAAAAAAGAAATAAGTAATCTCATTAATACTGAAATAAAAAAGAAACTAAACTATTGTTTAAGGTTTAATTTTGTATAAATAGAACTTATGAAATCGAATTTATGTCTTTTTCGTATCGAAATAAATTTAAATAGTTTTCTTTTCTCTTTACATTTCAATCCACACTTGTACCAATGGGCACAACTACATCCAGTACTTTAATTTTCCTTTCATACCTTATTATATTAAATCAATAAAATAAATGTCGGTATTTTTCAATGAAACATTCTCAGGCATATTCTTGGACCTTCTGTAAAAAATTTAATAAATGTAATGTAATTACAAGATGCTTTTCTCTTCTGTTAGGAATAGGTTCGAGAGGCTGGGACCGGAACACCTGTTTAATATAAAAGAGGGGAGAACGGTGAGGAGTTTGGGACACCAAGAGGGTGGGGCTCTGATGGAGGCAGAGCTTGTTGGAAGATTTTAGGGAACTTAGGAGGGTAGAAGTATTTGGCATGACCGGAACAGATGGGACTTGATACGAATGACTGCTACTTGCAGTTGTTACGTAACTGATATAGGAAAGGAGTTGGATGAGAGATTTCCTTAAATATCACCCAAATGTCCAAAAAAATCCATCTTAATCCTTAAACAACTGTATAGATCTCGAGATTCCTTTTCCCAGAGTACCCGTCAACTTCTAGTGTCCTCTCTTGTTTTCCCTTGCTTTGATTACTGTTGCTTGGTTTATGGGGGGCTGTCTGGGGATCTCGAGATAAAGCTGAGGAGACTGATGAACTGTTTCATTAGATTTATCTTCGGGATCCCTTGGCGGTCACACGTTACTTGCCGATATTCTGAGCTTGGGTGGCTCTTTCCTAAATTCCGACGCCAATACTTTCTGGGTACTTTGATATTCCAATGTCTAAAAACCAAAAACCCTTCCTATATTCTTGATTTGTTAACTCTGCGTTCTTCTATCCACCTCCTAAACACTAGATCCTAACCTTTTAACATATATATATATATATATATATATATATATATATATATATATATATATATATATATATCCCCTCACATAAAACCGCTTCCTTTGAAAAATCCTTCATCATTCGTGCTACCTCCTTCCAATGGAATTCCATACCCACTTCTATTCGTAAAGGGGCTTCTATAACTTCCTTTAAAAAAAATCTTTTCCTGTACCTTTTAGACAATCAATCTTTCGCAAAGATGTCAATAATCAAATGAATACTTAGAATTACTTTCTTTTTTTTTTCTCTCTTTCGTTCTTTCATACGTTTATATTTATACGATTGTATTCTATGTTATAAATATTATTTCATATATTTATTTATTTATTTTTTAATTTATTTTTTTTCCTGTAAAAAATGTATGCTGTAATGATAAAAGCATATAATTTGTAAATAACTGGCGAGGCAATTGTACTTTTAACTGTGCATTATCTTTATTCTTAGGGGACAGTAAGCTCCAGAATAAAGTTTATTTTTTCATTTAATTTCATTTCAAATATTTTAAATAATAATCTGAAAGTGTGTAAGTGCCATACGCTGAATTAAGAATTGATGAGTGTGTTCAAGATATTTTGAAGACGGAAGATATTTCCGACTTTGTATCGTCGAGGCGATTTTTTCTTATAAAAGTGATATTCTCAATCTCCTTGATGATCGGAGTCAATAAAAATTTCCGGGGTTTTCCAGCCTCTTATTTTTTCGTTTTAATTTTCGTAACTACCAATTTTAAATATCTCTTCAGTGCAGCTGAAGATGTTGGGATAATATACTCTAATTAAGTGTTTGAAATAAAGTAATATATATATATATATATATATATATATATATATATATATATATATATATATATATATATATATATTTTTTTTTTTAAATAACAATTTATTGAAATTTACAACTGTACAATATTTATACATCAAGTAAATCCGCTGTTAACTATTACAATAAAGTGACAAAACTTGAAAAAAAACTACTCATCAGTAGCACTTTAATAAAAATTCTACACTAGAAGGTCTCTGGGTCATCTTCTTTTCATACGCCTCGGAGGATTATCAGGAATAATGTGGAAAGCAAGTTGAGAAATTAGGGGATTTGAGTGGTTATGGAGCTTACTATGAAAGGATAGATATTTGGGCTAAATCAGCAAAATAAAGAACATTAAGATCTTTATGGATAAGTTTATTGGTGACAAAGTAAGGTGCATTAAGGATTTTTCGAAGGATTTTGGATTGTAAGGATTGGATACGAGATGAATTGGATGGTTTGGTAGTGCCCCAAAGCTCAAATCCGTACGTCCAAATAGGTCTAACAGTTATTTAAATAAGTCATTTGTAATGAATTGGGAGCTTTGATTGTTTGACTAGTAAATGTTGAAGTAGTCTGTGATTCAAAAATAAATTTGTAATACGCAAGTAACATGTATTACCCAAATCATATAATAATTGTTATTATTATAAATTCAGACATTGTAAAATAAAAAACTTCCATTCATGAATTCTTATTTACGAAGATAAACATTCCTAGGTTTTATTTATTGATTAAGGAATTCGTAATGTAAGTTTAGTCTCACTAAACATTGCAGAAGCACTGGATTTGTTTTAATTGAGTATTAGGGTTCGGAAATTAGTAGTTAAACGAAATAAGATGGAATGGAAATAGAAAAATATTCTTTATTTTTGGGCATGTCGTACCTTTGTAAAGACAACAATACATAATAAAATTGGCATTATTTCGTTGATCAAAGATTGTATTCTTATTTCTTCATGTTCTCATAACAAATAAATATCTACAACAAACCGAAATTTAGCTTGCAGGTGGCTGAAATTTTTTAATAATTTTGTACAAAAACGTCTGATTATTAGGAGAAGAATTGATGTTTAACATAATTAGGCATCAAAAAAACTATTGCCAAAGTCAGCGGTATCATTCGGTTCGTAGCAATCGAATTCGGGTCATTGATTCTCGATAGTATATTTTTTAAGAAGAATCGAAAGAATCGAGAATCAACACATCCCTAATCTAAGTAGATAACCGCAAAATTAGGATGCAGCCAGGATTTTCCTCTTTCGCAAAATTCATCATTGCAAACTGAGTCATAGTAATGGAAGCTGAGAACCACCTCAGGGGTAAATATTAGCTAATCGAATGGTATGTGATTTTAGTTTTTCTTTTTGGTATTTCTGAGCACATAGATATTTTGCTACCATATCCTGCCAGCAATACCAATCTTGGATCATTACTCTGTCATATTCCATTCACGTGGACACGTTAGCCAACAATAACAAAAGGGACGGCTTTCTAGTGTCGACAATTATCATTTCTATCCATCTATCGATTCTATGGAAATTTCTATATGCAAGGCTTCATGTCAAGTTTTAGTATTAGAATATAGCTTTTATGATTTTGAGAGTTCATTTTCATTACTCTAACATTTACTAGACAAGCGACTCACAATGATTTACGATGGAAATTCTCTGGTAGACTGTATGATGTAATAGTAAATACATGATCAGGGAAGTTTTTAATTTAAAAAAAATTATATTCGGAGTGCCAACGTTTCGACCTACCTGCAGGACTTCTTCAAGATTAAAATATCATAAAATTTTTAAAATTTTATTTTATAGTTGTTTTTTTTTAAACTGAAAGTGTCAGTTATAACTGACTGCAACCTGACAAAATGATCTAAAACATTATTCTTCAAGCACAATCTCTATTATTCTTCATAAACTTCTGCAAACAAGTTAATGACTTGTCTATACCCTGTGTATAGTCTATGGTATTAATAAATTCTAAAAAAAAAACACATTTTCTACTGATTTAGATAATGAAATTAGTTCTCTCTTAAAAAGAAGTCCAGATGTCTACAAAAATGGTTGTTGTGGAATAGACAGAGTAAAAATTACTTCCAGGACAAATTACATTCTATAAATTTTATTAGATTACGGGCAATTTTGAGTATCAAATTTTTACAAATTTAAACATCAATAAATTAAAAATTTATAACTACCGACGGCTTCTATTGCCTCTCAGCTTTTGAAAAATACAATTGGTCAAAATCAAAACAGATTTTTTTACGAAAAATTTAGAATTTTAAAATTTAAATTTAAAGTGCGTTAATGACAAACTGGATCTTGGTAATGACAATCCGGAGCATTTTTTTTTTTTCGGTAGCAGTCAATTTCGACTTGGGAAAAATTTTCATTACCGAAAAGTTTATGTCATTACCGCGCTAATAATTGACATGGGTTTTTAACTTGGTAATGACATTTTCATGAATTTTGTTCGGTACAAACCGCTACGATTAAAACAAAAAAAATATTGCTTGTGCCAACTGTTTAGGAACAAACGACAGTCAAAATTAAAACAAAGCCAATGAAATAATTTGAAAAGCAAGAATGATAATACTAGTCATGGTAATGAAACAATAAAGATACGTGACGTGTGTAGGTTGTAAACCCGTCTGAGGGAACTACCAAACTGACTATCGCTTCGACGCTGTGGCTGGTCTTCAGCAAAAGGTGTACCACTACATTTTGAAAAAAATTTCCCAACTATTCCATTTCTTAAAGTTGATTTCCCTACAAATTTATATCTTGCTTGGTCATGACATCATAGTGATGGGACCTAGTTTGGAGCAAAATAAAGATACTATATTATTACCAAAAACACAAAAATGAAAACATTTAGAATCTTTAGGTTATCGTTAATGCGAGGAAATAAATTTCACTACCATTCGCCATAGTTAACGAAACCAAAGTAGCTAATGTTTAGTAAAAAACTATAAGTGGGATATTCCGTGGTAATGATATTTTCGTTGTTTATAAGCAATTTTCAAATCAAATTACTCGTTTTTATTTAATGTTTTATATTTTTTTATGAAAAAATGTTTAACCCCCTAATATCATTTGGAAAAAATTAAGGTAGGACTTAGTTAATTGATTAATAATCTTATGGGACTAAAAATTGCCCGTAATCTGAGAATCACCCATATACAATAGTAAATATAAAAAATATATATAAATTAAGGATGTGTCGATTCTCGGTTCCATTGATTCTTGAGAAAAGAATCGGTATCGATAATCGATGATCCAAAGTCGATTCCTAATTATATTTATGTTGTACATCCTTCTTCTAATGACCAAGCCTCCTTGGTACAAAATTAAAAATAACTTCCATGTAACTGCAAGCTAAATCACGTTTTGTTGAAGATATCTACTCGTTATTGAAAAATGATGAAATAAAATTACAATCTATAATCAACAAAATAGTGCCTCTTAGTAGTGATGGGTCGTTCTGGGTGGAACGGAACTTGGAACTGGTTCCAGTTTTTGAACCGGTTTGGAACAAAACGAATCACCCAAGTATTTTGATCATTTGAACGAAAACCCACACCAAAAGATCTCTCGGAGCACTAGAGCTGTGATAAACTTGAGAACTGGTTCCAATAGTGAAACGGAACGTAAAATTTCATTCCACTTTTAAGTCAGAACGGCCCTTCACTACCTGTTAGACAATAATACTATTTTATTATACATTTTTGTTATTCTTAAGGGACGATATTTACCAACAATAAAGATTAGTTTCCATTTCATTGCGTGTAAATACTAGTTTTCGAACCCTAATAATAAATTAAAACAAATCCAGTTCATTTTCAATGTTCAGTGAAAGAGTTTAACATTTTCATCAATCAAGGAATAAACGAAACCTTGGAGTGTTTATCTTCCTTAAAAAGAATTCGAGAATTAAATTAAATTATTGAACATTGCCTGAATTATAATTAATAACATATATTATATATTATATATTATATATTGTATGCTATGGGTAATATATGCTACTAGCGGTTTAATAATTTTTTTTTTGAATAATTGTGGTTTTTTAAATTGATTTAAAATTTAATTTGTTTTGATTTTTTTAGATTATGTTTTGAAATAAAAATTAATTTTTAAACTGATGTATCAGTAGCGGGAATCGAAAATTGATTTCTTGGTATCGGTACCAGTATCGAAAATCGAAAAAATTTAGTGACGACAATTCAATAATATATATGATAAAAAAAATAATTATAAGTTCATCTATTACTATATGTTATTATACTTATTCCCTGTGACCTTTATTTTAAAAAGTTTTAATTCTAGTTTATCATAAATCTATTTCTTAGTTGCAAATTCACTAAACATAATTACACAAACCTAACTCTGATACCATATTGACGTTTAGTAATATATACTACGTAATTATATGATGTGAAATCCATTGTATTCAATTGGAATTTAATCTCTAACTAAAACAAATGACAATCAGTGATGACGTAATCTCCTCAAACTGAAGCTTTATAATTCACTTTGAACTAACTTACTTGAACGTTCTCCTAAATCAACTACGCTGAGTTAATCTAGATATTAAGAGACTAGAAAATCAATGGATTCTTACTGGTATCTCCAAGCCATTTGATTTGTAGTAGGTGCGCAGTAATTTTTTCAATTGTTGAAATCAATAATATTTTGTAACAATAGAAATAAAATTCATAAGGTATTAGTTGACTGTGAAGTATTTAGAAATGTAGATTGTTGGGGTAGGCAGTCATAGATTCACAGCATTGCAAGCCGAAACGTCGGCATTATAAATTAAAATATTATTTTGAATTGCTGTGAATCTATGACTGCCTATTCCAACAATCTACATCTCTAAATATTTTTTTTTTTTCATATATTGATATTTACAACTGTACAAAATAATATACAAGTAAATGTGTTGACAGTGAATACAATGGTATGTAAATAACTTGTGAAGAACTACTCACTAGTAGCACTTCAATAATATCTTCACTAAAAGGTCCCTAGGCCATCTTCTTTTCAGACGCCTCGGAGGATTATCAGGGATGGAGGAGAAGCAAGGAAGACTAGTGGATTGGAGTGGTTATGGAGCTTACTACTGGAAGGATGGATCTGGTTCGGGCTAAATCAGAGTGGTTATGGAGCTTACTATGGATACGAGGAATTGGATGGTTTAGTAGGCCCCAAAGCTATTCCGTTCGTATAGGGTTCGGGCTAAAATCATTGAACGTTTGTCTAGAAACATATGGAAAATTAAGTCTTTGTTTTTCTGACATTTTCAAATAATGGTGGGCCTGGTCGGCTGGCTAAATGGCCGTTTAGTAGGCGCCCACATGTGGCCAAAGTGATCATTGCTTCCATTTGAATTCGGGGGACATCGGCAATGTTCGAGGCACTTCGTTAATATCTTTGTAGCCGTCAGTAAATGTAGCTACCGTTTTTTTTTTTTTTTTGTTTTTTTTTATCTAATTTGTTTTATCTGTACTTTGCAAACAGTCATGTAATTAAGGAATTTTTTTTTAAAGAAACATAAAGCAAAAACCACTAATTTACTTTACATAACTTTAAAGTATTATAGAAATTTTAAATTCAATATTGCCGAGAGATCGTATTTGCAGTCTTAAAAATATAACACAAAAATAGCACCTGTAATCTACCTTATGATATAAAAGGACAAGCCATTTTTCGTTTGTGATCACAAACCAGGAAAACTACTCAACCAAACTGTACCAAACTACATCATCCTCATAGATCAAGGAAGGTTTATAATAAAATTTACTGACTTTCACTTAAATGTTTACTAAAAATTCAATAGATATGTGGAATCGAATGAAGTTTGAAAATCGACCGGTAGGTAGCGAGCGCCATTTTGCATGAAAGGTTACAATGGTGTTATCTAGAGCTAGAAATTGATTATAAAATTTACTAATTTTCGATCAAATGAGTTTACAATGGTAAAATTACTGAACTCAATTGTACCAAACTTTAACTACATTGTTTTTGTAGTTTAAAAAAATTTAGCAATAGTAATATCTGCAATAATACAAGTTTAACTGTACAATGTTGATTATCAGAAACAAGGTTTGCCACACTGTCATATACATTTATGAATAGAAATTAAAATATAACCAGATGAAATGAATAAAATTATTTCTGCCGAATAAAAATTATTATCTAATCAAAATGTCAATCCTTTGTTTTTTGATGCTGCGTGTAAAAATATGATTTATGGACCTTTAGTAATAAGCACTGATGAAGTCCATTATCAGCAAGACTTTCTTAATAACAGCTCATAAATTTAAATTAAAAATTAAAAATCTTCAAACACCTAATCAGTGCAATTTTTACCAGGTTAAAAATTACTGCTATGCGTGAAAATATCATAGAAGAAAGGGGTCACCTGTGGTGTAGTGGTTAGCATAGCAACCTACTAAACCCAAGATCGCGGGTTCGCAACCCGGCAGATGACCTTAGGATTTTTTAAAGGGAGTAAAAGATCCTTAGCTATGACGTCCTTCGGAAGGGACGTAAAATGGGGGTCCCGAGCCTGTGCGATGTCAGGTACTCGATAAAGATCCCTATCCTAATTATACCTGGATAGTCAAAATTTAGGACTCCTACCGTAGCATCGTCCGATTAGCCATAGCAGCGTAAAGTGACGTTAAACGAAATAAACAATCATAGAAGAAATAATGCTCAATTATTTGTAAGGTTGAGCAACCTTCAATCATCTGTTAATTATTTATCATCTGTGTTTATTACTTTATCTTAACCTTCAATAACCTATTTTAATTGTTGTTTGCTGTAACTTACTATTGTATTTACGTGTAATTTAATTCTTTATTTTCATTGAATAAATCACGTTTTAAAGATCTTAGATTCATATTTGAATACAAGATTTTTATCGACAAACAATAAAAATTCAATATAAGATAAAAATATGTAACTTCTTTACTCGTGAGAGCGGCCGAAGCAGCGACAGGGACGCTAGTTGTAAATGAACACGTATTTAAGTTGCTAAAATAAACTTTTGTGTTCCAACCTTTATTATCATGCTTTTTTTTAATGTTAAATAATTGATTACAAAAAAAAGAGTTCCTAAACATGGATTAAATAACAGAGAAAAGATGAATCTAAAATAAAAATTATAGTCAGTAAAAGCCAGAGTTTCATTTTAATCAATCTGATTTTAAGCATTGAAATGTAATTTGCCGACTAACTGCTGACTAGTCGCCGACTACAAAAGCAGTCGAGTAGTCGGCTTTACTATCTAGTCGGCCCATCTCTACTTAGAACTCATCAATAACAATCTTTAGAGTAGTGTTTTTCTTTTAAAAATAAAAGCAGAATTAAAGTGAAATTTTGATTGAGAGAAGGGTTGGCGACAATCAAAAACGATATTACTCGATATCGTTAAATTAGAAAGTGGTCTGAATCGATAGCCTACAGCAAGCAGGCGCTTTTCCTTCCGCTCCCGTGAAAATGAATTTCCCGGGCGGACAATTTTCCGATGATTTATGTTCGGCAGGAACCTTCGGTGCGCATTTATTATGAAAGAGCAGTTTTACAGACCGCAGGGGCTCGATTAATAACATGATCGATATTAAATCATAAGTCGGAAGCGGAACAATGTCGACTTAATTTATCGATAGCAGGAAGTCCATCATTGGCACTCTCTCCAATCAGCACTGGGATAAATTGAAACGGTTACTGAGAAAACTTTCTACAATTGATGTTCAAAGTAAACGGAAAATTGTCTTGTAAAAATAATTATACACTTATCATTACACTTTTGGAAAGAGATAAATACAGTGGAAACTCGTTATTTCGTCACTCGATAATTCGTCATATTCTGTAATTCGTCAGGTGGTTGTTTTTTTTAATTGGCAACTATAAATAACAAAATTAAACACGAATGTAATTCATTTTTTTCCTTTGTTACTTATTTAATCTATAAACCGCTTCATTTGGTTTTTCACTAAAAAATACGCCTATATTTATACATTTTGTAAATCATTTCATAGAAAAAAAAAACAACACAAGCCCGGAGTCGATCCTTCCATTGATTGTAATGGAGATGAGATTAAAGTAAGTATGAGTGCAGTTGACGAATACCGAGAATCAGTTAATACTGGAAAGCTCTTCCTACAAAAACATTAGCATCTGGCTCAGCAACTTCTGCTCCAGGTTATAAAATGAGAAAAGATAAGCAAAAGGTAAGCAGCTGGTTAAACATGGATAGTACGGATGTACGATATGAAATTTTAAAGGATAATGGAATTACAGACCAAGTGATGAGTGCTCAAAATGAAGCTAGTGATGAAGAAGATGATGACGATGTTTCTAATTCTTCCTCTATCCCATGCAAAGAATTAGAGGAGATGTTAACTAAGTGCATTGAGCGGTCCGAGCAGCAATGTGAATGAGATATTTCATACCTGATGGGATGCGGCAAGTGCGGGCCCTAGCTAGACGGGAAAATGCAGTACAAAGACAGATATCTAATTTTTTAAGAACTTACTTATTTGTTATGAAAGATTTTCTGTTTTTACATTAAAGATACGTATGTCTTGAACAAATATGGTATGTATGTCTGTTTTTTTTTTTTCTATTTTAAACATGAATGTACGTTTTTGTATATGACTTCATTTTTTAAAAATGTTTGTGTTCCAAGGTTTTTGTGATTTCTGTCATTGTCACTCAATTCCAATGTGTATAGTGTTCATATGTTCGCTTTTACATTCAATAAATTGAAAGAATAAAAAAATTACAATTATATAGTTTAAAATGCGTTTTTGTTACTTTACCAGCAAAATTCAGTAATTCGTCATTTCCGTTATTTCGTCACACCCTCTCCCCCGCTCATGACGAATTGTCGATTTTCTACTGTACTGTTTTATTATTAAATATAATTTCGAAGAATTGAAGTTAAATTATGAGAAGAAAACAATTAATACCAACGATATATTTTTTTTAACAAAATATAATAATAAAAAAAATAAACCTATCTCCTTCTTTTATTTTATTATTTTTATTTATACCAGACTTAAAAGAAAAGAAACCGCATATCGTTTCTGACCAGTCCAACATTTACTAGACAAGCAATTACTGACTTTTTACTAGACTTATTAACATGACAATAACTAGATCCATTTGGACATACGGAGTTGAGCTTTGGGCTCCACTGAACCTTCCAATTCTTCTCGTATCCAATCGTTACAACCGAAAGTCTTTAGAAATCCTTAATGCTCCTTACTTAGTCCAGTCAATAAGTTCTAAAATGAAGGTGGTAGAGTGCATGGAATATGCGATTATGCTTTAGGATAAAGGCTTCGTTAAGAGTAGTTGGAAGATAAACATACTAAATGTCCCCACCTCTCGAGAGGGGAGAAGTCATATCTCGAAAATGGTGGACTCTAGAAAAAATATGTTTTAAATATAAAAAAATGCTAATTAAATTTTGTCTAAAATTATTCGTTTATATATTTTCCGAACTTCTAACTGTTTTCGAGATATACATTATTGAAAATCGATAATTTAAACAAAAAAAGAAATTAATTTTACCTCACTTTTTGTCAAACATTTGCTTTAAGTCCTTCCACAATTGTTCCTCAGAAAAATAATGCCAGAATCACAGCTGCAGAGTATTAAATTTACTTTAATTTCATATATTCGTTTCTCCATTTCCTGAAGCAAATGTTTGAGAAAAAGTGAGATAAAAATTATATTTTTTTCCCCCAAAAAATATCGATTTTTAATAACTTATATCTCGAAAACCGTTGAAAGTTCGACAAATATGTATACAGTGGAAACTCGTTATTTCGTCACTCTATAATTCGTCTTATTCTGTAGTTCGTCAGGTGTTTTTTTCTTTTTTTTTAATTGGCAATTATAAATAACAAAAGTAAATAGGTATGTAATTCATTTTTTACCTTTGCTACTTATTCAATCTTTAAACCGCATCATTTGGTTTGTCACTAAAAAATACGCCTATTTTTTCCTATAATCCACTGTTTCGAGATATAATCGAAAAACCTAAAAATGGGACCTTCTCCCCTCTCCCCTACCGTTAGCTCACTCTCTAGGGGCGGGAACGTTTTGTATTTTTATCTCCTAACTACTCCTAATGAAACCCTGAGGTAAAAAATAATCGCATATTTCATGCACCCTGTAATATGTTTATTGACTGGACTAACTTTGTCACAAATACACTTATCCATAAATATTTCAATGTTCAATATGTTGCTGCTTTAGCCGAAAACAGATTCCTATCCTTTCATAGTAAAATTTAAAACCACTCAAATCCAAAAGCGTCTACAATGCAACGACTATACGCCACGTAGTTCTCAAAATCGCGCGGATCTTAGTTCCAACCACCATCCGCTTCGGTTTCAAAACCGCCGGCGATCCGACACCGACATGTCTGTCCTCTCCCACTATAAACACATTGATGACTCTCCGCGCCGTAAAACCGCGCGGATATAGCGTCGGAGAAATCGCTGTGTGTGTCCCAGCCCTAAATTCGGTTCATAATCCGTTTCCGATAACCTACCGAGTCGCATGATGGACCACAGAACTAATAATGCTAAACTTCTAATGAATGTTACTAATGGGTTGTTCTCTACAAGTTTTTGAAATACCATTTTAACGTGTAATTGAGGAGTTATCTTTCAAAAAAGAACAAGCCCACTCCAGAAAATTATTGAAAAAAAAAAGAAGCAAAAAATCCTTCACCAGTCTTCCCCTGTTCTTAAAACCCAAATAATTATATTATTAAAATCCTTCTAGATGTACACCTGCTGCATGAGCTCCATCAATTCCTACCTTCTACATATTTCCTTATTATTCGATCCTATCTCAGTGACAGAACCTTCAAAGTAAACCAAAAATTTTCCTATCCTCCCCTCTTCACTCAATCTGCCGGAGTTCCTCAAGGTAGTATCCTAGGTCCCATCCTCTACACCGTGTATACAGCTGACATCCCGACTCATCCTACCACTGTCCTCACCACTTACTCTCATGACACATGCGTGTTATCAGTAAATAATAATCCTTTCGTTGCATCCCAATCACTACAATCTCATATTCATGAATAGTGTTGAAATTGGAGAATAAAAATAAATCCCAAAAAATAATCTTTACCCTTCGTCGTAAACCTACGACTTCCTGTCCTACAGTATCCTTTAATGATATTCCACTTATCCCTGTTGAACAGATCCGCTACCAAGGACTCCACTTGGACAAGCCTCTTACTTGGAATCCACGTACTAGACTAAAAGACAAGAGACTGCTCGTCGTTACAGACTACTTTAACATTTACTAGACAAACGATCAAAGCTCCCAACTAATTACAAAAGACTCATTTACATGACTGTGATTAGACCTATTTGAACGTATGGAGTTAAGTTTTGAGGCTCCACTAAACCATCCAGTTCATCTTGTATTCATTCCTTACAATCCAAAATCCTTCGAAAAATCCTCAATACTCCTTACTTTGTGACCAATAAACTGAGCCATAAAGATCTTAATATAACTTACGTTCTCATACCAGATATCTATCCTTTCATAGTTGCTTCACACTCCATTCCCAATAATCTTCCGAAGCATTCTTCACAAGTTATTTACATGCCATTGTATTTACTGTCGGCACATTTACTTGATGCATGTTATTTTATATAGTTGCAGATATCAATAAATGAAAAAAAAAAATGTATACCAACGAAACAAAGGATAGTTGTGTGTTATGCTGGGTTTTGAAAGATAACTCCTTAATTGAGGTATATAATACAATTTGCCATAGTAAATATTTTTTTGTTTTAACATACGACGTATATTTCTCTAATAAAGGTTAGAGTCTGCCTTAAAGCTCAGACTGATACAAAAAATTATTTTTGTTATTTTTCCAATATGTAGTCAGGTAATCGTGGGGCAGATGATGTCATCTGCTCCACAATATATAAAAAATGAATTCACAATTGATTGAATTTTTTTCACAATGAAGAGGGAGCAGATTATGGGCCTGCCATATTTCCATAATGCAGACAAAGATAAGGGCTCAACATTCAGCTGTCCCATGCTCCATGGCACACCCCGACTTTAGGCAATCCCATCCTCGGTTTACATCTTTTGTCTCCATTTTCACGGATCCGGTTTCATTGTACCAATGCGATTATTCAAAGTAAAACGTTTTTGTAATAATGGTTTTTACGTAAGGATCATTTAGAGCAAGACGTTCTTTCAAAATGTAACGCATGTGTCAATTAATTAAAATCATTTAATTACAAACCCTTGCACAAAAAAATATGATGTGTATGTAGGGAAATCCAGACAGTTATTGGTACCCTTAAGGTAATATTCATACTGTAATTACAGGAAGAATAGTTCAGTAATGTTTAAATTTGCAGTAATTTTTCCTTAATTATTATACTTTAAAATAAGCAAGAAAGTTTCCACCAGACATTATTCCTGGAAAGTATTTTACAAAATAGAAACAAAAAATAAGTCAATACATATCAGTTATTGACACCCAATGGATATGTTTTAAAATGCGGGCCAGAATTGAAAGTACTTATGATGACTTATATACTTATAATGATTTTTTTAATTAAATATTGTTTTATCTAATTTTAAGATAGGATGTCAATAACTATCTGGAGTGTCAATAACTGTCTGGTTTATCCTATCCGTTCTATTTGAAATTTGAATGAAGAATCAAGTCAAAAATATTAAAAAGCCATGAATGTAAATGTGTCAGGATGTGCTATAAACAAGAGACGATCGACATTTTGAATAAACCAGAGTGATGTTTAACATCTGAAAGTAGTCTTCTAATAAACTGAATAACAGAGAAGTAGCAAATCATAAACTAATTCCTGATTTCAATTTCGATCGATGAATTATTTTTCATTTTTATTGAATTTTGACGTGAATACGTCTTCAAATTCGCTACCATACGGGGGCAATCCAAAAAACCTAATAACAAAATCGAGAGATACAGTTTGGCGTTGCAGGTTCGAATCTATCCTCTACATCCTGGATAGCTAAAGAAACAAAGAATTCATTACGATAAGTAAGAACAGTAACGCATTGTGCGCGGTGGAGGGGAAAGCGCCGCTATTTTGAGGTTATTTTGCTGCGTATTGAGATTTGTAATTAGTATAACTTTTGACTCGGAAAAGCTACGATGTTTGTTTAAGTTTTAATCGTCAGCTGTCGTCAAAATCTTTCGATTTAATATAAAACGTTAGTTTAAAGTAGAGGCAGTGAATATAATAGGGTGTTAAAATATTATTAAAAATAAATAAAGTCGGCTTATACGCGCCGAAAAGCCAAAACCAAATACAGAGATCGTATACGGTTGAAAAGGGCTTCTCAAGAACATTCGAATGATAACAATAAAACACGATATGACCGGTTTTACGTTTCCGGTCAAGCAGTGCCGGAAACGTAAAAGTTCCTGATCTGCATTGTTTTATACTTATTACCGATATTAATGCACAAAGCTTGGTCGCCCACTCAGAAGACATCTGTACCGATACAATCATCAACCGATCTGATTATATGGATCAGCGAAACTTGTTTGAAAAATTAATGTGCCTAACTTTAATCTGAGATATAATACTGAAAATATTATAATACCGCTAAGAACAGAAAAATTGCAATTACATCAACGGTAGCGATATCATATCGCAACATCAAATCAGCTTAACTGATTGTAATAGAGTTAACATTGAATTTCGGAAATTTATTTGGAAATGAAAAATGCAAAACCTGGTGATGTCTGTCTAGTAAACGTAATGACCTAATACATAAACGTATTCAAGTACAACACACGGTCGTGTCCATGACACAGCCAAACCGTTTTTGTTTTGTTTTTTATTCGGAGACTAGTTTCGATTGTTAAACACTTATCATCAGTTCTGAAAACATACAGGAAGTTATACAGTTCGAGAACTCAAAAGTTAAGCAATATAAAAAAAAAATTAACTAAAAAATTTTTAGCTCATAAAAAAATCTAGGAAAAAAGATTTTCCTTTAAAAAAAATTTTGTTGACCTGTGTTATGAATATTTTAAATTTAAATATGTTCTGAGATTTCAAACATATTTATAAAAAATTCTGATGTTTATACTGATCTATGAAGGCTAAATGTAAGAGTTTCTTAAATATATTGGGTTCTAAAGCAGACTGGGTGTAAAGAGTTTCACTTGATGTATACAAAAAAGTCTCGGGAATAAAACTAATACATCACGTAAAAAAATTAATATTTAAGAATCATTAGAAATAATAAATTAGTTCAAACGTAGATTTTTGCTTAAATGACCAGATAAATATTTCCACCAGTCCCATTTTACATTTGTTTTTACCCTTCGAGAACAAAAGAAAAGAAGACGGCTTCGGGACCTTCTAATATAGTACTTCCTTATATAGAACCTTTGTAAGTATATATTGGTAGTTGATTTAAAAACAAGAGACGTGTCATTTTTAGCATTATTAGCTTAATATTAATGTTTAAATGTGTTACATAAGAGACTAAAACAACTGTAGACTCATTTTCGACTTATTCGACATATACTCGACCATTGTAAAAATCTTCTGATTAATTGCAAAATTATCTTTTATTTTGACAGTACTCGGACCTCAAACGGAGTTGAGCTTTGGGGCTCCACTAAACCTTCTAATTCTTCTCGTATTCAATCCATACAATTCACAACCCTTCGAAAAACTCAATGCTCCTTATTCTGTCACAAACAAACATCCATGGAGGTCTTAACGTACCATTTGTTGCTAATTTACACCAAACCAGATACCGATCTTTTCGTAATCTTCATACAAATTTAAGTACCTTAATTTTCTTCCCATTCTATTTCAATTAAGCCTTCGAGGCTTCTGAAAAGAAGACGGCCACGGGACCTTCTAATGTAGAACTTTTATAAAAGATCTATAAATACCGATGGGTAAGTCAATACCAATAGGTAGCTTATTTACAAGCAATCGACATGTTGATATCAATATACGAGTATATTATCATATAGTATGTATATTTTTATCTAATTCTATTCAGTTTAAAGAAATAGTTTATTAAAAAAATATTAATGGATTTCCATAAAGAATGAAAAAAAAAAAAATGATTTTGTAAAACTAGTAGGGTAAATGACCAGTTATGGACACCTTTAAGACAATTTTTTTTTTTCGGTCAGCAATTAACAAGTTTTTGGCCATTTTTCAAATGATATGTTGATATATTTGTGTTCTTCTTGGCTTACAGAATAATTATACATCCTTCTCCAACCACAAATAAAAGTTCTATATTTTTAAAAATATTTTTAAATTTATGGTTGGTCAGCTTGATGAGTTATGGACACCTCTATAAGTTATGGACACCCCGAAATCTAGTTATGGACACCCCTTTATTTACCTTCATATCCCTTTAAATCAAATTCTGGTTTGTTAAATCAAATAAATAATTAAAAATAAACATTAATACATTTTATTTACATAAAAATATACAGATAAAGAAATAAAACATTCATTTGACAATTTCTGTTGTTTTTAACTAGCTGCAAAAATAATATCATCAATATCACTTTCATCATCAAGCTGAAAGCAAGACGGGCATACGAATTCACTTTCATCATCAGTATCAGGTAGATTTTTTGTATAATTTGTGGGTATGCACTTTTTGTGATATAGTCTGTCACAAAGAGAGCACTTGTATCCACTGTTTTTGATATTCGACCCACAATCGAAACACAACCCAACGATACTGATTTCAGTTGCTCTCTTTTTACATTTCTTATTTTCTGTCTTCATGGTCTTCTTTAGTGCTCGTTCAATCTTTCTCTCTTCTTTCTTTTTAATTTCTTCGTTTTTCCTTTCTTCTTGTTTGTCATAAAAGTTTTGCCATCTAGCAGAGGAAATAACAAAAGGGAATCTTGCAATGTTACGTTTCCCTTTTCTTTTTGGAGACTCTGGCCAAAATAATGTTGTAGCAAACGGGGATATATTTGCTTTGTCTTCACTACACATTAATTTAGCTATATTTTGGACATTATTATTAAATTCTGGTTGCATTTCTTGGGACTTTACAGTTTCAGATATGCTTAGTTCTTGTGGAGTTTTATTATTATTATTATTATTAGACTCCATATTACCATTCCCTTCTTCTTCTTCGGTCATCAAGACTTCATTGTTAGTATCATTTTTGAAATAGCTCCAAATTTTTTTCAAACATTGTTCCGCAGTGGTAAGCACTTGATCTTTATCCAGTTTAACTAAAACTTCATCACCAACTAATTCTTCAAACTCCATCCGTGAAAGAGATTTAGTACTTTCAGCAGTTTTTTTTACAAGAATTTCTTCTCGAATCCCTTTGGACAAACACTTCATAGTCAATGGCGTTAGGATTCCATGGGTGTATTCCACACGTTCTAAACCCATTTACAATTGTTTCTGATTTTAGTTGACTTAATGTCTTCTGTAAAATTGGAGCAAATTGTTTCCGAGTAATTTCCCTTCCTGGATTTTCTGTTCGCCATAGGGACACATTTTGTCTCCAAAGTTCTTTTAAAGGCCTAAAGGCAGTAACATCAGCGGGCTGCAAAATTCTAGTAGAATTAGGGTATAATGAGATTAATACAATACCCGAATCAGAGCAGGTTTCACTCAATTGCCTAGTGAGGTGGCTCTTGTGTCCATCCACAAACAATATTATAGGGCGTTTAATTTTTTGAGAATCCAAGAACGGAATGAAAATATTACAAATGTATTCATAGAACACCTCTGCTCTCATCCATCCACTCTCGCTTCTGCCAATACCCCAATTATGGGGAACTGTTTGTACAATTTCTGACGGAATCCTTTTATATGGAAATATAATCATTGGTGGAACAACAGCTCCACTTGCGGAAAATGAAAACATTACCGTTAATGAACTTTTCGCTTGCCCACAGTCAACTTCATACACATTTTTTGAACCTTTTTGGGCCAGAACGGCGTTGCTACTTCCTGGATTCAATAAAAACCCGCTTTCATCCCCATTAAAATCTCGGGAGGGGTCAGAAATAATGTCAAACATGCCATCTTCTTTTAAAACCTCTTCGATATTTGTGAACCACCCCTGTATATCTTTTTCACTTACACAGGCACTAGCTACAGTCACGGGCTCAGATGTTCGCTGTGAAATTACTGGATGTCTCTTGAGAAATCCGCGATACCATCCTTTTCCAGGCATATATTATTATTAAATTTTGTAGTTCTATTTGTTTGTATTATTACCTCTTTAGCACTCAGTAGTAAGTCTATCTTACGCCTCGGGAATCCTTTTCTTGCACATTCCAGGAGCCAGTTTACGAGTATTGCCTCTTCTTCAGTTGTCAGAATTGTTTCCGGACCACATCTTGTTCTTCCTGTTCCTTGTATTCTCCTAATACCAATCCCTAAAGGGTTGGTCTAGGAATCCGATATTTGAGTGCAACTGATTTCACTGACATCCCTACTTTGACATCCTCAATCGCCAAAGCAACTTGTTCTTTATTATAAGTATTTGATTTACGCGGCATGATTTCTAGAACAAAAACTGAATCAATTAAATATAATTATTTTTCATTTTATATGCATATGCATTCTTATAGCATTTTATAACCATTAAATAGTTTACTAAGAATTTATCAATACGATTTATTGTATGTCCATTACTTATAAAGGTATGTCCATAACTAGTTAAGATACGGTTGTTTCTAATTAGAACACCCCTGACTATAACTGGTAATCAGTAACTTATTAAAATTTGGAATATTGTAAGATAATCAGCTAGAAAAATGCAATATTTTCCAAAGAAAATCTTTGAGTAAAAATAATAAATACCAATGGACATGGGTGTCCATAACTAGTTACACCAAATTTTCTTCAACTAGTAATGGACATGTTAATTTAAATTAAATAAAAAACTTTTATACAAAAATAATTAACTGTGAACTAATTGAAAAAAGTATATAGAAAGTGTACATACCTTCCAATTTGTAAAATAAACAACCTTCCAAGAGCAATACTCTTAAGAAATGAAAAAGTAAAAAAGGTTGCTACTAAGAAAATCCTCTGTCTTCACCCAACAATGTTCACTTTTTAAGCATCTGTCACTTTACTGAGCTCAGACTGGAAGTAAAAAAGGGGGAGCGGGTAGTTGTGGTAGGGGGCAACAATGAGGCACAACAATCAACCAAAATTATCAGTTCCAGGATTATGTGTTCCTTATTTTTGACATTTTAAATTAAGGGTGTTCATAACTGGTGGGGTTTCCATAACTAGTTATTTACCCTAGTAGCATATTATTTATGAAAGCACCCTGGAACTCTGGATTCAATAGAGGCACTGCGCCGACCATCGGAATTTAAGGGTTTGCCTTTATAAGGATGTATTTTAGGGGTTGCCTTTAAAAGAGGAACATTTTAAGGGGTACCTATTACAGAACTGGTCTATTTTATTATTTATTAATATTATTAAAAATTGGTCAAAATAACCAACTAATCTTTCAATAAAAATAGTTTAAAATAATAAATTTAAAATAGTAACACCTACACTAGAAGGTCTCTAATATAAATAAATAACTTGTGAAAACTACTCACTAGTAGCACTTCAATAATATCTTCAATAAAAGGTCTCTAGGCCATCTTCTTTTCAGACGCCTCGGAGGATAATCAGGAATGGTGTGGGAAGCAAGTTGAGAAACTAATGGATTTGAGTGGTTTTGGCATTTACTATGAAAGGATAGGTATCTGGTTTGGGCTAACTCAGCAACTTATGGAACATTAAGGTCTCTATGGATAAACATATTGGAGACAAAGTAAGGGCATTTAGGATTTTTCGAAGGATTTTGGATTGTGAGGATTGAATACGAGATGAATTGGATGGTTTAGTAGAGCCCTAAAGTTCAACTCCATACGTCCAGATAGGTCTAATCACAGTCATGTATATTAGTCTTTTGTAATTAATTGGGAGCTTTGAACGTTTGTCAAATAAATGTTGAAGTAATCTGTAACGACGGGCAGTTTCTTGTCTTTGTAGTCTTGTATGTGGATTTCAAGTAAAACGTTTGTCCAAGTGGAGTCCTAGGTAGCGGATCTGTTAAACAGGGATTAGTGGAATACCATTAAAGGATACTGTAGGACAGGAAGTCGTGGGTATACGACGAAGTAAAGGTTATTTGGTGAGATTTTTTTGGATTTATTTTGAATCTCCATTTTTGATACTATTCTTGAAGGGTTAGTATATGGGATTGGAGTGTTTGGGAGGCAATGAAGGGATCATTGTTTAATGATAAAACACATGTGTCATCAGTGTAAATAGTGAAGACAGTGGTAGAATGAGTTGGAATGTCAGTAAAAATTGTTTTATTAAATAAATATTACAAGCTGACTCACTCAAGGGCAATGAGTAACATGGATCTATTTATACAATATGTACAAAGAAAAAGAAAAAGTCTGCTTTAGTTTTTTTTTTTGTTTTTTTTTTTTGTATCCTATCACTAAATACAGTAGACCCTCTTATAATAATAATCCCTTTGAACGCGTTCACTCAATATATCGTAGAAACTGGTTTAGATGGCCCAGTTTAAAAAAAGTTTCAGAGCAATGCATCACTTGAGATTTAAGACACTAATTTAAGGCAGGGGAAACATCAATTTTCAAATCAAATCTGTTTGATAGAAAATTATTATAATTACTTGATCTACGCATGATACTATAGAATTATCAATAAAAAATCCTTTGAAAAAAACAAACCATTGTCATATTATTTCCCTTCAGCTAAAGACAAAATGGAACCTTTCCAAAAAAAACGTATTTATGAACTAAAATGTAATTAGAGTACAGCGTTGATTAATCGAACTAAGCAGTCAGAAGTAGTACGGATAATCGAAATTCATTTAAAAAAAGATTATTATTTGTAAACAGCATCTTCTTATAATAATTTACTTTTCGCTTTTTTCAAAGTTTTACGACTCAAACTGCCCGTATCACTGTAAAGATTATGAGGTACCAGAGATTTAGGACTTGAGGTGAGATCGATTACCAACCTAATGATTAGGAAGATATTGAGAGAAACAAATGAAATGGTCTACTTAGTATACAGTTCTCAGTAAAGAAAATTGTAGTTAAGAACAGAAGTTCATTTTTTGCAGTTTCTGTGAAATAAATTGAGCTTCCCTTATAGATATTCATAGAAAAAAAATTTGTTTTTTATTTAATTAAATTTTTAACTAAAAATAATTTTAACAATACAAATAAGTAATTAGATGATCAATTTTACATTTAACAAATTACATTCTAAAACAAAAAAAAATTCCTTTAATTGAACGTTCCGATAATTGACGTTCGGATAATCGACACTCCACTGTACATTGACACTAAATTCCAGGAAAAAGCTTAAAGATCGGTAGATTGAAAACTAAAGAGACGCAGAATTCCAACTTGGCTATTCATTCAAATAATAAAAAAAACCAAGCTCGAAAGTGAAACTAATACATAATTTAGAAAATAGTCTTAAATTTAATATCTATGAATCCTTAGAAATAATAAAATCGTTCAAAACCCAATTCAGATTTATTGATAATTTTTGCAAATACTTTTTACCTCACTTTTTGTCAAACATATGGTTCCCGTGCCTTCCACAATAGTTTCTCAGAAAAAATGCCAGAAACAAAGTAGTAAAGCATTTAATTTACTTTTATTTTATATATATATATATATATATATATATATATATATATATATATATATATATATATATACACACAAGGTGAGCACCTGTTACAAGGGAAGGACACACTCAGTCTATCACGGATCTTGCTGGAAATTTTTTTGGAGGTTCCTGGTCAAAAAATATTTGACACATATTTTGCCGTTCCGACCAATGGGCCCTAGAAGCCGAGAAAAAAATAAAATAGCATCAAACTAATTTATTTTTTATCTCGAGTTTAAAAAATGATAATGACATGATTCTTGCGCCAAGATTTTTAGTTTTGAATGCGGATTTAAGGAACATTACAGCCACTCCATAGATTTTGGTTTAGGTTAATTAAATTCTAAAAATATTATTAGTTTTTTAAGTAAGTTTTTGAAGTAATGTTTTGACACAAACATTGACGTCAGATTCTAATTCAGCACCCTCAAAAACATCAAAAAATGTCAACTTATTCAACAAAATCAAAAAATATCATTTTTTTCACCCTCTTCGAGGAAAATGAAATTTTTAAACCGATTATTGGTTGCATACCTTTAAATCGCCATTACTTTACTGTCACACAATTCACTGGTTGGTATCGCTGGAAAGAGGAGAGTGTGAAAGCTGACACTCTCCTCTTTCCAGCGATACTCCAGTATTCTTTTGTATGCTGAATTCGAATCCGATGTCGGTTCTTGTGAAAAAAATATATTGAACGTACTTCACTTGAAAAAGTTTAGCTTTTACACTGTAAAATGTGGTAGAAATTTTTTTTTAGCCCTAGAATTCCATTTCAGCACCCTCACAACTCAGGAAATGTATGTATATGCATATATATAGATACCAATATAATATATATAAACATATATATATATATATACTAATTAGGAGAGAAAATAATTTATTACACTTTAATATTTACATAATATATATTGGGAAAAAAAATTTCTACCACATTTTACAGTGTAAAAGCTAAACTTTTTCAAGTGAAGTACGATCAATATATTTTTTTCACAAGAACCGACATCGAATTCGGATTCAGCATTCAAAACAACTCTTAAATATGAAATTTCATCCAAATAGAAAAATAAAAATTTTTAAGCTTCAAAATTTGCCTGACCAAATTTGGTGGTTAGCAACTTTTTTTTAAATTGATAAAAACATTAATTACGCTTAGACGGTTTAACGTATCAACTTTATTTTCTTGCACAAAATATAGGGTAGTAATACGCATGAAATGTATTTGGTTTCATCAAATACCATTTGATGAACCATCAAAATGGTGTTCGGATTTTCCAATTTTTTTAATAGGTTTTTGTTCATCGAATTTTACATTTATATACATACAAAGAAAGCTGACACTCTCCTCTTTCCAGCGATACCAACCAGTGAATTGTGTGACAGTAAAGTAATGGCGATTTAAAGGTATGCAACCAATAATCGGTTTAAAAATTTCATTTTCCTCGAAGAGGGTAAAAAAAAATGAAATTTTTTGATTTTATTGAATAAGTTGAAATTTTTTGATGTTTTTGAGGGTGCTGAATTAGAATCTGACGGCAAAATATGTGTCTAATATTTTTTGACCAGGAACCTTCAAAAAAATTTCCAACAAGATCCGTGAGAGACTGAGTGTGTCCTCCCCTGCTTAGTGTAAAAAAAAAATTCAGTGAGAAAAATGCGGCATTCCTCACCTTTCTATTCCAATCCGTTGCAGATATAGGATAAAACAAAGCCTTTTTTGAGGAAACCACGTTTTTACCATAAAAACTGTAATTTCTTCGTTTTGCTTAAATATTTTCCAAACTTTGACTATATTTTCGAATTCAGTATTAAATTTCCTGTAAGAGCAGAGTACATGTAACCTTGAATTTTACAAACTTGTGACCTAAAAAACAGCTTGATCTTCACCTTATTTGGGGAAGTTACAATGTCTTATATTATTTCAACGTTCATTGTTTTTCGAAAAAAACTATCCACAAAACGCCAAATCTCACAAAAACTTGGTTCATGATTCACCTCAAAAGTGGTATTCTTCAACACAATCTGCATTCAGTAGTTAACGGCAAAATTGAGATCTATGTTCACTGTCATTGGGTTTTAAACCTTACATTGAAAACCTAATCAAATAAATCCTAAACAATAATAATAAATAAATTTAATAACATTTGATTTGGTGTCGCTTTATTGACAGTTTTCCTTTATTTTCAATTAAACAATAATCTTTTTCTTTACTTTTTAATCCAATGAAGAGTTTATTATGTTTAAAATGCACATTTCCATTAAGGGATTGTCATAATGTTTTATTTACAAAAGTAACTAACTGATTTGTATGTCAAATGAGAAAACCACGTTTTTTCGATTTTAACAGTACATTTCTCTATGAAATAGAAACATAATCATTACTTTCAACATATCAGTCGAGAGCTGATTAAGTTTGCAAGTTTTTGTGAGATTTGACGTTTTGTGGATAGTTTTTCGAAAAACAGTGAGCGTTGAAATAATATAAGACATTGTAACTTCCCTAAATAAGGTGAAAATCAAGAAAATCTTTAGGTCACAAGTTTGTAAAATTCAAGATTACATGTACTTTGCTCTTATAGAAAATTTAGTGCTAAATTCGAAAATGTGGTCAAATTTTGAAAAATATTTTTAAAAAACGGATAAATTACAGTTTTTATAGTAAAAAACGTGGTCTCCTCAAAAAAATCTTTGATTTATCCTATATCTGCTACGGATTGGAATAGAAAGGTGAGGTCTGCGGCATTTTTCTTCATTTTTATACTTAGAGGTACTCAGCCTGTATATATGTTGCTGATTTAAAGCAAATGTTAAACAAAAAGTGAGGTAAACGTTTTTCGAAAATTATCGAATTTTAATAACGTATATCTCGAAAACAGTTGAAATTTAGACACATTTATATAAAACTAATTTTACAGGAAATTTAATAAGTTTTAGTTATGATTAAAAACATTTCTAGAGTCAACCATGTTCGAGATATAATCGAAAAACCCAAAAGATGTGACCTTTTCCCTTTTCCCCACAGTTAGCTCACCCCCCGAGGGTGAGAACTTATAGTATTTTTACCTTCCAACTAAGCTATGAAGTCAAAAATGTTTCCATATTTCATGCACTCTACGATGTGTTTATTGAGTGGACTAAATTAAAAACCTTGCCTGTTATATTATCTCCTCAAGGTCTTGATATCATCCATTAGTCATTTTCAATTTAACATTACAGTATAAACTTGATTGTTCTTGCAAAAAAAAAATAAATAAAAAAAATAATAATAATAATAAATAAATAAATAAATAAAAAATTAATGAAATATATTGTATCTTTTTAGAGCAGATGACGAATGTTACTTGTCTTCAAATAAAACAATTCCAATAAAAGTATAATAGCGAATAATTCATCTATCTTAGAAATTATAATATTCACACGTTATAAGGCAATACATATTATATTGTAGTGCCTGGTAAATACTGACTTGAAAAGATGCAAAGCCGACAGTAGCTTAAATATTTCAGACAGGAAGTTGGAAACCACTAGACAGTTCAGCCGGCCGCTGAAGGATGGACAAGGGTTGGCATGTCGGGCAGCTGGAGGCAAAACATTTTGTAGGAATTTAGCCCTCACCTAATATATAATGTATTTCTTGGCTTTTAAGCATGCCGGAATTCGTTTTTGGAAACAATGTTATTTAAAATCTAACCAAGAGACTACACCAAATATGGGGACTGATTGAAACATGAAAATAAATATAACCCCACAGTACAATTTGTTTTATACCATGTTCCTACTGTATAGAGATAATGTTTGAATTGTAAAGCTTATTTATTATTAAATAGAACTATATTAATCAAGCAGAGGATGTATACCAAAACATAAACACTGAAATTTAAATTGTAAATTGTAAAAACGTAAATAAAGTATTATGTTATGTGTTTAGTACCTTTTTTGGTACCGTACCGCAAGCACGTCTCCAGACCCTACGCGAGCCCCGAGTACCTTTTATCGATTCTAAACTTGTTCCGATTTATTTCGGTATTTTAGTTTTTCGAGGGGAAAGATTATTCTCCTTCATTGACGGAGAAACTCTAAATCCCTGTTCAAAGTAATTTTTTTTTTTTTTTTTTTTTTTTTTTTTTTTTTTTTTTTTTTTTTTTTTTTTTTTTTTTTTTTTTTTTTTTTTTTTTTTATAACAATTTATTGAGATTTACAACCGTACAAAATTTATACATCAAGTAAATGTTCTGTAAACTATTACAATAACGTGACAAAACATGAAAAGTACTACCCATCAGTAGCACTTTAATAAAAATTCAACACTAGAAGGTCTCTGGGCCATCTTCTTTTCAGACGCCTCAGAGGATTATCAGGAATAGTGTAGGAAGCAAGTTGAGAAGTTAGGGGATTTGAGTGGTTATGGAGCTTACTATGAAAGGATAGATATCTGATTTGGGCTAAATCTGCAACATATGGAACATTAAGATCTTTATGGATAAGTTTATTAGAGACAATGTAAGGTGCATTGAGGATTTTCGAAGGATTTTGGATTGTAAGGATTGAATACGAGATGAATTGGATGGTTTAATGGAGAACCAAAGCTCAACTCCGTACTTCCAAATAGGTCTAATCAAAGTCATTTATATTAGTCTTTTGTAATTAATTGGGAGCTTTGAACGTATGTCTAGTAAATGTTGAAGTAGTCTGTAACGACGAGCAGTTTCTTTTCTTTTTAGTCTTGTATGTGGATTCCAAGTAAGACGTTTGTCCAAGTGGAGTCCTAGGTAGCGGATCTGTTCAACAAGGATTAGTGGAATATCATTAAAGGATACTGTAGGACAGGAAGTCGTGGGCTTACGACGAAGGGTAAAGGTTATTTGGTGAGATTTTTTTGGATTTATATTGATTCTCCATTTTTAACACCATTCTTGAAGGGTTAGGATATGGGATTGGAGTGTTTGGGAGGCAATGAAGGGATCATTGGTTACTGATAACTAGAGCCCGGATTCTCGTACAATTGCATCTTTTTGTAGCAAATTCGTAATCTGCCAGAGACAAATTATTTATACGAATTAGGATGTTTAGGCCAAGTTTACCTTAGTTTAATATTGCAAAAAATTACACATTTTGGGGGTTACTGCATAAAATTGCACATTCTGCAGAGTTAGAATGTCATCAAAGTAATATTAACTTCTGTTTATCTTCTGATATTAAAATGAGAAATAAGAAAATAATGAAGTGGAAATTAGAAAATATCAAAATATAAGACTCTGAATCAATGTTGAATTAATATTATATTAAATCAGAATAATATAATGCTAAACCCCCAGTAATATTAACTCCTGATAAACTTTCTGATGTCAGGGAAGTGTAAATAATAAATTATAAATATATAAAACACAGAATCCTTGTGATGTTCATTTCTGCTATATTTTCTCAAGGGAAGTGGAAATGAGAAAATATGAAACCAGTGATATACTTTCTCACATTTATTTTATGATCGATGTGTTTTATTGATTTAATAATACAATCTGTCTCACTTTAGAGCAATAAGTAATATGGACAAAGAAGAATCAATTCACAAAATATGTATACTAAAATTTTCTCACTTAAATTTATTAAGTTAAAAAAAATTATTAATTGATAAAACAAATATAAATATATAAAACACCAAATCCGAGTAGAAATTAATCTTCTTAACTTCTGTAACATTTTTACACATTAGAGAAGAGGAAATAAGAAAACATGAATTTATAAAATACTAAATCCTTTATGAAACTCATGTTTTTAACTTCTGTTTCACCTATTTACATTTAAGAAGACTAAATATCAATATATTGGGAGTTGGAATTAATTTTAAAGGATTTTTTTCGATTTTTGAGCATTTATTTAGAAAAAAATGGTACAATGTATATTATTCAAAGTATTGTCTATCGCTAGCGACTACTTTTTCCCATCTTTCTGGCAATTTACGGAGACCAGCTCAGAAGAAGGCTTCGTCTTTTGAGGCTATCCATGAATCCACCCATTTTTTGCAATCTTCATAAGAAGTGAACCGCTGGTCAGTCAGGTCGTGTGTCATGCTTCGAAACAAGTAGTAGTCAGAAGGAGCAATGTCTGGAGAATACGGCGGGTGGGATAGGACCTCCCATTTCAGCGTTTCCAGGTATGTTTTGACCGGTTTAGCAACATGCGGCCGAGCGTTGTCATGTTGTAAGATTACCTTGTCGTGCCTTTCCCCAAATAGCGGCCGTTTTTCCTTCAGTGCACGGCTTAAACGCATCAACTGAGTTCGGTAGAGGTCTCCCGTGATCGTTTCATTCGGTTTCTTCATCTTCAAACTTCTTCGGCTGGCCAGGGCGTTCCTTGTCATCCGTGTCAAAATCACCATTTTTAAACCTCCGAAACCAGTACTCACAAGTGGAAATCGATGGAGCATAGTCCCCATAAGCCTCGCAAACTAACCGATGGGCTTCAGCTGCTTTTTTCTTCAAATGAAAGCAGAAAAGCAAAGCTTCCCGCAAATTCGTCTTACTTGGCACAAAAGTTGACATGTTTAGAGAGCAAAAAAAAATAATGTTGTTCACACTTCAGAGAAATGACACCTACTGAAAATCAAAGCTAAATGATGACGCTTCAACATGAATATAGCAACAAGTTGGCCCGATGGGATTAGAGACTAGTAATACCATCTCTTATCAATCCTTTAAAATTAATTCCAACTCCCAATAGCACACTAAAAAACACATTCCAAGTTGAAACTGAAGAAGTAATTGTTTACATGTGAGGTTATAGGAATGACTACCGATAAATGTCATCTCGAAGAGGAGCGTAAGGATCGAACTGGTCGGTGTAGCGCTGGTCATGTTGGTTTCCTGGAGACGCTCTTGCGGAATGGTACCTCTTTTTTTTCTTTTATAAAAATTATTTTTGTTATACTTTTATTTCTTTATTTTATTTTTTATTTATTTTTTTTTTTTTTTTTTTTTTTTTTTACATAAACTGCTCAAAAATTGAAGTGGACCACTTTAGGAATATTAGATATTTCATAATTTTGTTTCCGTAATTGATAATATGAATCCAATAAAACATATTTGGGACAAACTCCAACGCCAATAACACAAGTGTTCGCCCAGTTCAGATAACTTGGATGAAATAGCTGAAGCTTTAATTGAGGAATAGGCTTCTTAACCTCAACATTACATATTGAGCTTAGTAAAGAAGTATGAACTGACACCCTACTGAAGAAAAATAAAGTGAAAAAAAACACAATATCTTTTAGAGTTTATATAATTGTTAAAGTTTATTTAAAAATAAAACAAAAAAACATTTTATTTAATTTATAAATCCATTTTTCTCGAATTTCTTTTGTTGTATTTTTTTTTGTTAGACAAATACCATTATCAAAGCATGAGTAAGGTATTATATACACAAAGAAACAAAAGATAAATTTTAATGTGTGACCCACTTCAATTTGTCAGCGGATTGTAATTAAGTTTCTATTAATTATAAGTAGCGATGTGAAATTTCAATGTATCCTTTCAATCAGAAACATTGAATATATATATATATATATATATATATATATATATATATATATATATATATATATATATACACATATATATTGAATATTTGTTTATATTTAAATTCCTGAAAGTTGGTACGTATTGTAATAAAGAACTATATAGGTATGTGTTTACCTCTGTACAGTTGAACCGGTTGCGACAGGTATCCAGAATATCGGTAACAACCAACCCCTAATCAATGGGCCACAACTCCAGGTGGCCATGTCGAGTTGGATTTGAAGGGGAACAAGGAAAACTTAGAGCCTTTTACCTCAAGTCGAGTATAAACGAAAGAAACATTTTTGCTTTTCTTGGAAGGAGTTGAACGATCCAATTCCAACCAATCTGAAAAAAAAAATATATATTGTGGGACTCATTCACTCCCGAGAATAACAATAATTTTAAAGAAGAAGAATAAGTAGACTACAAAACAAAACAAATACTTACTATGCTTGATTGAATGAAATAAAAAAAAAAAAAAAAAAAAAAAAAAATTCTATGAATCCAAACGCATTTACATTCGTATATATTTTCTATGGATGTGTCGATTTCCAAAAGTAAACCTTCGGTTCCATCAATTCTTGAGAAGAGAATTCATTCCGCTGACGATTGGGAATGATTTTGCGATATCTAATAAGGTTATTGTTATACATCGATTCTTCTCCTAATGGCCAAGCCTCCTTTGTAGAGAATTAAAAACAAATCCCACACAACTGGATGCTAAACTTCAGTTTGTTAAAGATATTTAATAGTTTTGAAAAATAAAGAAATCTCTAATCAACGAAATATTGCCATTTTATAAGAAATGTTTGTTATTCTTAAGGGACGATATTTCCAAAAATAAAAAATATGTTCCATTTTATTACGTGTAAATACTTGTTTTAGTAAATAAATTGTAAATAAATGTAGCCCTTCTACAAAGTTTAGTGAACTTTTCAAATTCTTAATCAATAAATGAAATCTTGGAATGTTTTCTTCGTAAATACTTGGAGATTGAATTATATTACTATGAAAATTAAATTTTATAATTTATTTTATATTCTTTGGATAGTATATAAAATAAACTAGCAGTTTATTAATATATTTTTCGAATTATTATTTTTTATTCGATTTGTTTTTAATTAGCTTATTTCAGGATTATGCTTTGAAATAGCAAATGATTTTTAACCTGAGATATCGATACCAAGAATCTAGTATCGATTTCTTGGTATCGGTACCGGTAACGATAAAAAAAAAAAATTGGTATCGCAACATCACTGATATTTTCTTTAAATACCTGGCCGTTTTTCATTAACAGAGATTTATTTGGTCTGTACCGTCTTTGTCACAATTCTATCATCAATTCGACCTTTTCCTATAGAAACTATATTGTTTACTGCCTTTGAAGTAGGGATTAACTTTTAATCCAGTCATTGCTAAAAGTTTAAAACAATATATTAAAGTGGTGAGTGTTGAAATTCTAATTCGGTCAATTTGGTTATATGAATTTAAACTTGGCTTGAAGACAACCAAAGGTCACTCGAAAAAAATGCTCCGTGTTTGGTGAGAATAACTCTTTGCGTAAAGCTCAATTCTGGTTTTCCAAGTTTCGTTAAGGCGATGAAACACTGGAAGATGAGGCTCGTTTTAGAAGACCTCAAGTTACCAACGAACAGAAAATCCGAGAACTAATTGATTTGGGTCCACGTCAAACACGCTCGGAAATAGTTAAGAAGTTAAATATTTCACAAGCAATAGCCTGGAGAACCCTACATCAAATAGAAAAAAAAAATAGATAAATGGTTGCCTCACAAGTTATTAGAGGCGAATAATAGGACACATACTGCAAAGTTGACAGGTAATAAATTAATAGAAATTGAATAGGAAACCCCCCTTCCACCATATTTTCCCAACCTTTCACCCACTGATTATCACATTTCAGATCTCTGGGCAATTGTCTTCGACAGAAATGCTTTGGTAACTAACAAATAGTCCAGTCAATAAACATATTTTAGAGTACATGAAATATGCAATTTTTACCTCAGAGCTTCGCTGAATAGTAAGATAAACACACAAAAAGGGTGAGCTAGCAAGGAAGGGGGGGGGGGAAGGAAAAATGGACCCATTTTTGGGTTTTTCGATTATATCTCTAAAATGGTGGACTCTGAAAAATGTGTTTTAAATAAAAATTAAAGATAATTAAATTTCCTATATAGTTAATTTTACACATTGTTGAGGAGGGGGCTTTTCTCATTTCAAAAACAATCACCACCCCAACTGAACGCTGGTGAAAAATTACTATCAGCCAAATGATTCCCCATTATAAAATAGAGAAAAAAAAAATAAAAGAATTTTACCAATTTACTGTTGTTGAAAATTGGGAAACCTGAAATAAAATCAATGAAATACAAAGAAAAATAAAACCGTTATAGAGGAACGCCACTTGTAAAATAATTATATTTTAAAAACTGATAAAAATATATACAGAATAAAAGAATTGAAAGAAAAGTGGTGAGTAAAAAAAGAAATGTAATACTAGAAATAAAATATCTCCTATAGTGAGTACAATTTAAATATATACCTAAAAATAATATAAATGGTGGTAAAAAAGTGATATAAACTAGAATAAAAAAAATATCTTATGATTATTAGCAGAAATTGAAATTAAACAAAATTGATTAAAACTAATTTTAAACTATTTTGATAATTAATGAATTAAGAAATGACAATAATAATTTAACTACGACAGAATGTGGTTCAAGTTAAAAAGTGAGATAAACTTTTTTTTTCTTTAATAACAGATATCTCGAAAACCGTTGAAAGTTCGACAAATATGTATATTGACAATTTTTTAGGAAATTCAATTAGCTTTAATTTTCATTTTTAACATATTTTTCTATAGTCCACCGTTTTCGAGAAATAATCGAAAAACCCTAAAATGGGACCTGCTTCCCTCTCCTCCCAACCGTTGCACAGTGGGCAAAAATCCATTTTTAGGTGGACTAAATTATTTTTTTGTGTTGTTCGAAGTTTTTGAGGTGACTGAGTAAGGGAAAAATCTTAAAAAAAATTCTTACACCCATATTTTTTAGTATATCGAACAAACTAGTGTTGCACACTCACATAAATTTGAACATAATGGATAAAAATTGGGAAAACATTTTGTAAATCTCTAGAACATTTCAATAGTAACTTTTTGAAATTATTATTTATATAAAAATAATACATATATTCATAACAAAAATAACACACATCGGAAAACAAAGGCTATATTACGAAAATAATGAAAAACAAAACAAAAAAAACTAACAAATTAAAGAAAAATGTCATTGTACTGATTTGTTTTTTAATAATACTTTTAAATATATACAATTATATTATGCACTGAAAATGAATTAGCCATCAATCATCGCCTGATTCAATAGTGCTAGATCCTTCATTATTTTCTTCTGACGAGTCAGTATCGTCAGCCTCATTTTCTAATGGCAGCTCTTGAAGCTGATCATACGGTATACTACACTTTAATAGGCTAATTACATCCACATCAAACGGTTTGGTTGCTTTTTTACGCAAACTTTTCCGAAAACTGTCGACAAAGGCGGGTCTGATGAAATTATGAGAGTCATGCGATCATTGTTTGCGTCCTCTCTATAACATTTTCATAACATAACAACAACATAACAAACAAACTCAAACTCAAACTCCTTCCCTACCACGCGAAAAAGTCCTTTAAAAAAAACACCAGCTCTCCGGTGACATTTTCCCCGCTTGTCACTGATTTTTGTTTAATAATATTTTATGGCGTATTTAATTCTTCTGATGTTTGTAATTTTATCTTCATTGTTATTTTCTAGTTTTAAAATTTAGATTAAGATATGTTAATTCTTATCTTTTGACCCATACTTCAACCACTCAGATACAAATACTTTTCCTTGAATGGTGAGCACGAAACCTGAAACATTCCTCAAATCGCAAAAAAAAACTATGTGAATATGAAAAATACATGGTTTGAATGAAATAATGATGAAAGCTTGGCACTCTTTGGCCTTCTGCAAGTAATTCACTATTGAAATATGGTAATGTTGTATCTAATGATATGATTTATTATAGGTAAAACTATATCCATGCAGCACCTCGAATAGTGAAATATTAATACTTATTTGTCTCTGTGGTATCCATTTCACATGGAATTTAAATAATCAAGAATGGTTTCTGTTCAAAAAACGGAAAAGTAATTACAAGAACAGGACTGCAATAAACACTGAGAAAAATGGGCTCTTCGGTATAGTGGGATTAATAGTCCCCTCCAGCTCTTGTTGACAGTCCAAGAAAGCAAATATTTCCATTTTTCCTTCTTCCTGCTCATACTAGACAATATTTAGTAGGCGATTTATAAAATTTTTTATATGAATTTTGTCCACCTAAAAGGTGATTTTAGCCCACTGTGTGTTGGCTCACTCTCCAGAGGCGGGGACTTTTAGCATATTTACCTTTTAACTACTCCTAACGAAGCTATGAAGTCAAAAATAGTCATTAAATAGTCAATAAAAAAATATTTTATTATTATTGGTTCATTGATTTTTTTTAGTTACCAGAAAAACAATAGAATTTTTTTAAACTACCTGGTATATTTGGAAATTGACAGTTGAGAGGAAATAGAGAAATAAATATTTTTTTGAAAGAAGTCTGTGATGAAGCATTGTTGTTTGTTTGCTGGGGCTTATTGTCTATAAGTACGGCAGGAAGGACGGAGGTACTATGAAGCTTTGTTAGCATGAAAAGATAAAGAATTCCAGAACAAGCCAGCACGAATAATCAGGGAGTTTTCAAAGGAAACATTTCCATGTGAAGGGCTACGCACAATCTGGTATTCAAGAGGTGGATGCATGAACGTAGAGCAAGGTGTATGGATGATATGATTTTTAGTAGTTCATATAGGAACATTCCATGCTGTTTTGTCATTCCTGAAATAATTTATTTGATAATGTATAAAATAAAAAACAAACAAAAAATTTATTACGAAATCAAACCCTATCGTTGTTTATTGCGGTTGTGAACGAAACCACAATCCTTCAGCACATTGAAATCGATATAATCTAACTAGAGCGAGAAAACATGTTTACTCTGAACCACAAATTTGTAATGTATAAGATATGGACGATAACTGCATCTATTATTAGGTTTCAGAAATTTATATTAATTAATAATAAGCTGTAATGATTAATGTTATCCAATGTAAATTATTTGTGTAAATAATTTAGATTTAGTTACCAAGTATCCATATGTTTCAATGACGTTTCTTTGTTCAGTGGTGATGCTATTGTTTTGTTTATTCTAACGAGCAAATTTTTTGTGAGTTACTAAAGCGTAATTTAGTCATTCATTTGTCAGTAATTATGGTTCCTATTTCCTATTACATTACAACAACTTCTGACTTAAAAACATACTGTAGAAAAAAGTTGCTCCAACACAGGAAAATAAAATGGAACCAAATGCGCAGCAAACTCCAAGAAATTAAACAAGACACCCGGCCCTGGACAACATCTTTTAGAAAATCAAGAATAGAAGAAATAATCTTGACGAGACTAAGAATAGGACATTCAGCTTTCACCGACAGTTACCTGATGAGAAGCCTAGAACCACCGATTTGTACAACATGCATGACATCACTGACATTGAAACACATTGTAACATCATATACACTATACTCTGACGCTAGAACAAAGTACAATATACCTTCAAGTATAGCTAAAGGACTGGAAGACACAGAAAACAAAAACATTTTTGAATTTCTAAAATTTTGTAAATTGTTTGACAAAATCTAATATGTATATTAAGCCGCTAATGACTCATTTGAGTAAATGCGGAAAGTAATAAAATAAAAAAATCACTCATTTGTGAAAAAATAAAATTTGTTTTTACTAACTTACAGTTCTAAATATCAATAAATAGTTAAAAAAAAAAAAAATAATAATTTTTGTTCTTTACTGTCCTATAAAATTCAGTAGGTCCAGATAGGTTTTGTAAACTAGGAAAAAAAGTCTGAAAAATTCCCAAAATCTTACGATTATGCTTCTCCTATCTAAAATAGGCAATTTCCCATGGTTAAATTACTTTCATTTTAACAACAAATATTAATCTTTAATCTTAACATGATATATCATTGAATGCACATCAACAGCAGTCAACAGAAAACGTTGAAGTAAAAAAATATACCCTAAAAAGAATCTGATAACATTTATGTAAAGAAAGAAAACAAAACATTTCAACAATAACAACAGATTATAAACAAAGTTCAGAAAGTCTTATGATTAGAAATCCTTTTAGTTAGTGATTAGCATTCATGATGGAAGTAAGTGCCAAAAGCTATTCACGAGTTAATATTTTCTTTACGAAATCAAGGCAATACTGTGAGGGAAATAGGGAGAACTGTTAATAAAAACGTGTGTACAGTTTCTAAAATTATAAAAAGATTTTGAATAAAAAAATTTAAAGAATTTGACTATGCATCCAGCAGACAACGGGACGGGCGTCCACCAAAAGTAAATAAATTGCTGAAGGGGAAAATTTTAAAAACTTTTTCTGGCAAACTGTGCACTAGCGCAACAAATTGCAACAAACTGGTCTCCTGGCTATGGTGTATAAGTTACGGAAAAGTGATTTATTTGGTCGAATCGCCAGGAAGAAACCATTCATTAGCGCTATTTGGAATTAGTTAAAGAGTGTGTACAAAAGCCTCCATCGTTCTGGGAATCTGTTATTTTCTTGGACAAATGTCGATTTAACGTTTTTGGCTTAGATGGCCGTCAGAAAGTGTAGTGAAAAGCGAAAAAAAATATTGGAAACAAAAAACCTGAGGCCCACATTATAAAACTTTAAGTGTTTCCAGACTTTTTTCCCAGTGTGTATGAGGAGTTAGCTGTCAAATGAAAAATTAGACTTTTCAATAGCCTATATAGGTAGTTAGTTAAACGTCCTATTAAGTTCTTATAAAAGTGAGAGCGAATCACTGAGAAATAAAAAGCGTTCACTTGTTCTCAGCTGTTAGGCCTTGTAAAGTGAGTGCCTGACCATTACAACGTAGAAGAAATCCAGATTTGGTAGGAATGGTTCGACCTTACTAAGAAAAGCAATTTATATTATTATGATAGAAAAGAAAAAGAAAAGAATGTAATATCGTACATTCTTGGAGAGCCTCATACAACGATTCTTAGAACTGGCTTTATAGACTTCCTTATTAATATTATTAAAATAAGAAACTGGTTTAGAAGCTTTTTATGTTTATGAAACATGTTTATGAAAAAAACTATTATTATTTTTTTAACTATTTATTGATATTTACAAGTGTATACATTATACAGGGTGAGTATCTCTTAGTGTAAAAAAAAAAAATTGGGTGAAACTAGATCAAAAATGTAGAAAACTGTCGCAGGCCTTACCTTTCTATTCCAATCCGTTGAATATGTATGATAACTCAAAGACTTTTTTGAGGAAACCACGTTTTTTTTCCATTAAAGCTGTAATATCTCCATTTTGTTTAAATATTTTTGAAATTTTAACCACATTTTCGGATTTAGCATTAAATTTTCTATAATAGCTGAGTACTTGAGTTGAATTTTTTTAACTCTTGGTATCTAAAGAACAGATTGATCTTCACCTTATTTGGGGAAGTCACAATGTCGTATTTACTTCAACGCTCACCGTTTTTCGAAAAAGCTATCCACAAAACGTCAAATCTCACAAAAACTTTCAAATTTAATCAGCTATCGAATGATATGTTAAATGTAATAATTCTATTTCGAATTAATAGATAAATTTACTTTTGAAACCGAAAAAACATGGTGTTCTCATTTGGCATACAGATCAGTTACTTGTGTAAATAAAACATTATGACAATCCCTTAATGGAAATGTGCATTTTAAGCATACTAAACTCTTCATTGGAATAAAAAGCAAAGAAAAAATATATTGTTTAATAGAAAATAAAGGAAAACTGTCAATAAAGCGACACCAAATCAAATGTTATTACATTTATTTATTTAGGATTATTATAGTATTTAGGATTAATTTTATTAGATTTTCAATGTAAGGTTTAAAACTCAATGATAATAAACATAAACTTCAATTTTGCTATTAGCTTCTGAATGCAGATGATACTAAAGAATACCACTTTTTGCGGTGAATTTATGACTAAATGGGTCTGTTTTTACAGGGGAAGGCATTTCTACCGTTACATGTGGAGTATCGTCGGTTTCTTCATTTTCGCATTGCTGTCGAATTGGGTTGAAAAATCATTTTTCTGTTTGCCCAACAGATTGAATGATAAAATTACAAAGATTTGTTACAAAACATCCTAACACAACTTCATCACGATATTCCACCTGAAGTTCGGCCAATTATGATTTTCCAACTCCATGGTGTGGCTAATGGCTAACGCTAAGGCCTTTATTTAAAAAAATAAAAAAAAAAAAAAAAAAAAAAAAATAAAAAAAACTCCATGGTGCTCCTCCACATTATTCGAAAGCAATACAAATATAAACCAATGATATACATGGATAGGTAAAAATGCCTTCCCCTGTAACAACAGACTCATCTGCCCATAAAATTCTCCTCAAAAAGTAGTCTTCTTAAACACAATCTGCATTCAGAAGCTAACGGCAAAATTGAGGTATATGTTTATTATCACTGGATTTTAAACATTACATTGAAAATCTAATAAAATAAATCCTAAATAATAATCCTAAGTAAATAAATGTAATAACATAAGACCCTCTGATCTGGTGTCGCTTTATTGAAAGTTTTCCTTTATTTTCTATTTCCTTTATATTAAACAATATTTTTTTCTATGCTTTTTATTCCAATGAAGAGTTTATTATGTTTAAAATGCACACTTCCATTAAGGGATTGTCATAATGTTTTATCTACACAAGTAACTGATCTGTATGCCAAATGAGAACATCATGTTTTTTTTGTTTCAAATGTAAATTTCTCCATGAAATTGAAACAAAATCATTATGTTTAACATATCATTCGAAAGCTTATTAAATTTGCAAGTTTTTGTGAGATTTGACGTATTGTGGATTTTTTTTCGAAAAACGGTGAGCGTTGAAGTAAATACAACATTGTGACTTCCCCAAATAAGGTGAAGATCAAGCTGTTCTTTAGATACCAAGTTTGTAAAATTCAAGGTTACAGGTACTCAGCTATTATAGAAAATTTAATGCTAAATCCGAAAATGTGGTCAACATTTGAATGATATTTAAACAAAGTGGAGATATTACAGCTTTTATGGAAAAAAACGTGGTTTCCTCAAAAAAGTCTTTGATTTATCGTACATCTGCAACGGATTGGAATAGAAAGGTAAGGTCTGCGACATTTTGCTACATTTTTGATCTAGTTTCACCCAATTTTTTTTTTTACACTAAGAGATACTCACCCTGTATACAACATGTAAATTTGAGGAAAAAGACATTTCAATCACATACTTAGCACTTCTATAGTTCTACATTAAAAGACCCCTCGGCCATCTTACTTTTAGACGCCTCAGAGGATTATCTGGAATTAAGTGTTAACCAAGTTGGGAGACTAGTGGATTCGAGTGGGTATGAAGTTTACAATGAAAAGATTTGTATTGGCCGAATCAGCGATTTACAGAACATTAAGATCTTTATGGATAAGTTTGTGACATAATAAGGAATATTGAGGATTTTAAGAAGAATTTTAGACTGTAAGGATTTTATTTAATTTATTTTTATGAAAAATTATCTATTTTTTAAATTTCTAATCCTCTGAATGTCCGTATGTTATCATAACTGAAAATTGAGGTTTAACATTCAGAACTAATTTTCTAATTTAAGAACATAACTTAAGGCTATTAAAAAAAACGTGTCTCCATGGTTCGTAATCAGGTGCGCAACTTGATACAATACGCAAGGTCATTCAAACTACGTTACGAACGGACAAAAGGATTGTGAAACTCAGCTACGACTTCTAAGAAGGGTGACAAGGTGAGAAACGAAAGAAGGGTCCAGAGAAAAACAAAGAAGTTGCGAAAAACAAAAGAATGTAACAGAAGCTAAGGTGCGAAGTCATTAACAGGCCTTACTAAAGTCTGCCTAGTTAAGTAAGTTAATTGTTTATAAGAAGTGAAAAAAACAAAACAAAGGAAATTAGCTCATTATTTTTTAATAGAAGTTGTACATTAAACTTCCTTCAGGTAAATAGATTTTTTTTTATTGTGATAGCATTTTTATGTACAAACTGTAAATTATAGAACGATTTAAAACAATTAGTTCTCAAAAAGTTATCCTCAAAGAAAAAAAAATGTAATTTGTTCATTTTACGGGTTGCTTTCAAAAAGAAACTATTTATAAATTTATTCAGTTCCTATAAAACTGAATAGGAACTGTTGTTATATAAACATAACTAACAAGGGGAGGACACACTCAGTCTCTCACGGATCTTGTTGACAATTTTTTTGGAGGTTCCTGGGTAAAAAAATATTAGACACGTATTTTTCCGTTCCGACCAATGGCCCTAGAAGAAGAGGAAAAAAATAAAATAACATTAAAATAATTTATTTTATATCTCGAGTAAAAAAATTATATTGACATAATTCTTGCACCAAGATGTTTAGTTTTGATTGCTGATAAAAGGGAAAATACAGCCACTCCATAGATTTTGGTTTAGGATAATTAAATTCTAAAAAAATTATTAGATTTTCAAGCAAACTACCTCTACAGATTTTTTCTCACAAAAATTGACGTCAGATTCTAATTCAGCTTCCTAAAAAACATTGAAAAACGCTTATTCAACAAAATCAAAAAATATCATTTTTTTCACGCTCTTCAAGGAAAATGAAATTTTTAAACCGATTATTGGTTACACACCTTTAAATCGCCATTACTTAGTGTGACAAAAAGTAAACATCTTGGTGCTAGAATATCATTTTTTTAAACTCGAGATATAAAATAAATTAATTTAATGTTATTTTATTTTTTTTCTCGGCTACTAGGGCCCATTGGTCGGAATGAAAAAATACTTTTCTAATAATTTTTGACCAGGAACCTCCGAAAAAAATGCCAACAAGATCCGTGAGAGACTGGGTGTGTCCTCCCCTTGTAAGTAAAGCAGTTTTTCCAAAAAAATTGAATAATTAAGTTTAAATCCCCCATTTAAAATAAATAAAGCATTGTAATGATGTTTTCCTCCATCTAAATAAAAAAAGACCCTTTCCAAAAAAGTGGTATGTATGAACTAAAATGTAATGACTGTGAAGCTAAAAACAGGATAAAACTGGAGGAAAAGAACATATAATAATAAGACCAAGAATTTAAATGAAAATAACAATAAATTCAACGAACGGAGTAGGACTAATTCATGAAAATGAGAAAAATAAACCATTACGTAGAAATTCTGGGTTGGTTGTGAACAACTTTTATTATTTCCAAAATAAAAACGTTCAAAACCGACACAGATTTTTGTTTTGTACGACCAGATTAAATAGTCCAATTTTAAATGTTTTTACATAAGAAATTTGGAATTTGTTATACTCATGTGTATTTTTAGAGTGCATGAAATATGCGATAATTTATGACTTTACAGCTTCGTTAGGAGTAGTTAGAAGGTAAACATACTAAAAGTCCCCGCCCCTGGGCGTGAGCTAACGGTTAGTGGGAAGGTTCCATTTTTGGGTTTTTTGATTATATCTCGAAAACGGTGGACTCTAGAAACATATGTTAAAAATAAAAATTAAAGCTAATTAAATTTCCTATAAAATTGTATATATATATTTTTTTTTTCTCTCTCTTTTCCTCTTATGGTAACCCCATAAGAGGAGAATTTATTTAGCGTATTTACATGCGCCATGCCTGTTTTTAGGCATACTACACGTATTACCAAGTTCATTGGTTTACATTTTTATTAATTCAATTTGATCTTATTGTCTCTTGTGTACAATCAGATAAACAAAATAAAACAAACAAAATGAAACAATTAAATAATAAGAAACCTAAAGAAAGTAACGTTAATACAATTTTCTACAAAATAATAATTCCATAAATAATAAAAATAAATAAAAAATAAACTAAAGCACAACAAGATGCTGCCTACTAAAGCATCATTATACTGCCTTCCTACATTCATCAGTATATATATATATATATATTGGTATTTGTCGAACTTTCAACGGTTTTCGAGATAAACGTTATTAAAACTCCATAATTTTCGAAAAAAATAAATAATATTTACCTCACTTTTTGTCAAACATTTGCTTCAAGTACCACTAACGTATGTATGAAATTAAAGTAGGCTTAATGCTTTACAAGTTTTATTTTGACATTTTATCTGAGAAACGATTGTGGAAGGTCCTAAAAGCAACTGTTTGACAAAAAGTGAGGTAAAAAAATTTTTCTGCAAAAATTATCGATTTTCAATAAGTTATATCTCGAAAACGGTTGAAAGTTCGACGGGACTAAGGTAGTGACAGTTACTAAAGTGGCTTTCCTAAAACTAATTTTTTTTACTATCAACTATTTATGGATGTTTACAACTGTATACAACATTAATAATACAACAAGTAAATTTAAGGATAATTTTTACAACGGCATGTAAATATCTTGCGAAGAACTACTCTTTAGAAAGATTAGGAGGTCTCTAGGCAATCTTCTTTTCAGACGCCTCGGTGGGTAATCAGGAATCGGGAGTGCAGTAAGTTGGGAGACTTACTGCACCCTCGACCATGAGACTTACTGCATTAATACGAGAAGAATTGGAAGGTTTAGTGGAGGCCCAAAGCTCACTCCGTATTTCCAAATAGGTCTCGTAACTGTAATATAAATCAGTCTTTTGTAATTCATTGGAAGCTTAAAACGTTTGTCTGTTAAATGTTGAAGTAGTCTATAACGACGGACAGTTTCTTGTCGTTTTAGTCTTGTATGTGGATTCCAAGTGAGACGTTTGTCCAAATCGAGTACTAGGTAGAAGCAATCCTTCAATGGGATCCTATCAATGTAGAAAAAAAGTATTATTATTTTTTTTTTTGAGTATAAACGATGTTTAATATTAGGTTGATGCAAAAATAATGCAGCATTTTATTTCCGTAATTGCAATTGTGTAACAAAAATAATACACCATGCTAAGTTATACACATCATTTTAAAGCCTATTTATCTCGCTTACTTTTCTATATCATCCTTTTTTTTTTAAAAAACATTTAATTCAGTTCACTCCAGACAAAATGACGTCTAGGAGCGATTTTCGCCAAATTTACTTGTATGAGTTCAAACTCGGTCGAAGTGCTGCGCAAACGGCTTGAAATAGTAATAAAGTTTGGGGGCCAGGTACCATTAATGAATCTACAGTGCAGCGATGGTTTCGAAAATTCCGTAGTGGAAATTTTGACCATTCAAAAAAGAACTCAATGTGGATCAGTCAACAATCGTACGCCATCTCAAGGCAATCGGAAAAACAATTAATGTTTTTACTGAATACCAAAAACCTGCATTATTTTTGCATTAACCTAATAATTACCTAATTAAGTATCAAAAACCATCGCCAAAGTCAGCGGCATCGATCGCTTTCTTGAAATCGGCTTAATATCATCGATTCTCGATATAAATTCTTTCCTCAAGAATCGAGAGTCGACGCATCTCTTATTTCTATATTACTTTTTTATTTTCCATTAACAATTAACCAACTACACGCCTCAAGTTTTTCTTTGAAATTCTGTTTCTTTAAGTCATCCACTTAAGTAGTGGTTCTAATCAACAGGGATCTAGTGGAAGGTTATGAAAGGATACTGTAGAACAGGAAGTCGTAGGTTTACGGCAAAGGGTAAAAATTATTTGATGATATTTGTTTGGGTTTATTTTGATCCTCCAATTTCGACACTATTGTAGGAGGTTTGTAATATGAGATTGTTGAGTTGAGTGAAGGGATCATTATTTACTGATAACAAACATGTGACATCAGCCTAAGTGGTGAAGACGGTGCTAGTGTGAGTCGGAACGAAAACTAATTTAAATCAACATTTACATATATTCCTTCTTTTTTAATTTATGCTAACATACGTTAACTATAATCATACTTCCTGATTTGGAATCCTCAATACTCCTTACACTCCAACTAATAAGCTTATCCATAAAGACCTTATACCAAACTATAAATATTCAAATCCACGTGTCTTCCAACTAACTTCTCTTTCGATTATCGATAACCCTCAGACGAAACTGAAAATGTCTTCGGGGCCTTCTAAAATAGAACTTTAGTTAAACAGCTAACAATGGCTATTTGCTAGAAAGGTCATTGGCATGTAATTATGTAAGGAGATCACACATTTACTGTATACAGTTGTTTATACAGTACTAAATTAAACAAAGAAAAAAAAAACCTAACCTATATTAACTCAATTTAAATTAACTATCTTTTTCATATCACAATACTTCAACATACTGAAACTGTTTTTAATTACATTGATGATATAATTTTCACTAGCCATATTGTTATCTTGGCCTGATATTGAACATGAACTAACACACTTTATGAGTGTTCTAATTAAAAACAATTTTACTTCGACAAGTTTATTAAAATATTAAAAGATAAGGGAACTTTTTTCTTTTATTATAAATAAAAATATTTTTTCTTCTCTAGGCACTTATTTTATATATATATATTATATATATATATTTTTTTTTTTTTTTTTTTTTAAATAACCATGTAACAAATAAAACATTACAAAAAAATTGAAACAAATAAACACAACTGTAATATAATATAATTAAGTAAAAGTATATTTTATTGTAATAAAAACTTTAAACTAATGCTGAACAAAGAAAATAGTACTGTACAAATATAAAACAATAATCAAAATATATATATTAATATATATATAGTATTTTCTACCTTTTTAAATAGTTTGTCAAATATTTTCTTTGTACAGTATTAGTTTAAAGTTTTTATTACAATACAATATACTTTTATTTAATGATATTATTTTACAGTTGTGTTTATTTGTCTCAATTTTTTTAAATGTTTTATTTGTGACATGGTTATATTCAAAAATATAGATATACATACATAAAACTCGATCCTGTGTAAATTGAAATTCTAAAAATACATATATTGATTTCCTTTTTTAGAACCAGTTTAATATTAATAGAAAAAAATGTTCCCTGAAACGAACAAAATTTTTATATATTTCTATAAAAAGTGTTTAAATATTAAAATATAATCGTAATTTTCATGAAACAGAGATTGTTTTACGTTCATAGGAATGAGTAGTAAATAAAAAATTTCAAAAATTATTTGCATTTGTTTTCTTTTTTTTTTTTTTCAAAAAATGTGAAAAAAACTAATAAAGCTCGTTGCTAAATACACATTATAAATTATGTAAATAATCTATTATCTTGTCCAACTATATGACTTTTTCTTTAATAATTTTGTTTTATTTCCTTTAACACTAAAAAAAGTATGTCATTTGAACTCTTTTTAAAAACTAAAGAAAATAAATGGTTTTAGCCGGACATAGGAGAAACTGCAATTTTGTTATTTATTAAAATAATTTTAATTTTTACTTTTCTTTATAATGTTTTTCTGTTCCCCTTAACAAATATTTTTTATATTTTTATTTTAGTATGTGTTACATCCGAAATTAATCGTTCAATAAATTTATATAATATTCTCTTCTACACTGATTATGTTAGTGTACATATGTAGAATTTTGTGTATATTATTATATAATGTGAATATATTTAGATTTTCTATATACACGTATTTTTTTTTTAAGGTTATTTAATGTTAAGTTGTATTTACTTTTAATTATTTCATTTTATTTTAAAATCTTAAGGCCAGATATGATTTATTTTATGTCATATAAACGTTATTCTTAAGGGACTTTGTCCCTGAATAAAATTTTTTTTTCTATACTATATTCTTCTATACGATATACATATATTATATCGATTTTTTTTTTCAAGTGAGTATATGCACATAAGTATACAAGGACTGTTATGTTTATAAGATTATACATTATATACATACACATACTTATTATACATTATTCAATAGTAGATGTGCTGGTGATAAAACTAGCATAACCTTATTAACTGCAGATCGCATTGAGTAAAGAGAAATTGGGTTACTGTGTGCCACCACTTTCTTACCAAGGCCGGGGTTCAACGACCTCTCGGTCCCCTAGTTCGCTAGTCTGCTTGTTCGCAAGTTTACTAGTTCGCTGTACCTTCACAACTATATTAAAGCTTTAAGTTTTGAAAAATAAAAAATATCAAAATATTTTCAATCTATTGGGTTGTCGTGAACCCCCAATATAATAATATAAAGATTATCAATAAAAAACATTATCAAAACCATTGTTAGTTGATCAAAAGAATCTCCAATATTCTCAATAATCATTTCTGCTAACGAATCAAGAACTATGCCCTGTAGAGAGAAGTTTGAATCTTACAATTAGGCATTAACAAGTCCTAAAACCAGTATCTTTTTCACGAATTTTTAATATGAATTTTTTTAATCTATTAGAAAGTGGTCTAGGAATATAAAAAAAAAATTCAATTCCTCCCTGCCTGGGAAAAACAATAGTTCGTGTATATGTCCATCTATAATCCTTCCATGCATATACAAATCAATATTGGTTCGAAATAGTTTCCAATTTTTTCTTCTCATCACTTTTGATTTAAACCCATCAGTCTCTGTATAACATACAAATCAACTATTGACAATCCTTTTCGTAAATGACAGTTCTTTTCCAAGCCTTTTAATTGAATGGGAGGCCGAGCTTGAAAGGAAGGGAATGACCATTAATGTCAAGAAGAGTAAAATAATGCAATTGGTCGGGAACAAGAATACGTTGAATTTTGCAAGGGTGAAGCACTGGAAATGGCAGACGACTACACTTACCTGGGAACAGTGATAAGCAGGAACGGAAAGGTAGACCAGGAGATATCCAACAGAATAAAGAATAAAGAAGGCTAACTCAATCTACTACCACCTCTGCAAAACGGTTATAGGAAAAAGGGATGGAGAAAAATGTTAAGATACATATATTCAATCTGTCTACCTGCCTACTCTTCTATATGGAAGTGAAAGCTGGGTACCATTGGGGAAGCACCTAAGCGAGTTACTGCAGCGGAAATGAGGTACCTTCGGAAAGTAGCGGGCCGAACCAGAAGGGATCGGATCAGGAACGATAGGACTAGAGAGGATCTAGGGGTTGTCTCTCTAAAGGATAAGAAGAGGCAACTTAGATGGTTCGGTACATCTCTGCCGGATGAATGAGGACCGAGACCCGAGAAAATACTTTGAGGCCAGACCAACAGGAAAACGTCCCAGAGGGAGACCCAGAACTCAATGGATGGACTACATCTCCAAGGTGGGAGAGAAGAGAGGCAAAGACTGGAATGCCATGAGGGCGCTGGCTCGGGAAGGGAGGAAAAGAGGCACCTCCACGCTGAAAGGCACTAAGGAGGAAGAGAAAGAAGAAGAAGAAGTTAAAATCTTACTATTTTTTGAGGATATCAATAATTGTATTGAACTGGGTATCCAAAAAGAGTATCGGGTATTTGTAACTTCGATAAAACAAAAACTACTTAAAATAAAAAAAAAGTTCATGGTTAAATATTACAATATAAAGTGGAAAATTATTTGGAAAAGGCGATGTTATCTAAATGGTGACCGTTATGCTTCTGGCACTCTTCTCATCGGGAACAAAGATTGGCCATCACATGCTGACACATAGCTCTCGATATTGCTGCCATTTCTGACCTCATGTTTTGCTTCAATTGTGCCACGTTCGTCAAAGACCTTACATTTAAGGTATCCCCATGCAAAATAGACAAGTGGACTAAGGTCAGGGCTTCTGGGAGGCCAGTTGATGTTACCCCTACGCGAAATGACCTTGTTAGGGAATAATTCGTTAACAGCTTCCATTGCTTGATTAGATCTATGCCAGGTGGCCCCATCCAGGGTGTCCAAAAAGAGTATCGGGTATTTGCTACTTCGATAAAACAAAAATTACTTCAACAACTTTGATAACATACTCTTCAGTGGTGAAGCAAACTTTCATCTGAATGGTCATATCAATAAACAGAATTGTCCACAGACATGGCGCTATAGGCATAATCGGTCCTTATTTTCATGAAGATAGAAGAGGCCGACCACTCAATGTGAATAGTGACCGTTATTGCGATATGCTGCGAAACTTTTTGGGTCCAGAGTTACAGGAATTTCAAGGTTTTAACTCAAAAACGTGGTTTCACCAAGATGGGGCCACTTGCCAAACATCAAAGCAAGCAATGGAAGCTGTTAAAGAATTATTTCCTAATATGGTCATTTCGCATAGGGGCAACATCAACTGGCCTCCTAAAAGCCCCGACCTTAGTCCACTTGACTATTTTGCATGGGGATACCTTAAATGTAAGGTGTATGAGAATAATCCGACGAACGTGACGCAATTGAAGCAAAACATGAGGTCAGAAATGGCAGCAATATCGAGAGCTATGTGTCCCCATGTGATCGCTAATCTTCGTTCCCGATTAGAAGAGTGCCAGGAACAAAACGGTCGCCATTTAGATAACATCATCTTTTCCAAATAATTTTCCACTTTATATTGTAATAATTAACAGTAAACTTTTTTATTTTAAGTAGTTTTTGTTTTATCGAAGTTACTAATACCCGATACTCTGTATAAATATCAAGAGCGACACAGCCAGAGGATGCGTGACTACTGGACAAGAATTAAGACCCATCCCACATGCAAGAGTTGAATATCATGGTCTTTAGAAGGCCAATGCGAAAAAAAAATATTTCTAAAAAAACATATAAATGTATTATTTCTAAATAAAGATTTTTTTATGATGAATTAATAATTAATTATCAATAATGACGAGTGTTTTATGTTGATTCAAAAAGTTATTTTATCTCTTAAATGAACAATGAACCTTATTTAATTTACAAATTTATAAAACCTAAATATGTACTTATTGTATACTACTTATGACCGCTAATATAGCTTTTTAAGTTTGTATTAAAACTAAACCTACCATGACGGGTCTGATGACCCTTTTCGGACTTTTTGGCAGAAGTTCTTAGAAACTACACCATTATTTTGTTTTTTGATTTTGTAAATATGTACAAATGCAGGAAGATTTAGTTAGACATCTGTGGGCTCAAATGCTACCTATGTTGAACTTAAAACATTGATCCATATTCTAAAGTTAGCCGTTTTCTACCTTGAGGAATAAACTTAAAATTACATCAATATTGGAAGGGATCCACAGTAGAATATAAAATCAATGAGGCCCTTGATGAAATTTAAAATAAAAATTAATTGGACGAAAAATAAAAAATATCATCTATTGTCAATGATTCGAGATCAAATGAATAACAAAATTAAAAGACAAAATAGTCAACCGAAATGCATCTATGATTAGTAAATCGGGAAGTAGACGAGGATAATCGTGGATACTTTCCAGTCTTTGGACAAAAATATTAGCAATTGACCGAAAGTACCAGAATCCGAAAACGTGAAAAGGATTAAACGGAAAAACATGAATCCTTTTTTAAAAAACGAAACAATCAAATCAATTTTCAAAAGTACGGTAATGGCTGAAAATCCTTTGGTCGTCAAAAATCGTCGACCATCGTCGAGGCGCTGAAGTCATGCGGCATCAAGGTGAACCCTAGAAAGACTGACGCCATAGTGATGTCTTTCTGTAAACGTGGCAAGTCCCAAAAACTGCCGAAACGTTTTACAGTAGATGGTATTGAGCAGACCATTTCTTGCTTAATATTATACCTAGGCGTCAGCCTCGATAGGCACCTCACCTTTTCGATCTATGTCAAAAGCAGGATCAAGCTGGCCCGGGCGTGGACATACCGCCTCCATCACCTCCTAACCTCTCCTCAGATATCCCTCAGACTAAAACTCCAAATCTTTAAATCCATTATCCGACCCACCCTCCTCCACGGTGCTCCACTGCTGCACCACATGTACAAGAGTACACTTCATGCCCTCCAAACGTTCCAAAACACCGTCCTACGGCGAATCGTCCGTGGTACCAACCTTGAGAGGGCCAAAAACAGTCACATCCTAGAACAGCTGAGGATGCCTTCCATCCCGACCTACATTGGCCGCCGGCACATCAAGTTCATTGACGGGCTGAGCTACTGCGCCAACCCTCTCTTCTGGGGCATAGCCCCGCCTCCCAGGCCTGGAAGGTGGCAAGGCACAATCCCCTTAGCGGACGTACTCACCGAGGGAAGTGGTTCAGACCTTTCGGACTGACCCGATGACCACCATAGCCGGCAGAGTGTTTCCTCCACACTCGACACGTAGAGAGAGTACCTTCAGTGAACCAAGGACCCTCCAGAGATGGCAGAGTAGAAGTTCGTCTTAAAATGCCGAAAGGCAAGATTGATGGATCATCATTTCCATTATCGTAATTCCTTGTATGAATAAAATAATAAATAAAATCGGAGGCTTAAAAAAAATAATAATAAAATAAAAAAAATATGTATATATATATATATATATATATATATATATATATATATATATATATATATATATATATATATACCGCTCTATTACTCTCAAAACATTTTTAAAACGTGTTAGCAGTATTTAACCGCCACCGCGGAGGTTATGAGAGCCACTTTGGCCTCACAAAATAACCTCATTGTTTTTTTCATTTTCTTTCAATTTTTTTTTTTTTTTTTTTTTTCATTTTTTTAATGTAAACAACTTCAAACGGGTAAGTAAAATACATTTAAAAAAATAATAAATGTAAGCTTCTGTAACATGCATAAGGAACACCTTTAATATGTAAATATATGTATATAACCTCAAAAATAAGCTCATTTTTAAACATTTTATTTTTGTTTTAAATTTTCTTTTGGCAAAAATATCTTTTTTATTTATTTTTCTATTTTTATTCTTTTTTCTATTTCTACTTATATATTTTCTATTTCTATACAATTCCTTTTTGAATTACCAAAAGGCATTATTAAATGTTTATAAATAATAAAAAAAAAAGAAAAAGTGATTTAGTTTTCTCCGGGTTGAAGGATGATTGCTTAGAATATCCTCTTGTGTGGAATATACTAAAGTTTCACGGAATAGCTCGTTTTTATTGCTTACCCAAGCGAAAAAATATCCTTCTCATTTTATTTCAAAGAGGATTTTTCTAAGGATATATTGTACTTTATAAGGTACAGTTTACTTAACTGACATTCCACATAATAGTGAACTCGGTAGAAGATATAAGTAGAACTCGTTAGATGAAACCTTCCCGATCAATTCTGGTATGCTACATATTTCATCAGCAGCATCCTCAATTCAGGCCGTATACAATGAAATCAATCCCTTTATTAAACGTTGATTTTTCCTTCTACATCTAGGCCTACCTTGTATGTGTACACAGTCTGTTATATGGATCTTGGATTGTCTTTTGTCTGTGGCTACAGACTTTTTTGGGTGTAGCGTTTTTTTTTTTCACCGGACGAAATAGAAACTTCCCCGGCAGTTTCCACAATAGAAATTTAATGGAGAATATTTTTTTATGTGTAACATTTATCGCTAGGACCTATCATTGAGGAGCTATATTGCTTTGAATGAAAAAAAGTAACGTTTTTCTCTATTTTCTCTCAACTCTGTTTATTTCTGATAATCTTTTATTGGTGATTTAATTTAATTATTAATTTAAATAATTTGATCCTTTTAATTCTAAAATATAAATTGGAAAATCAGAAGTTTATAGGTAGACATATTCGCGATCTATTGTTTTCCCAGTCAGGGAGAAACTGTGTTTATTGCTTATGTCAGTCACATTGGGACAAATACCAACTTTTCGACCCACATCAGAGATTTACAGAATTGTATCTTCATTTCTCTAAATAATATCTTTGACTTAAGGAGCCTAAGATAGATATTATAACTATTATTCAAATGAATAATGTTAGTGCAAAAAGAGGAGGTATTGTGCTCCTCGGTGTGCAGATGGGGTTATCGACCCTAGTGTATCGAGTTACACTATAGCCTACACACTTTCACTTACGTAACTTCGTTACTTCTTCAAGTATACAACGCTAAGGTCAGCTACAGTACGCACCCAAGAGACACATTAGCAAGCAATTTATATTTGGAAGTCATACTTGAGAAGTTGTTTTAGTTTTATTATATATATTTTTTTTAATATATACATTAATTGAAATTTACAACTGTACAAAATATATACATCAAGTAAATGTGTTGACAAAGATCATCATAACATGTCAAAACTTGAAAAGAACTACTTATCAGTAGCACTTTATTAAAAATTCTACACTAGAAAAACTCTAGGCCATCTTCGTTTCAGACGCCTTGGAGGAGTGTAAGGAATGGAGCAGGAAGCAAGTTGAGAAACTAACGGATTTGAGTGGTTATGGATCTTACTATGAAAGGATAGGTATCTGGTGTGGGCTAAATCAGCAACATATGGAACATTAAGATCTTTATGGATAAGTTTATTGGTGACAAATTAAGGAGCATTGAGGATTTTACGAAGGATTTTGGATTGTAAGAATTGAATACGAGATGAATTGGATGGTTTAGTATAGGCCCAAAGCTCAACTCCGGTAGAAAACTTAAAATTATTTTTAATGGTCCTATTAAATAATTCACTTAAGAAAGGTAACTTATAAAAAATAAAACATATTAAATAGAGCCCCAAAGCTCAACTCTGTCCAAATAGGTCTAATCACAGTCATGTATATGAGTCTTTTGTAATTAATTGAGAGTGATGAACGTTTGTCTAGTAAATGTTGAAGTAGTCTGTATCTTTATTATATTAAAATTCAAATTTGGGTATTTTTCACATTAAGGCTGCCAATTTAAAGTCTTTAATAAATCAGGATTTAATTTAATTCTCCGAGTTCGAAACTATTCCAAGCTTTATGATATGATATTATTTATTCCAGCAATAGATTGTACTCTATTACTATAAAATTTTGTAAACTTGTAGATCTTATTTTTTATTTCTTCCATATTCCTTCCACAAATATCTTGCTTTTTAAATAACTGATTTGTATTTAGTCTTAACTTAAGTACCGTCTGACAATTGTTTTTATAATGTATTGGGTTGCCCGGAAATTAATGAAGGATGTTTAAACCAAAACCTGATATTGTTGTTAAAGAGAATATTTATTTATTTATCTCAACCAAAAACTGATTCATTATTTTTACTCTACGTCGCAGATTCGGCCCAATATTTCTGTTAAATACGATCTGATACAGTGTGATGTATTGGTTTCATCTTACAAGGAGACGTGTGAAATTGTAACTCACAAATTTGAATGACGATTTTTGTGTGGGTAGTAGGGACCAATGCAAAACTATAGTTATAGTCGCCAATGAGCATTGGGAGCCGGAAAAAAAATAAATCTGAAAATCACTTCTTTTTTTCAAGATGGAAAAATTCAAGATAGAAAAATTACTTTTTCACGTAAAATTGTAGTTTCTCATTACCACAACCAAAACCTGGATATTACACTGTCCTGCTTCAAACTACTCCCAAAGAACAAAAATGTTGTTTGTTTTTTTGCTTTAAAGTGTACTGAACACGAATCCAAAGTAAGAAAATCTCGATCAGGCACCATTTTTTGTCAACTTTGTGTTTTAGGTCGACATTTTGAGCATTTTTTCATCATTGAAAGCTTTAACAACAAATAAAAAAAACCTATCTGATTTTGAATCTTTTATAATATATTACAAAATAAAAAAAATTGGAGAGCAAAATTACTTGGCTTTGTTGTTTAAATAACATTGTTGAAGAACTGCTTTTATCATACAAGGCCATGGGTTGCAGCATGTCCTCAAAAATTTATTCTTTGCATTCCCATTTGAATTTATTTTTTACCAACTTGAGAGCAGTTTTAGGTAAACACAGAGAACGAACCATTTCATTAACAGATAGCCCAAATCAAAAAAAGGTACAGGGGTAAATTCAATGATAAGATTCTTGCCGACTACTGTTGGACACTAAAAAGGGAGACACGTGATGTAGATTACAAAAGAAAAAAATATATGCATTAATTATGTTCAGCATTAAATATTATTATTTTATATATTAATGTTTTTCACTTTAAAAAATTGTTATAAAAATATATGAAAATAGTGCTATTTCTGTTGTTTTTTTAAAAAGCCTCCAATCTCTAAATAATGGTGCCTGATGGAATTTTTATTCCTTCAGATTCGAATTCAGCACACATGAAAATATATAAATCACAAAAAATTATTCATGGGAGTAAAAAAAAAATTCTTTTTTTATTTTATTTTAAACATGATTTTTTATTATTTTTTTCAGAACTGTGTTATCTGCCCTAACAATGGTAATAGTTCTCCATCGAAGATCACAAGGAAACAATGGAAGCTGCGTCAGGTGAAGATAAGTGCGTGATGAAACGAACCTGACTCAACGGGGTATTAATATCAGCTGGCAATATTACTACGGAAAAGCAGTCGACAGTTATATTGTTAGGTAATTATTGCATAACTAAATGCAACTAATAAATGTCTCGAAGGGTAACAAACATTTCGCATTCGATTGATCAAAAAGTTCCCGTATTGAAAAGCTACCTTCAATGTGGTACAAAACTAGTCAAAATATTGGGTTGTCCAGAAATAAATGCAGGATATCAAGCTTAAACCAAAACCTGATTTCATAATTAAAGAGCTTTTTTATCAGGGTTTGGTTGTGGTAAAGAGATAGCATACAAAACTACAAGTTTATGTGATAAAATATTTTTTCTACCTTGTCTAAGACCTAAGAAAAGGAATAAAACGTGATTTTCATATTGTTTTTTTGCTTTCTCGGCTCCTAATGCTCATTGGCGGCTGTAAGTCTAGTTTTACACTATTATAGGTCCCTACTATCTACACAAAAATCGGCATTCAAATCTGTGAGTTACAACTGCAAACGTCCCCTTGTAAGTACATTTTCCGAATTATACAGGACAGCTGGGTCATTCCATGTCAAATCACAATTTAAAACGTCTCCTTGAGAGAAAAAACCATATCAGATCTGGGTAATGAAATTTAATAGTACGTTTGAGCCGTAACTACGACGCACAGTGGGGCCAAACAGCCAAAAAGCGGAAAAATATCTTTTTCTCGAGAACAGTTAGTCCCATTGAGCTGCAAATAGTCTCATTCGATTCAGAAAGGAAAAATACATTAGAACTTCAACTAAATTGAAATATATCATTATTTTCTTTAATTGAACTGAGAGATTATTTTATTTAACATAATTTTAATTTAATTCAATATAAATACATGCTAATTTAGCTTCATTATGACAAAAAAAATTGGTTTCCTTTTTTAATATTCACATTTTTATGTCGATTAGTAGTAGTAATTAATTATTTGCCTAATGTACGTAATGTAGGGGTCTAATGATTCTAGTAGCTTATGAAAAACATCATATCAATCTTTTATTTATCCACTCATAAAACCTAGTTTTAAACTTATGTCTATTAAAATTAACCGATTTAAACTTTTGTTTATAATGAGGGGAAAACCGTTTATTAATCGCACTAAATTAGTAGTGTTCCTGTCTGTAGTATAGTTCTGTAGTCAGCGAGTAGTCTGCATTTATATATGAGGTGGTGTATATTTATATTTTAGTGTTATCAAATCATCCGATTCCAAAGGATACTTGTCACGAACAAAAGTTTCTAATGAACAGTCACTAAAAAATACCTCACAGAGATCGGAATATTTTATTTCGATTCATAAAGTGAATGTTTATGTTAACACTTTTTGAGAAGAAAGCAGATCTAAAACCGCACTGGACTGTCAACAATCCAAACGTCAATTTTTTTTTTTTTTTTGTAATGTAATTTTAATTAAATTGATCATATAATCACTTATTTGTATTGCCAAAAATATTATATTAAAAAAAAAAAAATGATTTTTTCCATGAGCGTCTATAAGAGGAATAAGAAATAACTATTTCTCAGAAAATGCAAAAATGAACTTAGACGTCTATCCCTAAATATTTGTTTGATCATTTGAAAATTATATCACTTCATTTGAATCTCTGAATCTCTTCCTTAGGTTTAGTATATAGTTTTTATAAATAAACAAACATAGGGACCACGAAAAGGCTAATCTTAACTTTGTAAACAATCGTTGTTTTTTTGCACAGTTGTCCATAAAATTTATATGGATATTAAGTAGTGGTATAAGCTTTATGGTGATGGTAATTTTTAACCGGAGCTCAGCGGAGCTTTTTTTGTAGGACCACACATGTTAAAAAATTCTGGTTACTTTTTCCCTCTCGCTCTATTATATATTTGATAATATATTTCATACATAGGACCAATCTAATATTTTTTCATTATTCTTTAGTGTTTGATCTACAAATGTGTCAAGTTTCATAGGTTTATTTATAAAAATAAATCCTCAGTGACCCAAATGGTAGCTCAATAGAAATAGGCCATTTTGGGGTGGAGTATTATTGTCCAACTTTAGAAGGCCTCGGAGTCGCAAATAAAAATGAAATTGAAAAAAACAAACTGGAAATGTTTGCCAACTAATAATGAATATAATGGCCCATCAAACAGGACAGAAATAATAAAGTCGTTTTTAGAGGTTTTTCCGTGTTTGCCCCACTGTGCGACGTAGAGTAAAAGTAATGTATCAGTTTTTGGTTTTGGTAAGGAAATAAATAATGTCTTTAGTAATAATATCAGGTTTTGGTTTAAACACGAAATCCTGAATTAATTTCCGGCAACCCAATACATAATAAAAAAGAATTGTTAAGTTAAGACTAGAGACAAATCAGTTATTTATAAAACAAGATATAAGTTTACATAATTATATAGTAATAGAGTACAATCTAGTTCTGGAATAAATAATCTCGTATCATAAACCTTGGAATGGTTTCGAACTTGGAGAATAAAAAGAAATCCAAACGAATCTCATCACACAAACATTACCCTTCGACTTAAACCTACAACTACTTGTCCTATTGTATCCTTTAATGATGTTCCATTAATCCACGTTGAACAGATCCACTACCTAGGACTCTATGTGGACTAATGGCTTACTTGGAATCCACATACAATAATAAAACCACAAGAAAGTGTCCGTCGTTTTCGATTTCTTTGACAATTACTTGACAAACGTTCAAAACTTCCGATTAATTACAAGAAACTCATTTACATGACAGCAATAAGACCTATTTGGACTTACGGAATTGAGCTCAGAGGCTTAATTAACCTCTCCGATTTCGTATCCAATCCTTACAATCCAAAATCCTTCCAAAAATCCTCCTTACTTTGTCTCGAATAAACGTATCCATTAAGATACCTCTCCTTTCATAGTAAACTCTATAACCGCTCAAATCCACTAGTATTTCAACATGCTTCCAATTATACGAGGTGTGATCAAAAAGTTCCAGGACTTTTTATATACTATGGGAATGCAATGTCTCACAGCGATGCGGTTGGCAGCATTGTATTGCCTGACTCAACAGGAACACAGCTGTGTTTGCAGATCAATCATAACATCACTGAAAGTAACATTAGCACAGTTTGTTTGAGGTTAGTTTGATAGAGTTTGGCTGTTTTATGAAAATGAATGTGAAAGAAGAGCAACGTGTTTGTGTGAAACTGAACAAAACGTTTTCTGAAACCTTTTTGATGTTACAAGAGGCTTTTGGTGAAGAATATCTAAGCCGATCATGCTGCCATCAGTGGTTCAAGAGGTTTAGAGATGGCCTTTTTGTGTAAAAAACGCAATGACTGTCATTCAGCAGCCCCCCTACTCACCTGACCTGGCTCCAGCCGACTTTTTTATTTTCCCGAAGCTCAAGAGACACCTGAAAGGACGAAGATTTCAAACAGTTGACGAAATTATAGAAAAAACAACGGAGCTGCTAAACACCTTTACAAAAGAAGAGTTTTCTGGGGCCTTTGATCAGTGGAAACACCGGTGGGAAAAGTGTGTAGCTTCCCAAGGGGAGTACTTCGAAGCAGACAAATTTGAATAACCTGTATGTTGTATGAATAAATGTATAAAAATTCATTCCTGGAACTTTTTGATCACACTTCATATATCCGATAATCCTCCGCGGCGCCTAGAAAGAAGATGGCCTCGAGGCCTTCTACTACAAAACTTATATTATGGTGTCACCAATGGGTGATTGATTTACAGGTTCTTGTCTTGTTAATCTACTTGTATTCATTATAAAAAGTAGAGAAGAAAAAAAAGTTCTGAAATATTAAAGGTTAAATAGTAACGCAAAAAAATAACGTAAAATAAAAATAAACTTATTAAACACTTAGTCCCAAGTATTAAATCTTATTAAAAAACTATAACCTTTCCATCACTATTAATTATTTTTTTATTTAATTTATTTATTTATTTATTTTATTTTTTTATTTATTTATTTATTTTATTTTATTTTTTTTTATTTTTTTTTTTTTTTTGCTGACGGTGATAGCGAAATGCTTAAATTCATATTTAACATCTTCCACGCCTTTTAAAATAAAATTATTAAAAAAAAAATGTAGTTCGGTTTTTATCCACCATGCGCCCCCTTTCATATGTTATATTAGCCACTGCCGCCCTTAATTACTTTCTGCAAGTCATTATCCCCCACCTCCCTTTTCCCTGATTTTATTTTTTAACAATCATTGTTAGTCAAGCCTTCATCTAGACTACTTCAGTAAGTCCATTTATTTTAATTTCTCATATGTTCTCAACCTCTTCCTTCGTTTATTGTTATGCCAACTTTATTATTTTGCTTACATTTCTATCTTATCATTTTCCTTTTCATATAGATCCCTTATACCTTTTTAATTCCTAATAAAAAACATCTGTTAATAAAATTGTTACATTAGTTTGTATTGTTGTATTAGTTTACAAAATTTTAAATTTATATTATTCAATTTAAATTATTTAATTACTCTGTTACAACTGTATCTTCGACTAAACTTCACTACTATTTTGTATTCAATTATCTAGTTAACTGCAAATTTTTTTCTTGTTTCTTTTTCATTTTTAAATTATGTTTATTATTTATTTATTTATTTTTATTTTTTTTAATGTTAGTATCATCTTGGTCACATCCAATTTTTTTGTTATTTTAGCCCTGATGAAGACCTGCAAGGCAGGTCGAAACGTTGGCACGCCAAAATATAAGTTTTTCATTTAAAAACTGGCTGTGTTTATTCAACCTTGACTGCACCCCTGACAAATTCATCTCCTTAGTAAAAACTCACAGTCAACAATACAACCATCATCATAAAATAAAAATAGTATAGTTATAAGTAATAAATATGATGAAGATAGTCTTGGATGTAGTCAGGGGAAAGAAAAACACGTCCAATTTAAAAAAACTGTTAATAGAGTTCTTAAGAGCGAACAATGTGGTGCAAACAATGAAGCATATTTTTATAATTGACAAAAAAAAAAAAAAATTTCATTTTCTTTGGTTTATAATGTTGAGTGGTCAACACTAATTTCTTTCGTAATGTCCCGAGTATTTTTGTGAGGGTTTCCTTCTGCCAAAGCCCTCAGATGGTCGTGATCAACAACAGAAGGCCTACTGCAACGAAATTCTTGTAACCACCGCTGCACTATACATGCACTGATGTTTCCATCGCCCGAAAAAAAATGGATGTTACGCGCGGTTTGGGCCGCACTTCGACCAAGTTAGAATTGGTAAAAAGGATATTGACGAATATCTTGGTTTGATATGAAATATTTCAGAGGTCCTTACTCACAGAAAATAAAAAAACTAAATTCATCTTAGAGTGAAAAACAACAACAATGACCATTGTTTATAATCCATCAACTATACTATAGAATTATCTTTGTTTAGGTGGCAAGCACTTGCCTAAACACCGGTCCACAAGAGACGCTCCAGCAGATCGGCCTGACGAGCGATGCAGCGACCAGTTCGATCTCTACGCTTCACATCGATTTCACATTTATCGATAGCTCTTTCTTATAACAGCAATAGTAAACATCCACTTCTATAGTTTCAACTTGAATTGTATTGTTTAGTGTGCGATATTGATATACAGGGTGTCCCGAATTTAAATGGCCAAACTTCAGGAACTTATAGGGGACCTTTAAAACTAAGACAAAAAGTCCTTTAGAGATTTTCTCGCTTTTCCTTAGTTTTAGAGAAAATTGAAAAAAAAAGAAACAAAACAAAAATGTTACAGGTAGCGATTATTACCTTTCAATGTTCGTCAGGCTAGGCAGTGAGATATGTAAACACTTAATGTTATCCTTTACATACTTTTATTTGTTTACACTTTGGCTTCCTTCTAGGATTATAATTCCTAAATCAGTCTTCAGTCAGTTATTCAGATATTTTTGTGTGAATAGCATCAGCCGCAATGCCGCATACATATTCTAATGTTGAATACGCTTATGTGATTTCCTGTATGGTTTCTGTAACGGTAATGCTTTAGAAGCGGTGCGGGAATATGCGCGCCGATTTCTGAATAGAAGAGTGCCTAATCGACGAGTCTTTTCGTTGACTTTTAATAGACTACAAGAGACTGGGTCATTCTAAATACGTAATGAAGGCGACTAATTCCAGGCAGCAATAAGAGCAGATTATCGGAGAAGAAATTGTGTCCAACGCCACTTCGATAACAATCCTGAGACTAGCATTCGAAGAGCATCTGCTGCATTAGCAATATCGCGGCAAGCAATATGGCGAACTTTGAAAGGTGATAATCGCAACCCCTAAAAAGTTCATCTTCAAAAAGTTCAGAATTTATTACCTCAAGATTATGTCAAGAGATTGAATTTTAGTTACTGGTTTCTTGACAAAATTCGCGATGATAATTTATTTCCATTAAAAATTATATGGACCGATGAAGCAACCTTTGCAAGAGGAGGAATTGTTAATCAAATAAATTATCATGTATGGGTTCTTGAAAATCCCACAGCTATTAGAGAGAATAGGTTTCAGCATGAATTTGCTATTAACGTTTGGCTTGGAATTTGGAACGGATTACTGGTGGGACCATATTTTTTACCTGAAAGATTCAATGGTATCACATTAACACATTTTTTGGAGAACGACTTTTCTAATTATTTAGATGACATTCCTTTACAGCAGCGGATTTTATAGTGGTTCCAACTCGATGGATGTCCAGCTCATTAAAGCAGAGTTGCTCAAGCTTGGCTGGATATAAATTATCCACAACGATGGGTTGGACGAGGAGGAGTAGTACCTTGGCCACCCAGATCACCTGATATGACACCCATGGATTTCTTCGTATGGGGAACCTTGAAGTAGAAAGATTATTCGGTGTCAATCAACTCAAGAAAGCAATTAAGAGACCGAATCATAGATGCAGTGCACCAAATATCATCAGAACAATGTTTAGCAGCAATTTATCAAGTGAGTGCTAGATGTAATGCTCGCATTGGTGCAAGAGGACATTTTGAGCAATATTTACATTAAATAGAACATAACATAAATATAAATGTAAATAAATAAGTATAAAAATTAAAACTTGTTTTGTTTCTTTTTTGGCGATTTTCTCTAAAAGCAAGCAAAAACGAGCAAATCTCTAAAGGACTTTTTGTCTTAGTTGTTCGGTCCCCTATAAGTTTCTGAAGTTTTGCCATGAGTTTCATAAAGGATTTAGTATTTTATATATTGATATTTTCTTATTTCCTCTTCCCTAATGGGTCATTCCATGTTAAATCAACCAATGGTTTGTACCTTGACCTCTCTGATTGATATGATTTTTGGTATAGTAGTTGTACTTACCAAGACTAGTTAAAATGTAAAATTTTACATTTTTTTTACTTTTGGTTTTTTGCGGCATTCATTTCCATTTGAAAGACCGTTTAATGTGATATACCACGAGGTATATTTTATGTACATTTTGTTTGTTTTCGAAAGGTCCAAAAACTATATTTAAAATTATCAAAATACTGACTACATATAGGAAAAATTTCAAAATGGGGCGGAAATCGGTTCCTGATAAAAAAAAAAAAAAATGTTTGCCTTTTTTTTTTTAGAAGCGAAAATGAATGTGATAAAATATATTAGTGGTCTTCATATTTTCTTATTTCCACTTCCAAGCCCATAGATCTAACAAATTTATAAAGAGGAAAAATTAACAAATAAACGAAATTAAATTACAAACATATATCAAAAGTTGTTTTTACATAATTAAGTCTGTGATGGTTATCATGATACATCTGAATATTACAATTTTGAATTATTATGTTTGGAACTGAATAGGGATTTGGAATATCAGAAAGATTTTGATGAAAGTTTTGAAAATTTGATTGATATAGATTCAATGAGAAAAGGTTTATTAAAGTCATTATGTGAGGTTTTGTTGCAGACAAAGAAAGGGGCCAATTTGTTTTGATTTCAATGTTTGGATATTTTAAAAATTAAAGGTGAATGTTGAACAATAGAAACCAGTTTTAATTCATGTCCAATAGAAAATATAATCTCAATAAAATAATAGAACAAATAATTTTGAAAGTAATAGCAAAGGTACAAATCCTACCGTTGGCCTTCAATTTTATGGTTTCCCTTCTATTTAAAATTAAATCATACAGGATCAATAAAAATAAACTCATCCAAACAAAATACAGCTCGGTAGAAGTATTAATATTGACAGAGGGTGGTGGGAAAAGCTCCAACTGTATTTGCACTGACAGAAATGAAAACATTAAAAACAATATAACAATAATAAAATCGGAAAAAATAATTAGTGTTTTCTCCAATATTTACACTGTCGCGATTTTATAATAAAACTAATGAATAAAACAAATGAAGGGTACAGGGAAAAAACCGACTGTCATTTTTTTTCACACATGGATATTATGGTATCATTGGATTCAGTTTGAGACACTGCACATTCTGATAGATCAAATCCGGGGAAAAAAAAACTACATCAATATATAATTGCGCTCAAAATTTAGGTGTACAGGGAAAAAACCGACGAAGACACGACGTCCAGTGAAAGAACCGCACAAGTCAACATTTTGAGTGTAGATGGCAGTGCGATCTTAGAGATAATGAACGAAGGAGCTGCTAAAAAGAGCCCCAAGGAAGTTGCGACTTTCTTATTTTATTTCATCAACAACTACTTGGATGATGACGTAGAGTAACTTCAATTTTTTTGCGACTCAGCAGAAGGCCAAAACAAACATTTTACAATTTTCCGTTTAGTACAATTTGTGAGTAGTAACAACATTCATCGCCTAAAAGAGATCACGATTACATTTCCAATCAGAGGTCACTCCTATATGAAGTGTGACAAGGATGTTGGATTATTGAATTTACAAAGTCCAATGGAAACCCCCAAAGATTTCAGGGAATTTATCAGAACCTCTCAAGCAAAGCCGTCGCTAATCAAGGTTATAAATGTTTGTTCAATGATAATACCGTAAATTACAAACTAAGATAATTATGATAAAAATGACATACTTAGTTCTTGTCAGTTTCAGATGACTTAGTTGGTTTTTTTCCCAGAACAAATGGGGTTTTGTTCACAATTTCATCGTTTACAGTGCCTCAACAAATTATAAGCGAAAAATACGTTTTTCCCTGTTGTGACAATTAAACTATTGCAGTACTTAATTTCAGTCAATTGTTTAATTGTAATTGTGTTTTAAAAATAAAAATAGCTTTTTCTCTGTTTAAAAAAAAAAATGACAGCCGGTTTTTTGCCTGTACTCTTCAAATAACTATTTTATTAATTTTAGATTATAAAAATAATAATGATTATAATTATAAAAATAATAATCTCTTTTGCTTTAGCCGAACAATTGTTTTCCTCAGAGAAACTTAGTAAGTATTCTGCTCTTCCGTGATACCTCTAACCAACTGCTGTGATATTTATGATTTTAGGCAGATTACAATATTATAACTATTTATTTTATATGTTCATTGGTATTTACATATATATCTCGAAAACGATGCACTCTACAAAAATATGTTGCAAATAAAAATTAAAACTCATTACATTACCTAAAAAATTGATTTTATACATATTTGTCGAACTTTCAACGGTTTTCGAGATGTAAGTTATTGAAAACCGAAAAACCATAATTTTCGCAAAAAAATAATTTTTACCTCATTTTTTGTCAAACATTTACTCTAGTACCTTCCACAATCGTTTCTCAGACAAAATCTCAGAATCAAAGTTGTAAAGAATTAAATTTACTTTAATTTCATTTATACGTTTATGGCACGTTGTGCAAATGTTTCAAAAAAAGTAAGGTAAAACTTTTTTTTTTAATAATCGATTTTTAATAACGTATACCTCGAATATAGTTGAAAGTTCGACAAATAAGTATAGAGACAGTTTTATATAAAATTTAATCAGCTTTAATTTTGATATGAAGCATATTTTCCAAAAGTTCACTATTTTAGAGATATAATCTAAAAACCCAAAAATAGGACCGAAATATAAAGTATGCGATAATGTTTGACTTCTCAGCTTCGTTAGGAGAAGTTTAAATGTAAACATAGACAAAGACCCTATCCCTATGGGATGAACTTACGGTGGGGAAGAGAAGAAGGTCCCATTTTTAGGTTTTTTTAATTATATCTCGAAAACCGTGGATTCTGGAAAAATATGTTTCCAATAAAAATTAAAGCTAATTAAATTAACTACAAAATTGATTTTATAAATATTCTTCCAATTTCTAACGGTTTTCGAGATATATGTAATTGAAAATCGATGATTTTCGCAAAAAATTAAGTTTTACCTCACTGTTGTCAAACATTTGCTTCTAGTGCCTTCCACCTCTGCTTTTCTCTAGTGCTTTTGCCTCTTTTCTCAGGCAAAACGACAGGATCTAAGTTATAGAGCATTAAATTTACGTTAAGTTATAGGCACTTGAAGCATAGTACAAAAAATGAAGTCTTTTATTTTTTTCGAATATTATCGATTTTGAATAACGTATATCTCGAATACCATTGAAATTTCGAAAAATATGTATAGAAACAATTTTACAGTTAATTTAATTAGCTTTAATTTTGATTAGTAGCATACTTTCCTAGAGTACACCGTTTTCGAGATATAATCGAAAAATCCAAAAATGGGACCTTGTCTCCTCTCCCCCACCATAAGCTCATCTTCCCAGGGGTGGGGATTTTTAGTATGTTCTCCTTTTAACTACTTCAAACGAAGGTGTAAAGTCAAAATTTATCGCATATTTCATGCACTCTATAATACGATTAATGACCGGACTGTATTCCTTGGCTCTTCTTTCGATTGTACAAGTCTCTATCCACTTTGTCAAATTTCTACATTTTGTAAGCATTAATATTAAAATCATCAATCGGTTCTCGTAAAAGAAGACCAACGTTCTTGTGAATACTGGTATGTTCGTTTTATAGGATACCTCTTGTAAGTGAATCATCCTGATTTGACCTAAAAAAAACCAAACAATCGTTTTACCTATCTTAAACAAAAGAAGCTCTTCCGGTCAGTTTTAAGCTACATGCCTAATCTTCACCTCATTTTCATTCTACCATATCTTGAGATATTACATTTCTTAAATAGTTCCTCATTTTTTCTCTATCTCTTCTATTATTCAAAGCTACTATCACGGATCGATTTAATCGTATTGAGGAATACTTTTAATTTTAATTCCTCCTTTATGTGTTACCTCTTAGAGACTAGCTGCCACAGCCACTTAAATCTCTTCTACTGTTATCAATTTTACTGGTCGTGGTTTTGTTTATAATTGCGATATTCTAATGGTGCTCCTTCACATTATTCGAAAGCAGTACAAAAATTAAATAACCTACGATACTCCACATGGATAGGCAGAAATGCCTTCCCCTGTCCATAACATTCACCTCAAAAAGCGGCTCTTCAAGAACATTCATTCATTTAGAAGCCAACGGCAAAATTGAGGTCTGTGTTCATTATCATTGGGTTTTAAACCTTACATAGAAAATCTAATAAAATAAATCCTAAATAATAATCCTAAATAAATAAATGTAATAAATAACATAAGACCCTCTGATCTGGTGTCGCTTTATTGACAGTTTTCCTTTATTTTCTATTAAACAATATTTGTTTTCTTTGCATTTTATTCCAATGAAAAGTTTATCATGTTTAAAATACATATTTTCATTAAGCGATTATCATAATTACACAGTTGTGTGTTTTTCAGGTTTTAAAAGTAAATTTTTCCATGAAATCGATACAGAATCATCACTTGAAAGCTAGTTAAATTTGCAAGTTTTTATGAGATTTGCAGCATTGAATATTACAAGATATTGTCACTTCTCTAAATAAGGTGAGGATCAAACTGTTCTTTAGTACACAAGTTTGTAAAATTCAAGGTTACAAGTACTCTGCTCTTGTACAAAATTTAATGCTAAATCCGAAAATGAGGTCAAAGTTTGAAAAATATTTAAACAAAGTGGAGATATTACAGCTTTTATGGCAAAAAACGCGGTTTCCTGAAAACATTCTTTGAATTAATTTATATCTGCAACGGAGAGGAATAGTAAGATAAGGTCTTCGGCATTTTTCTTCATTTTCGATCTAGTTTCACCCAATTCTTTTTTTTTACACTAAGAGGTACTCACTCTTTATAAAACACCAAATCCATGTAGAAATTAATCTTGTTAACTTTAGTAACGCTTTTACACATAAGGGAAGAGGAAATAAGGAAACATCAATTTATAAAAAAGAAACTCAATGTTATTAACTTCTGTTTTACCTTTTTACAATTGAAAAGACTAAATATCAATATAACACACTAAACAACAGAATTCAATTTGAAACTGTAGGAGTGATTGTTTACATGTGAGGTTATAGGAAAATGCTATCGATAAATGTAAACTCGAAGTGAAGCGTAAGTACCAAACTGGTCCTACTAAATTCCTCTACTAAACAGAACTAAATTTACTTAGTTTTGTTTCAAGATTTCATAGTTTAGGTACATACTGCATTTATTTCGATTGTAAATAGATTATTTAATTGCCTGATTGTTAATTTAATGTAATTAACTGATGTTTCTTTTTCTAACGGAGATATCGAGAATCTAGTATCGATTTTTTAGTGTCATTAAATAATTTTGTTGCTAACACATACTAATATAAATTTACTAATTATGTAATATGACTATATTGGCATGACCGACTAGTCACTGGCTGCCTGGCTTGATTATAAATATGTTTAGTAAGGTTCTTGAGCTTCAGTCAATAAATAAAAACAACTATTTTGGCGACGTTTCGAGTCAATATTGTTCTCATAATCATGCCAATGCTACTGGTGGATATGGTATCGACTAACTAAATTCTAACAATCAAATAACAGTCGAGAAATTTATCTAAAATATATGAACCCTCGCGAGTGATTATTTCACATAATTGTTGATCTGGCTTGGGCAATATGATTCATATAGAACACGTTCATTCATGCCGCGCGTAGCGATTTGACCATGACATTTTTGTAAGGTTATGTAGTCATATATTACACAATATCCAAGATCACGCTATCAGCATTGCAATAAAACATAGTCATAAAAAAAACAACATAATACTATAGTCATATTGCGTTCTATGACGTCATCATAATAAAGTTATTGTAATGATGATGTAATAATATAAGCGGTACGTACCATATTAGCAAAGGAAGTGCTTCCAACTATATACAAGGCTGCCATGCAACTAGCCATGACCTACACAATACAGCTTTGATACTAAGGAGTGCCAAGTAAGAGAAATAATTAATTAAAAATTAAAAATCAATAAAATATAAAAAAAAAATTGAATCCATCCAAAGATAAAAATAACACTAGTTAACATGAATTTTTATTTCTTCACAAAATCATTATTAAATAGCAATTCTAATAGTATTTTACATCCTGAATTTAGTCCAGTCAATGAACGCTGAAATGAGGGGTGTAGAGTGCATGGAATATGCGATCATTGTTGACCTCAGGGCTTCGTTAGTAGATAGAAGGTAAACATACTATAAGTCCCCGCCTCTGGGGGGTGAAATTACCGTCAGGGAGAGGGGAGAAGTTCAATTTTTTTTCGGTTTTTCGGTTATATCTTGAAAAAAGTTGACTCAAGAAAAATATATTTCAAACAAAAATCAAAGCTAATTAAATTTACTATAAAATAGCCTGTATAAATATTTGTCGAAGTTTTAACAGTTTTCGAGATATAGGTAATTGAAAATCGATAATTTCCAAAAACCAAATTCTTGAACTCACCTTTTGAAAAACATCTACTTCTTGTGCCTCTCACGATCGTTTTTTAAAAAAAATTGTGAGAATCAAAGTTGTAGAACATTAAATTTACTTGTATTTCATATATACATTTCTGGCATTTGAAGCAAACATTTGACCAAAAGTGAGGTAAATTTTTTTTTTTTTTTTATATCGATTTTTAATATCGTACATCTCAAACACCGATAACATTTTGACAGAAATGTATATAAAAAATGTTTTAATAAATTTAATAAGCTTTAATTTTGATCTGCAGCATATTTTCCTAGAGCCCATCCTTTTATAGATATAATCAAAAAACCCAAAAATGGTACCTTCTCTACACCGTAAGCTCACCCCCCCCCCCCCCCAGGATCGGGGACTTTTATTATGCTTACATTCTAACTAATCCTAATGAAGCTATAAAGTCAAAAATATCGGATGTTTCAAGCACTGTAAAATGCATTTATTGATTGGAATAATTCGAATATGTTTTCATAATGTTTCCATCAGGCAAAATGTTTTTGTTACAGATATTTTTCTTCTAGTTTCTTAATTGAACTGTTTTTTATAGTTATGTATATTTTTTCTTTAGTCGATTCAACAAAATTACTATAATGCTATTCACTGTGTGATGAGAGGAATGAGGTTACAGCATATAACAGCTAGAATACGCAGCTTCATTTATGTCCAGACACGTTCATACATGTTTAGATACCACCTTTTGTAAGCAGAGGGGCAGCTATTGTGAAGTGTTTGTTCTTCTTTTCAATTTGCCAGTATGCCAAAGGATGTATATCGACCATCTTGACAATTTCATTAATCCATCAAATAACTATTGAAATGGGCCTATAGATACAATACTAAAGTAAAAGTGACAATATTTTTAAAAGCAGCAAAAATTTTCTATAGTTTTTATTTTAGGTAAATACTTAAAAAAAATTATTTCTCCCCGGCTGGGAAAAACAATAGATCATGAATATGCCAATCTATAATCTACTGTTTTTTTCAATTTACATTTTAGAATTAAAAGAATCAAATTACTTAAATTAATAATTGAATTAAAATAACAATTAAGGAATAATTATTCGAACTAATTGTAAGTTGAGAAACTGCGTTTTCAAACGTGACTTTCTTCCATGGCCATTTTGGCCATTGGGGGGGGGGAATCCCCCCGGGTGGGGGGGGAGGGATTTTAGAAGCCTATGCACCCAAATAGGAAAATGTTTTGGGGGGAAAATTCCAACAATTATTGAATTTGTGGAGGTTACACTTCATCAGCGAGGAATGCTAACCAAAAATGAACTGTGAAATGAACTTTTCCACTGCCCTAATCACTTTATAATCGTTTTAATTATTCATTATTTTAATTCAGAGGACATTTTGATTTATAATTATTTTTTACAACAATATTTTATATCTTTAATTTTTATTTATTTATTTTTTTTCCGTTTAACGTCACTTTATGCTGCTATGGCTAATCGGACGATGCTAGGGTGGGAGTCCTAAATTTTGCCTATCCAGGTATAATTCAGATAGGGATCATTAACGAGTACCGGACATCGCACAGGCTCGGGACCCCCATTTTACGTCCCTTCCGAAGGACGGCATAGCTAAGAATTTTTTACTCCCTTTAAAAAATCCTAAGGTCATCTGCCGGGCTGCAAACCCGCGATCTTGGGTTTAGTAGGTTGCTATGCTAACCAATACACCACAGGTGACCCCTCTTTCATTTTCATAACCACAGAAATAAAATGGGTATCTCACTCCAGATGGTGATAAATTTTTAATTACTGATATACTTGTGCTCTTGTCACAATGCTTTATTTTTATTATAATCATAAATTCGTTAATAAAAGTTTATTATCAAACAGTTTTGCCATTTTTTACCACACATTTTTCAATTCAAAAATGTCAATTCGCCCCAGTAGCGTAGATGTTGGCTATAATCAATACTTAAAAAAGTACTTATTTTTATTTAATCGCATAAATTACATCAAATATAGGAATTATATCTTAATTTCTAATTATGACATAAAGACATGCATAAACTCAATGTCTTATTATTAAATTTGAAAAGCAACATTTGTAATTTCGAGGAATTTCTAAAATGAATGGGGGGAAACGGGGGAAATTTTCCTGCTACCCAGGGAAAAAATATTGTGTTGGAATAGGTAGCACTTCTTTCTTCATTGGAACCAATACAGCTCCTAAATGATTTGTCCTATTGACAAATGTTATAAGAACATTCTTTAGATTTCCGATAAGGAAACTCGGCAAATGTTCAATTGAATAACACCAACAAACCTTAAATATATATTTTTCTTATCTTTTTTTTTTTGTTTCCCAAGTAGTTATGCTCCCTGTTACAAAATGTTTCAATATATTCTTCTTCAATCTGAGAGAGGATCTTGCTTTTTGAATTGGTTATGGACATTCCTTTCCGTAGTAGCCCTTCCTCCCATTCCAACATTGCCGATTGCAGATTTTCTTTCGCATCTGCAATTACGACAAAATCTTTACGAGTACTGTCCGCATTTTCCATTTACCTATTGTAGTCTATGGTGTTCTGTGCTTGCATATCATGTGCACCTCATCCATTAGAGTGATGAATAAGAGAGGGCTGTGTTAGGGGACTTAATGGCCGAGTGAGTTGGGGCAAAGGGTCTCAGGGCGCTCGTAACCAGAAGGTCGTGGGTTCGAATCCCACTTGGGCGAGTTAAAATTTATTTAGTGGTGGACCCAGGAATAAATCTTGACCTTCCCACCCTGGCTAGTATTGGACTTCAATTGAAATCTTGAGCCAAAAAATAAAATAAAGTTCAAATTAGTATATCATGAAGAAAAAAATAAAAGAAGCTACACTCAAAAAAGTAACGGCGAGTGAAAACTTTATTACCTGACAAATAAAATAATTTATTAGCACAAAACACGGCGTTTAACACAATGGAGGGTCCACGGACGCATGCCTTGTGAATATTAATATTTTTTTTTATATATATCAATTACAAATAGTTAAAAATTACGACATGCCATTGTCTGTACAGTGCTGTGCGCTTCTGACGGATTTAATTATCAATTTTATATCGTCATCCAAATAAATTACAAACTTTAAAAGACACATCATTCATTTAATAAAACATGTGGAGCAAAACAGCTGACTGGCGCTACCCAGACGACGCCATGTTACGATGTTGCTGATTTCATTTTTATATGCAAAGCATATCTGTGATTATGTTTATTTTAAGACTATTTTCCATTATAATGATAGATAATGTTGCACTGGAAAATATTATAAAAAGGCTAAATTAAAAGAGTTTGAATACCACAAAATAAATCCTGTTTTTTGGGGGGAAAGTTAAATAAAAAAAATAAAAAAATACAAATAAACTCGCTTTGCTTTTTATAATATAAACATATGACATCCCACTTGACCTAAGCTCTTTAACAGCGACCAACGCCGACGATACAGCCATTCTCACATGACAGACTGATTCAAAGCTGTCTTCTCTGACTCTTTAAAATTATTTATTGAATTTTTTCATTTTATAAAAATACTTGGGAACTGATCAAAACTCTGGAAAATCAAACTAAACTCTAGCGAATTGTGTGTTATATTGATATTTCGTCTTCTTAATTGTTAAAAAAGAAGTTAACAACATGAGTTTCACAACGAATTTGGTGTTTTATACATCGATGTTTTCTTATTTCCTCTTCCCTAATTAGTCCAGTAAAATAAAACTCAAAAAGACCGTTTTCAAGAAAATTTTATTCTCATCGGATCTTTATGTTTTTTGAGGAGCTGAATCCGAATCTGAAGTTTGCTACCACGGCAGCCGTCAGCTTCATATACAAAACCGGAAAAAAACAAACAAAAAAAAAAACCAATACCCAAATACCGTTTATTTTTGTTTTTTACCTATGACATGACAGCGAAGCTTTTTTCGAAGAAAATTTTCAAATATATATTGTAGGTGGTGCCAGTACCTAAGAAATGAAAAAAACAACTCCGAAATCAGACCATTTTTCGCGAGGTTATGATCTTGGGAAAAAGTGTAAAAATTGACCAAATTGCCACTTCTTCCCAAAAACACGTTTGTCGTACTCCTTTAGCTCTAACTCTAAAACTATTAGTTCGATCCAAAATTACTTGTTTTTTCGTCTTAAAGCCGGTTAAATTTCCTAATAGACCATTAAAACAGAAATATTTGATGAGATTTTCTTCAATATGATCTCGATAGTAAAAATATATTATAACATTGTTATCGTAATTATTTACGGAAGAAGACGGCAGCCATATTTAACTTTATTAATTAATCAAACAAGCAAAAAATTCCACCTTATATAGATTTTGTTTCGTTTTCTGGGCTAAAGGTTTCATTCTGTTTTAGAAGTTTACGTTCTCATATACTTAAATCAGCGCACATGTATTAAGGAGAGAGTGGCCAAGGATGTCCTTCGGCCTCAAAAAATCGTCAGATCCTGGCAGATCTGTGACAGTGTTTTATTATAAAAAATGTTTTAATGAAGTCCTATAAAATTGACACGCCAGCAGGCTAAAACCCAGTACATTTGTGAAATCCAAGTTTTTTTGACACATTTTTCACTATAGCTCCGAAACTATTTATCCGATACACAATTTCGTACTTTTACCTTTTAATAGCTGGTTAAAATTACTGTGATATCCTATGTATGTAATTTTTATTAAATCCCTTTAAATACAAACGCCAGAACACTAAAAATGCCTTTCCTTTTGTGAAATCCAAGTTTTTTAGGCACGTTTTTCGCTATAACTTCGAAACTATTTATTCTTCAAAAAATGCTCCGTTGTCGTGTTATACGTAAAAAAACGAAAATAACCGGTATTTTAAGTACGGCAGTTTTTTCTTCGCCAACCCTTATTTTAGGACTATTATGTGTGAAAGTGATAAGAAATCCGAAAAAGTGTAAAAGAACTTTAATAAGTTCTCATTTCCACTTCCCTAAAGTGAGGAAATATAGCAGAAATTTACAACCTAACTTCCAAGATGAATTTAGTTTTATGTTTTTATAATTTGTTATTTCCACTTTTCTAGCGTGGGAAAATTTATCAGAAGTTAACATTACTTATGAATAAGTATTATATTAATCCTGATTTAGTATAATATTAATTCAACATTGATTTTATATTTTCTTAATTTCACACAACTAACTTCTTAGTTCTCATTTTAATATGAGAAGGTGTAATAAAAATTAATGTTGGAATGAATGGATTTAGAGTTTCTGAGTAAATATCGGAGAAAAATTTACTCCTCAAAAAGTAGCGAATAAGACATCGAAATTAATCGGAAATAGGTTAGAATCGATAAAAGGTATTCTGGTCGCGTGAAGTGGTGGAGCGCCTTGTCGATACAGATACCAATTGAAGCGCTACCTGAGGATAGTTAATTTACAAGAAATTTACACGCTATTATGAACGTTACAATCACATTTACTAAATGTTTTTTTTTTTTGCTGCTATAAATTTCAATAAATATAAAATAAAAAAAAATGTATAAACCAATAAATACAATCACCAAAAACCATTTCAGAGAAGTCATGATCATGTCAGAACATGCAGCATGAGAGGTTGTTCCTTGTGAAACATATTGCGCAAGGTAGATCATTTTTCTAAGGCATTCTCATTAGTCATTTATTGCGCAATACGCTCTCACAAGATCGAAATACTCAACATCATCGTCAACTGCTGCCAGTAGCCAGGTAGTGGGTATGCTGACCCAATGGCCTTGCTCCGACTTCCCATGACTGAGGGAAGTGGGTGGACGTGGGCAGAGGAACTGGGCGTTCGATTACATCGCGCGCAGGAAACCTGCCTGAGGAAGTGCCTAATATGTTATGAAGGGTCCTTCATGAGCGATTCTACAACTCCATTCATCTTTGAGTCTGTTATAACATATGGTTCAACGAAGGAAACACACTTTTATAATTCTTTATTTTTTATATTAATTTATTGAAATTTAAAACTGTACAAATATATACATCAAGTAAATATTTTGATAACGATTACAATAACATGTCATTACAATAGCACTGATATAACAAAAAAATGATAATCGGATGCCTGACACCAACCCTTACCCGTGCCCAGAATACCTTTTATCGATTCTAACCATGTTTCGATTTATTTCGATGTTCTAGTCGCTACTTGTTGAGGGGAAAGGTTATTCTCCTACATTTACGGAGAAACTCAAAATCCCTGCTCAAAGTAATATTAACTTCAGTTTACCTTCTAGTATTAAAACGAGAAATAAGAAAATAATGAAGTAGAAATAAGAAAATATCAAAATATAAGACATTAAATCAATTTTGAATTAATATTGATTGAATCAAGAATAAATATAAAGCTAAACCAGTAATGTTAATTCCTAATAAACTTTCTGTTAGGGAAGTGAAAATAACAAATTAAAAATATATAAAAGACAGAATCCTTAAGTAGGTATTTATTTGGCATAACTCTTATTTTTTCAACATTTGTAGCTACATGTTTCAGAGACATTGCTCTATCATCAGGCAACTAAATTTTTTTTAAAACACAATAATCTATAGCATTACACGAATAGCTTTACAATTATATAATAATGTGGCATTTACCTCTTAATCTGTGATTATTTTCACATTGTCTCCATGTTATAAGCCATTATATAATATAAGACAGAATCCTAGTTGAAAGTGATGATGACAATTTCTGCTATATTTTCTCAAGGGAAGTGGAAATAAGAAAACATGAAACCTGTTATATACTTTCTCACATTTATTTTTAGATCGATATGTTTTATTTAATTAATAATACAATCTGTCTCACTTTAAGGCAATTAGTAATATGAACGACAAAGAATCCATTCACAAAATGTGTATACTGAAATCTTATCACTTAAATTGAAAAAAACAAATAAAAATATATAAAACACCAAAGCCGTGTACAAATTAATCTTCTTAAGTTTTGTAACACTTTTACTCATTAGATAAGATGAAATAAGAAAACATGAATTGATAAAACACTTAATCCTCGTGTTGTTAACTTCTGTTTCACCTATTTACATTTAAGAAGACTAAATATCAATATAACACACTGAACAACACAATCCAAGTGATTGTTTACATGTGACGTTATAGGAATGAACTATCGATAAATGTTAACTCGAAGTGAAGCGTAAGGATCGAACTGGTCGGTGTAGCGCGGGTCAAGCCAGTTTGGTGGTGTCAGGCATCCGAACCTTTACTAAAAAATTTACAATAGGAGATCTATAGACCATCTTCTTTTCAGACACCTCGATTTATTGGGAATGGAGTGGGAAGCAAGTTGAGAAACTAGTGGATTTGAGTGATTATGGAGCTTACTATGAAAGGATAGGTATCAATTTTGGGCTAAATCAGCAACATATGGAACATTAAGATCTTTATGGATAAGTTTATTGGTGAAAAAAAGTAACGAGCATTTAAGATTTTTCGGATTTTGGATTGTACGGATTGGATAAGAGATGAATTGGATGGTTTAGTGGAGCCCCAAAGCTCAACTTCGTACGTCCAAAAAGGTCTAATCATAGTCATGTAAATGTCTTTTGTAATTCATTGGGAGCTTTGAATGTTTGTCTAGTAAATGTTGAAGAAGTCGAAAACGACGAGTAGTTTTCTGTCGTTTTAGTCTTGTATGTGGATTCCAAGTTAAACGTTTGTTCAAGTGGAGTCCTAGGTAGCGGATCTGTTCAACAGGGATTAGTGGAATGTCATTAAAGGATACTGTAGGACAGGAGGTCGCAGATTTACGACGAAATATAACTTTTAATATAATAATTATATTAAAAGTTATATTGTAATTATTACAATACATTTTAACTATGAAAAACTTGTGTTTCAAGGGGTCACCTGTGGTGTAGTGGTTAGCATAGCAACCTACTAAACCCAAGATCGCGGGTTCGCAGCCCGGCAGATGACAGGATTTTTTAAAGGGAGTAAAATATCCTTAGCTATGCCGTCCTTCGGAAGGGACGTAAAATGGGGGTCCCGAGCCTGTGCGATGTCAGGTGCTCGTTAAAGATCCCTATCCTAATTATACCTGGATAGGCAAAATTTAGGACTCCCACCTTAGCATCGTCCGATTAGCCATGGCAGCAAAAAGTGACGTTAAACGAAATAAACAAACAAACTTGTGCTTCATAGAATTCTCTGGTTAATCGGACCTTTTGGTCGTTCCGGACTACTTCCTGATCCCTTAGAGGTCAAAGAGGTTCTATTGTACTTACATGCTAAATAAACAAAAGTGATTAAATACAAATTAGTTTTATAAAAGATAAAATAGCATATGAATAATAGTCATATTAATATATTATCATAAATTAGCTTAGCCCTTTAGTGAGGTTCTGCTATATTGATACTCTCTAATTTCCATTTCTCTAATGTCAGATGTAAATGGAATCAGGATTAGTTTCAATATGGATTCAATACTTTTTCTTCAACTACTTCATCATGAATTTTGCTCATTTCCTCTTTAATTTACTCCGGTCTTTTATTTCGTTAATCGTTCCTTTTGATATAGAGTTGAAAACTCCTTGCTATAATAAAAGCCCTCCCGGATTAGAGTTTCACAAGGCTCTGTACTTTATCCTATCCTCTATTCCATTTACACAGCAAATGTAATTGGCACTCGTTACCCACGCGTCGAAATATCGCGACGATATTGGGATCCACAGCTTCTCGATAAGCACTAAAAATAGGGTTGGGCGATAGTCGATGGTTACTTCTGTTCCTCCGCTAAAAACCTAGAAATCATTATTGACCAAAACCTTTCCTGGAAGCCTCAAATCGCTCAAATAGACCGTAAATCAATAGGAATCCTCAAATTATTTCATCGTTCCCGCCATTCTCTTCCTCAATCCACACGAAAACTTCTAGTTTCCTCATTCATTTTTCCTCAGTTTGACTACGGGTGTCTGGTGTATGGGGGCCTCTCGATGGGGCTCCGGGACAGATTACAACGTATCATGAACAGTTTTATCAGATTTGTATTCGGAGCCCCGAGACGTTCCCATGTATCTCACCTCTACACTGCCCTGGAGTGGCTCAATCCATCCTCCCGTACACAATATTTCCTGGGCACCTTCCTGTACCATGCCATTAATAACCATTGCCCACCCTACATCTGTAACCTATTGATATTCAAGTCTTCCGTCCACTCCCAACTCACAACAAGATCACGTTCCTCTGACCTATATACTCCTTTCCACCGAACAGCATTATACCAACACTCCTTCCTAGCTCGATCCACCACCCTCTGGAACTCGATCCCTCCTGAATAAGACATGCTTCTTCCTTAAACTCAATCAAAACTCTTCTATTCCGATATCTCCTTAAATCCCAGTTACAGCCCGCCAATATGAGTGATAATTGAAAGTCAGTTAATCAAATTAAGCATATCCGATGCCGATGAGTTTGCTTCAATGAATATATCATTATATAAATTTAAATTCGTTTCTCCAGCAATTGTTTATGTTTTTGTTTTTTTCTCTTATAAATTATTGTTATTATTTCTTTCCTTTTTCTTCTAACTGATAAAGTGCTATTATCAATTGTATATATATTACCTTTTAGATTATTTGTAAATATTTTGTCGTATTATCATTCAAATAGGTCTTATTATTTTTCTTCTCTATATATCTTTTCCTTTCTTTTCACTATATTTATTATATTTTATTTATTTACTTTTTTTTTATATATTTCTTTTTATTTCTGAACGCATTGTAATTATTCTATTAGCATATTGTTATTATTATTTTTTTTTGTCCTACTTTTTTTTTTTTTTTTTTTTTTTTTTTCTCTCTCTTCTTTTCTCATGTATATATTTATCACAAAGTTCTATTTTCAATTGTATATTCATACATTACCTTTTATACATATTATTATATTCGTTTCAAATTAAGATAGCCAGACTATTGTACTACTTATTATACATTTCTGTTATTCTTAGGGGACAATAGGTCCCAGAATAAAGATTTTTTTTTTCATTTCATTTTTCATTTCATTTCATATATAGATGGGTCATGCCTATCAATGGTCACTATCGATAGTGCCTGCTATTAATGGATCTTTTTTACCCTCAAGTTTTGAAACTCTCGGAATTATGCTGATCTGCCTCTGTCCAGTGTCGAGTTTTTTTTTTTTAATGTAATTCGGAATTCCTAAAACTGAAGGGTTCTCACAAAGATTAATGCAGAAATGCAAGTTTTTCTTTCGGGAAACATGTGGCTCAAGGAGCACACATGACTCTTGAAATTAACTATTTCGTTATTTTTCTTTTCTAAAGATTTGATTTGTTCAATTATATTGTAACCATGTAAAATGTAAATACTTTTTTAAAATTCAAATAAATTAGTTTTTTTTCTCATCTTTATGTTATAATTTTATAATTTATAATCCTGCAAATTTCAAATAGTAAGTAGATAATTGAATTTAATTAAATTAGTTCTGATTAGTTAGTGAAATTCTTTATTGAATAGCTTTGGAAAAAAAAAGGGAAGCAATTATCGAAAAACTATCGATAGCAATCGATAGTTCTCAACCGATAGTACCGGCCTATCATAGTGCTAACTATCGACTATCACCCAACCCTACTACAAAAGCCCTTCATACAAGCGGTGGCTCAACAAATTACAGATTCCCTTTCCAGTTTAGGTATTTGATTAAACAGTCCTAAAACTGACGCCATAGATTTCTCGTTTTCCCGTCACTCCCAAAGGAAAAAGATCCTGCCAAAGCTTAATAATACCGAAATTCCTATTGCGTCATCTATTAACTACCTTGGTGTTCGGCTCGATCGGCACCTAACCTTTTCCAGTTATTTCCGTCATCGTCTAAACTTCACTCGTCAAATATTCATTACTTCGTCCTTCGTCGTAGACTTCTTCATGCAGCTCATCTATTTCGACAATTAGTCCGAAATACCATCAATAAAATAAACAGACTCTAAAACAGAACACTAATGACTATACGAAGACAGTCCTCTTGGCTTACAGACAGACTAACTGATTTTGCATCCAGATTTAATTTGGAAAACCCTGTTCACTACTTAAAACGTCGTCACATCAAATTTCACGACATGCTTCCTACCCTGACCAGCCCTCTTTTTTCTTCCATGAATCCTCCCTCAAAGCCAACCAACTGGAATGGAAGGAGAAATTCCCGTCTTTAAACTCTTTTTTAATTTCTGTATAATTATTTATTTATTACTTTTTCTTTTCTTTCTGTTTTATTATTTATCCACTATTTTTTCCCTTTGTTACTACCTTAATCTGACAAGGGGAGGACACACTCAGTCTCTCACGGATCTTGTTGGCAATTTTTTTGGAGGTTTCTGGTCAAAAAATATTAGACACGTATTTTTCCGTTCCGACCAATGGGCCCTAGAAGCCGAGAAAAAAATAAAATAGCATTAAACTAATTTATTTTTTATCTCGAGTTTAAAAAATGATACCGACATGATTTTTGCACCAAGATTTTCAGTTTTGATTGCGAATTAAAGGAAAAATACAGTCGCTCCATAGATTTTGGTTTAGGTTAGTTAAATTCTAAAAAAACGATTAGTTTTTCAGCAAACTACCTTTATAGATTTTTTCACATAAAAATCGAGGTCAGATTCTAATTCAGCACCCTCAAAAACATTAAAAAACGGTTATTCAACAAAATCAAAAAATATCATTTTTTTCACCCTCTTCCAGGAAAATGAAATTTTAAAACCGATTACTGATTACATAGCTTCAAATCGTCATTACTTTGTCATGCAATTCACTGGTTGGTATCGCTGGAAAGAGGAGGGTCTCAGCTTTCTTTTGATGTTTATAAATGTAAAATTCGATGAACAAAAACCTATAAAAAAAATTGGAAAATCCGAAAAACATTTTGATTTTTAACTTGAGTTTGAAACCAGATAGGATGATGAAACCAAATACATTTCAAGCGTAGTACCACCCTATATTTTGTGTAAAAAAATAAATTTGATACGTTAAACCGTCTAAGCGTAATTCATGTTTTTATCAATTTAAACAAAAGTTGCCTACCATTTGGTCAGGCAAACTTTGAAGCTTACAAACTTTTATTTTTCTATTTGGATGAAATTTCGTATTTAAGGGTTCTCTTGAATGCTGAATTCGAAACCGATATCGCTTCTTGTGAAAAAATTATATTGAATATACTTCATTGGAAAATATATATATATATATAATTATAATTATTAATATACATGATTTTTTTTTTTTTTTTTTTTTTATTGATATCTATATATATACATACGTTTCCTGAGTTTTGAGGGTGTTGAGATGGAATTCTAGGGCTAAAAGAATTTTCTATCACATTTTACAGTGTAAAAGCTAAAATTTTCAAGTGAAGTATATTCACAAGAAGTGATATCGGATTCGAATTCAGCATTCAAGAGAACCCTTAAATACGAAATTTCATCCAAATAGAAAAATAAAAGTTTGTAAGCTTCAAAGTTTGCCTGACCAAATTAATGGTAGGCAACTTTTGTTTAAATTGATAAAAACATGAATTACGCTTAGACGGTTTAACTTATCAACTTTATTTTTTACACAAAATATAGGGTGGTACTACGCTTGAAATGTATTTGGTTTCATCATCCTACCTGGTTTCAAACTCAAGTTAAAAATCAAAATGTTTTTCGGATTTTCAATTTTTTTAATAGGTTTTTGTTCATCGAATTTTACATTTATATACATCAAAAGAAAGCTGATATCCTCCTCTCTCTAGCGATACCACCAGTGAATTGCATGACAAAGTAATGACGATTTAAAGGTATGTAACCAATAATCGGTTTTAAAATTTCATTTTCCTGGAAGAGGGTGAAAAAAATGATATTTTTTGATTTTGTTGAATAACCGGTTTTTAATGTTTTTGAGGGTGCTGAATTAGAATCTGACCTCAATTTTTTGTGTGAGAAAATCTATAGAGGTAGTTTGCTTGAAAAACTAATCATTTTTTTAGAATTTAATTAACCTAAACCAAAATCTATGGAGCGACTGTATTTTTCCTTTAATTCGCAATCAAAACTGAAAATCTTGGTGCAAGAATCATGTCATCATTTTTTAAACTCGAGATAAAAAATAAATTAGTTTAATGCTATTTTATTTTTTTTTTTCTCGGCTTCTAGGGCCCATTGGTCGGAACGGCAAAATACGTGTCTAATATTTTTTGACCAGAAACCTCCAAAAAAATTGCCAACAAGATCCGTGATAGACTGAGTGTGTCCTCCCCTTGTGAGTGTAATTTTGCTCTTTAGTTGGAACATTGTTTAACTAACCCTCAATCACATTAAAACATCCAAAAGGATGATATTTTGTAAAACTATGTTTAGATACATTATATTTTAAAAATATATGTATCAAAGTACTATTTTTAAAAAATCAAGATCTTTTGGAGTAATAAAAGTATTTTAGGGGAGGGAGGGAGGGAGTGGTTGGATGCCGTTACTTAATATTTTCATATTCGTATCCACTGATATCTATTTAAAACTCAATACTTAAAATATACTCTACGTACTATTATAAAGACTTTTAAGAAAAACCCACATACACAAACTACATTCATTTCAATCACAAGTCATGCGACTAATTACAGGATCACCATGGTCCGTAAGTAATAGAACACTGCATACAGACCTACACATACCCACTGTAATGCACCACATCAAAACAAAATACAGAAGATTTCACGGCAAACATGATAATCATCCCAAGAAATAACCTGAAATAATACCAAGAGGAAGTACAAACAGATAACAGTCTTCTTTTTTTTTTTTTTTTTTTTTTTTTTTTTTTTTTTTTTTTTTTTTTTCATGGCATTCACTGATTGTCAGGAGCTTGAAGAGTGTAAATTGAAAAATAAAGTTTAAAAAAATGATTTTACGATTTTATTTGTCTGCAGCAATTTCAACTACCAGGCAATACTGTACTGGTTTTTGGCCAACTTTTACGAAAGGAGATTTTGTCGGAACCACACTCAATATAGTGTGTGATTTGCTAACTGTTGATCTGCTTTGCGCAATAGGTTTCACAGGGAACGCGTTCATTCATGATGCACAATGTGACGTCACCAAGGTATTTTCATTGAAAATGTTAGTCATGTATTTCACAATACTTCTTATCTCGGTCCACTAATTAATAATTAATATCTTTAGCACTTCAACTTATGAAGGTTGTTGGGACCCTGCACTTGGTGAGAATGTACTGTTTCTTGATGAAATTATTGCCACCTCTATAGGAATTATATTATTATACTACTAGTTTCAAATGTCAAAACATACAAAATTTTCAACACATCAGCACTATATTACATGGATTATATACAGGGTGAGTATCTCTTAGTGCATAAAAAAAAAATGGGTGAAACTACATCAAACATGTAGCAAATTTCCGCAGATCTTACCTTTCTATTCCAATCCATTGCAAATATATAATAAAACAAAGACTTTTTTGAGGCAATCACGTTTTTTTCTATAAAAGCTGTAATATCTCCATTTTGTTTAAATATTTTTCAATTTTTGACCACATTTTCGGATTCAGCATTAAATTTTCTTCAATAGTTGAGTACCTGTAACCTTGAATTTCACAAACTTGGTATCAAAGAACAGCTTGATCTTCACCTTATTTGGGAAAGTCACAATGTCTTATATTACTTTAACGCTCACCGTTTTTTGAAAAAACTATCTACAAAACGTCAAATCTCACAAAAACTTGCAAATTTAATAAGTTTTCGAATGATATGTTAAACGTAATGATTTTATTTCGATTTCATGGAGGAATTTACTTTTGAAACCGAAAAAACGTGGTGTTCTCATTTGGCATACAAATCAGTTACTTGTATAAAATCTTCATTGGATTAAAAAGCAAAGAAAAAAATTATTGTTTAATAGAAAATAAAGGAGAACTGTCAATAAAGCGACACCAGATAAGAGGATCTTATGTTATTACATTTATTTATTTATTACTATAATATAGGATTTTATTTTATTAACTTTTCAATGTAAGGTTTAAAACTCAATGATAATGAACATGAACCATAATTTGCTATTAGCTTCTGAGTGCAGATTGTGTTTAAGAAGACTACTTTTTGAGGAGAATATCAAGCTGTTCTTTAGATGCCAAGTTTGCAAAATTCAAGGTTACAGGTACTCATCTATTATAGAAAATTTAATGCTAAATCCGAAAATGTGGTCAAAATTGGAAAATATTTAAGCAAAATGGAGATATTAAAGCTTTTATAGAAAAAAACGTGATTTTCTCAAAAATGTCTTTGTTTTATCATATATTTGCAATGGATTGGAATAGAAAGGTAAGATCTGTGGCATTTTGCTGCATGTTTGATGAAGTTTCACCTAATCTTTTTTTTTATACACTAAGAGATACTCACCCTGTATACTAAAGTTTTATAAAATATAAGACATAAAATCAAATATTGGTACTCACCTAAGGAGATCTAACAGATATCTTATATATATCCATCGTGGAAGAGGGGAGGGGGCAGGTAGGTTAAATTTTTGGGGTTTACCGTGAGATTTCTCTAATGACTCATTGGATTTTTCCGTTCCTATTGGAAACAAATTTAAAATGGGACTATAAAAAATGTTTATCTGGTCATTTAAACAAAAATCTGGAACGGTTTTAAACGTTTTATTATTTCTATAAATATTTTATAAATACTTAATTTTAGGCTATTTTCTACTTTATATATTATTTTTACTCCCGAGTCTTTATTAAATTTATGGTTATTTTCATTATTTAGATGGATAGTGTAAAAATTATTGTATGCTCTTTTACTCTTTGATTTATCGATTGTCCAGTTTTTCCCCATGTAAATAATCAAATATATCCGCGATGGATATAAGAATGCGAACGAGTTAAAAATATTTAATTGGCTTTCCATGACCTAAAAACAGTATTTGATTCTGTGCCTAGGTATGAAGTATGGAATGCTCTTGCCACGAAGAATGTACCAGCAGACTAACTGCAGGCAATAAAATAAAAACGAGTCATTAGGATTTGTGGCAGAGAATCCAAACCGTTTTATCTTGACTGAGGAGTCAGACAATGAGACAGCCACAGCCCTCTCTTATTCATCACTCTAATGGATGAAGCGCGCAAGATAAGCAAGAGCAGAACACCATGGACTGCAATAGGTAAATGGAAAATGCGGACAGTACTCGTCCGCCTAATTTCGTATTCGAAAGAAAAGCTGCAGGCAATGTTGGGATGGGAAGAGGTGCTACTACGGAAAGGAATGTCCATCAACAATTCAAAAAGCAAAATCCTTATTCTCTCACAGATTGAAGATGAATATATTGAAATATTTTGTAACGGGGAGCATAACTAATTGGAAAACAAAAAAAAAAAAAAGATATGAAACAAAATATATTTAAGCTTTGTAGGTGTTATTCAATCGAACATTTGCCGAGTTTCCTTATCAGAAATCTAAAGAATATTTATATAACATTCGTCTATAGTACAAATCGTTTACGAGCTATGTTGGTTTGAATGAAGAAATCAGTGCTACCTATTCTAACATAATATTTTTCCCCCAGGTAGCAGGAAAATTTCTCCCGTTTCCCCCCCATCCATTTTAGAAATTTCTAGAAATTACAAATGACAAATGTTGCTTTTAAAATTTAATAATGAGACATTAAGTTTGTACATGTCTTTATGTCTTAATTAGAAATTAAGATACAATTCGTATATTTAATGTAACTTATGTGATTTGATATAATAAAAATAAATACTTTAAAAATAAGAAGTATTGATTATAGCCAACATCTAAGCTACTGGGGCGAATCGACATTTTTTAATTGAAAAATGTGCGGTAAAAAATGGCAAAACTATTTGATTATGAACTTTTATTGGCAAATTGATGATTATAACAAAACTTATTTTATTTTTATTTTTTTTTAGTCCTCTGGTAATGAAAAAGTCAAGTAAGTCTGGTGTTTTAAATTCGTACAGCAAATTCACTGGTTGACAAATTTTATTTGACAGGTGTGAATAAATATAGTGTCAAAAAAAAAAAAAAAATTTTTTAATAGAACTTTTATTAAGTAATTATTACAATCTGCCACAAATGTGGGCAATAAGTAATATAGATGACTTCATGATTAAATTCAAACATTATATACAAATAGAAAAAAAAATATATGTACCTATATATAAAATTAAAAAAATAAAAAGTTAACAGAAAGAATTTCCTATACAAAAACAATATACATATAAATAAAATGAAATACTAAAATAATACAATGAACATTGAGTAAGTAAAAATAAATAAATAATAAAAATAAAAATAAAGATAAATTAAATTAAATTAAAACTAAATTCATACTTTATTTACAATACACACTCATCCTAGGGATCTCCCAACCAACCTTGCCCCTCCACTTGGAAGGACAGGCAAGGCACAGAGAGGTCCCAGCTCTTCTCTCTCAGCTGCGTCACTGGTGTTAAAGAAAACCCAGTGGAGGCTGAGTGAAAGCGCAATGTACAGTCACTCAGGGCATGAGTAAAGAAGCTGGCCAGTGCCAGAATAACAAAACTAAAGCGACAAATTGATCAACGAAAGAAAAGCTGCAACAGGCAATGTTGGAATGGGAATAGGAGCTACTACGGAAAAGAATGTCCATCAGCAATTCAAAAAATAAAATCCTAATTCTCACACGGTATGATGAAGAACATATTGAAATACTTTACAACGGGGAGATCCTAGATGTAGTAAACGAGTATAACTACTTGACAACCATAATAAATAGATCTGGCAGAATTGACCAAAAAATAGCCAATAGAATTTCAAAAGCGAACCAAGTTTACTACCAGATCAATAACAGCATTATTGTTGACCGTGAAGTAGGGGAAAATTTCAAAAAGCATATAAAATTTGGTAAGGAGGGAAGCAATATATAACTTAATCTTGTGCATAATCCTATTTAGGGATGTAAACACTGATAAATGTATATATAGGGGATTAATACAGTAATAAAGTCAATCTTTACCCAGCACTTGTGAGTATTATTTCGTTCCTTATATTCTTTTTTTTTTTTATTGTTTTCCTCTGAAGAAACATAACTTATATACAAGGCTATATGCCTTCCGATCCTAACATATGGTGGCGAGAGCTGGGAAATGCTAAATTAAGCATGTCAGCTGCATCACTGGAAGAACTAAGTGAGATTGTATTAGGAACGAAAGGATCAGAGAACGGTTAGACGTGCCTACATTAAAGGAAACCATCTAAAAGAGACAACTTAAATGGTTTGGACATGTCTGCGGTATGGAAGAAGTGAAACCAGAAAGGCCATGGAAGCAAGACCACGAGGCCGCCCAAGGATCTCCTATCATACAATACATCCAGAGGATTGGGGGCAAAAACATAAAAACCCTCGCCGAAATGAAGTTGCTGTGCAGAGACCGAGAGGACTGGTGGCGCTGGATCGAGGCCCCTCTAGGTCATTAATGGCTCGAAGAGGAAGAGGAAGAAGAGTTGGTAGACCAAATGGGGAAGAGATTATAAAGAAACTCTTTCGGAAAACGAACTGCATTATCAGTGCATAAAACACAAGGTGCACGAATCATATTTTTACACACAGCATCAAAAAGTAAAGTATCGACATTCTGATTTGGTAATTAGTATTATTTGGCAAAAATAATTTTATTGTTTTCATCTGATTGGATTTTAATTTCTAGCCTTAAAAGTATGCTAAACCTCGGTTCTGCTATTCAACATTGCACATCTAAATTTTTCTTATTGTAAATTTTATTATTCCGAAACCTTCCTAGAACTATGTAAACGATGTATTTGAAATTTGGTACAGATGAGTTCATTAGTGTTACCATTTTAAACTCTATTGCGAAATGGTGCTAACCACATATTGATTGATTTTCAAATTTCACTTGGGTCTACAAGTCGCACCAAATATTTAAATCTTTTTAATAATGTAATTGAATATAACATACAATTGCTAGTGTAAGTCATAGAGTATTGGATAATTTACTGATATTCAATACTCTTTGTATTGATACAATATTTGATATTGTATTGATTTTCGATACTGTATGGTGTAACCTCTCATGTAGGTTTAAACTTCACTGTTATCTAAATATAACCGTTTTATTAATAAACCTACCTTATACTATGAAGATGATGTGGTTTAAATTTGGTACAGATAGGTTCTATAGTTTTCTTGTTTAGTGATCACAAATAAAAAATGGCTTGTCCGTTTATATAATAATGGGGTGTATAAAAAAAATTACCGTTTTTACAACAGATATTTGTATTATTATTTCTTTGATATAAAATACAATTAATACTCAAAGTATAGTCAATTGTTATCTACCGTCATAACCCATCTGCTAGCCAATTGCTCGATGCCACGCTGATACCATTCCTTGGGATAACTGTCAAAGAACTCTTGGACAGCGTTTTCAACTTCCGCAAAATTATCAAATTTCTTCCCTTGAAGAAAATAGTCCATGGATCGAAACAAGTAGTAATTTAAAGGTGCGAGGTCTGGGCTTTATGGTGGATGAGGCAGGAGTATAAAACCGTGAAGTTCTGTGAACTTTTCAGTTGATTGTTGAGGAGTAAGTTCGTGAGGGACCAGTCTACAGGTCTTTTTCACCTTTCCCATGGAGAGAAGGTGGCAACTAATCTTTCGACAAACCACACTCCCTGGCAAGTTCGCTAGTACTTGTGGACGGATTTGACTCAACAGCTTCCTTCAGAACCTCATCAATATCTGTAAAAGCCCGATAATTTACTATCTTATTTTCTTTTTAAATTATTCTCATCTCCTATAGTGAAAAACAAATTATGTTATACTTTATTATAAACACAATATTGTAAATAGCTATAAATATTTCGTTACATTTAGTTACTTCATATAAGTAATGGTTCAAGTTATGTATTATTATGTGTATATTATGGGTATGAAGTTTTAGGTAAATTACGACAGTTGTTAATAAAAACAAAAGAAAACATATGAGCGTCGCCAGCGGTAGTAGCAAATTGTAGTCTGGGCCAGACCTCCCTGGAAGAAGCAGTTACACACCAATATCACCAATATTCATCTTCAAGACTCACCGGCAGGCTGTTTTTTTTATTCACCCCTGCCCATGGAATGATGAAGCAACTCATCGTATGGATTGAAGATTTTACCAAGGACCCTCAAGTATGGTAACATTCACGTAACTTGAACCAATAAAAAAACAAAAACAAAAAGGGGACATTTAAATTTTTTTTGTACATATTTTAATTTATTTTATTTTATAATCACTATATGGGATTTTTTTTATTTTTTATTATTATTATTAGGAGAAACCTTTTTTTTTATTTGTTTATTTCTAGTTTTACACTTAAATTTCTCACCACGATATTTTTTATGTATATATGTATTTATATACTCACTCATTCAAAAAATATAACATTTTATTTTGGTGTTCATTTATAGTTTCAATTTTCTTTTTTTTCTTGTTTTTTTATGTCATTAAGTCTTTTCAGGTTTCCCAATCTTTAAAACTAATGTTTGGGCATTTTTTCTGAGTAATTTTTTACCAGCATTCATTGGGGTTGGGAACTGTTTTTTTCCAAAAGTGAAAAGCCCCCCTCCCCAACAAGATCCATTAATGGCCGCCCGGAGCCCTTCTTCCTTTCCAACGTCGTATCTCCACTTCTAAATTTTTCAAACCAACGCCGCGCAGTGCGCTCTTCAAGGACACCTTCCCCTTCATATTTAATAATTTCACGAGTTGCTTCAGCGGCTATGAAATTTTTTTTCCAGTAATTTCTTAAAATTACGAGAATTTTGTAAGACACTGTCATGTTTCTTCTTTGTAATAAATAACTAAACTTTTTGAAGAAGTCCAGTGTTAAAAACAAGCTTAGAGAATGCTCTAAATGGATTAAGTATTGGTAAATAATAAATAGCATTAAGATATTTACAGACTTTTGAACTCTGGAATTTAATAAAACAGTCATTTTTTTTTTTTAATATATATACGTTATATTAGTATAGATATGTAATATACAAATATAGCTTTATTTTATTTTTTATGGGATGTATTTTTTAATACAATTGTAAATTTCACTAAACAGTTGAATATGTATTTGCAAATCTAGTAAAACGTTATCAAATACTATTTAATTATAATCTAAATTTTTGATGGGAGGAAAGTTGAATTATCTAGTTATTCTACTCGAGAAGATGAAAGGAGTTGGAGCAGAAACTAGTCAAGTTAAGCTATCTAGTTTTAGAACTTAAAGTCTTCCGGTGGGATTACATTTACTCAGCTGTTTCCACTTAGCTGCGAAGGTTATGCAAAAGCAAATTCAGAACAGATTACATTATGCGGTTTATAAAAAGAGGAAAAACCTTAGCTCGACTTCAAAGAAATATAAAAATTATAAAGTTGATTATGAAGCAAACTCAAACACAAGATTAAGAATACGTTCAGGAGTATAACACGTGTTTTGCATTATTATTTATATTTTTATTATACTTATTAAATTAAGATGTGATTAATGAGTAAAATATCAAGCGTTGTGAAATACAATAATATGTGTTATAATATATTTTAGTCGACCAGTAAGTAGACCAGTAGACCAATACTTTTTTTTTAATTTTTTGTATACATTTATTGAAATTTACAACTGTACAAAATATATACATCAAGTAAATGTATTAACGACGATCACAATAACATGTTAAAACTTGAATAGAACTACTCATCAGTAGCACTTTATTAAAACTTCTACACTAGAAGGTATCTAGGCCATCTTCGTTTCAGACGCTTCGGAGGATTATCGGAATGGAGTGGAAAGCAAGTTTAGAAACTAACGGATTTGAGTGGTTATAGAGCTTACTATGAAAGGATAGACATCTGGTGTGGGCTAAAACAGCAACATATGAAACATTATGGATAAGTTTATTGGTGGCAAAGTAAGGAGCATTGAGGATTTTTCTAAGGATTTTGGATTGTAAGGATGAAATACGAGATGAATTGAATGGTTTAATGGAGCCCCAAAGCTCAACTCCGTACGTCCAAATAGGTCTAATCACAGTCATGTAAATGGGTCTCTTGTAATTAATAGTGAGCTTTGAACGTTTGTCTAGTAAATGTTGAAGTAGTCTGTAACGACGCACAGTGCGGCCGCCAATGGATATAAGTCTAAAAAGCGATTATTTTTTCCAACTAGGTTTCCTTTAGTAATCCTTTCATAGTGACCTCAATGATACGGAATTGTAGCTTTTAAACCCATATTACAAAAGCAAAGGATAGAAATCATGTTTGAACAATTGGCAGATCGCTTATCTGTCTCATCGATACAATTTCAATTTATTTGGCCCTTATTTACTGTTAAGTACACATCAACGTCACTTGAAGTTTTAGAATGGCAGGCATCGAAGAAGGTGAGTAATAACCATTTTTTCATTAATACCTTAGAATAATGTTTTTCCTTAATACCATTAAATAACATTTTTTCTGTAATATATTTATAACATTTAAAAAAAACAACTTCAAATCGACATATTTCAATTTCGACCCAAAACATTCTTAGTTTTTGAAATATTTTGATTTAATAACAAATATACATCATGAATAAAAAAACATTCCTGCTTTGAACTGCTTTGAACTGTTCTCTGTTTATTTATTTCAGAAAACCTAGACCTGAAAAACATTGATGTAATTAATATTTTATATGTGTGTATATATATATTAATATTTTAATATCTTCGGACCCTTTAATATGCAAGCAGGAAAGCAAGCCACTCAAATTCAAAGCACAATCTTTTGGGCGATGACGAATATTCTATGGATTCACTTCAATCTCACCTACATCATCTGATGAGAGTATGCCAACGAGCAGTGACTCAATATAATTTTCAGATGTACCTTAATCAATTCATGTATTGTTAATTTTATTGTTGTGATATTAGTTATTATTTTTTAAGTCTAAAAAAACTTAATTTGCTTTCAAAGGTCTTTAATATACTGTTTTTTTAATGATCATCAGAGAGTTTTCTTTAAAAACCCGTTTTAAAGAAATTGAAATATGTCGAATTGATGTTGTTTTTAAAATGTTATAAAGATTTCATGAGTCTTTCCCGTCAAGAATGACTTTTGTCTACTTCGACCGTAAGAGCGCCGCACTGTGCGACGGTCAGTTTCTTGTCGTTTTTGTCTTGTGTGTGAAATCCAAGTGAGACTTTTGTTCAAGTGGAGTCCTAGGTAGCGAATCTGTTCAACAGGGATTAATGGAATATTATTACCAATTCTTGATTCTCGGTACAAAAACTTAGGTTTAAAAATAAATTTCTATCACCAATAATGATCCGTACCACGGATAAAAAAATCAATCCAAATCTAATAAAAAAACAACAATAATTAACCCAGAAATAAACTTATGAACAGCAAACAGCATTTATTTTCTATAATATATAAAATGTAAGTTAGTTACAGTTCTGCTAACAAATGAAAAATAATCGATTTTACGAATTCATATTTAAGAGAATGAAAACTTTAAATTTCATTTATTGCCCAAGGTATTGCAAATATTTTACTAAACACTGGAAGCACTCACTGATTTTGCCAGGAATATTCTTTCAATGGTGTATTAGGAATCGAAAACCAGTTTTATTATGTAATGAAATAAAAAATAATCATTAGATATTATGTTGTTATTTTATATTTTATAAGGAGATATTAAGTATATAAGGAAATTGATAAGCAACTATATCTCCCAATTATAACTTTATTTGTCCAAAATTATGCTACATGGCCATTTTGTGGGCGACGTTTCAAATATAAAGTTATGAAGATGGACAAGTAGATACTACAATATAATGTGTTATTTTAAGAAATAATTCTAATATTTTATCAATAAGAAACGATTTTTTATGATGGATGTATATAAGTGACGAGACTTTTTAGTCTAAATAAATTTTATCAAATATTTTGGTGTGTTAAGGTACACACAGGAGGGGCTTGAAAATGTGGCGTAAGCCATGAAACGTCGCCCACAAAATGGTCAAGTGGCATAATTTTTGACAAATAAAATTATAGTTGGGAGATACAATTGCTTATCAATTTCCTAATATGAAAAATAATCTTTTTTCTGGGATCATAAAAATCTCCAAAGAATAGTCATATACTATTAAATGGAGCTGATATCTGGCTGAATTGATTTTGTAAGTATTTCAGCTTCCGCAGTTTAAAAATACACTTCCTATTTCCTAGTTTTCCGATAGCAAATAAGAATCTTCAACCAATTGATGTTAGAAATTCTGAAGCAATCCTTTAATAAAGATGAGGATACTAAACAAGCAGTGTTGATAATAATATATATTTTTAATTTTTTTTTTTCCTAAGAAGCGACTTTCCTAAGAATCTGTGGAATAGAGAACCGACACATCCCTAGTATATTTATATGATGATATATATAAATTAGTTAAACAGATCTTATTTTTTTTTTTTTTTTTTTTTTGGGCCTTTATGACGTCCTTATGTACACCAACTTTGCCAAAAATGACGGGTTATCCTACAGGTTACAAACCTATTCTAGCTAGGGTAGGGAGGTCAGGATCCATTTTTTTGGTCCACCACTAAATAAATTTTATCCCTGTTTTAATCAAGTCCGTTAAAATACACACCCCAGAACGTTAAAAATCCCCCACTATTGTGAAATCAATGATTTTTGGCACGTTTCATTCTGATTTCAAAATTATTAGTTCTATCCAAAATTTCTTTTTTCATCGCAAAGCTAGTTAAATATACTATAAGAATATATATATATATTAAATTTTAACCAAAATCCGTAAAATACCAACCCTTGAACGCTGAAATACCCCGTATTGATGTGAAATCCAAGATTTGTTGGCACATTTTTATCTATAAATCCAAAACTATTAGTTCGATCCAAAATTTCTTAGTAATCTCAAAGCTGGTTAAATGTTCTATTATATCTTATACATGTAATTTATATTAAATCCCGTGAAACACCCTCGCTAGCACGCTAAATCGATGAATGTTTTGTTTTGGCAAAATATGATTATGAACAATTATGACATGTTCATATGTTCATATGGGCTGACGTATTCCCGTGTGTTTCACGGGATTTGATATAAATTACATATATAGAATCTAATAGAAAGTTTAACCAGATTTTAGGCGAAAAAAAAAAAACGGAATATTGCATCAGACAGCATCAGAGTTAGTTTTAGCAAAAATAGGCAAAAAAAAACTTGGATTTCAAAACAGTTCGCAGTTTTCAGCGTGCCAGCATGTGCATTTTAAGGAACTTGATTATAACTTCATATAAAGATGCTAATAAAAAGTTTAACCAATTTTAAGATGAAAAAACAAAAAAGTAATTTTGGATCAGACTAGTAGTTATAGTTGGAAGAGCACGACACACGTATTATCGCGGAGAAGGACAGACCCCAAGTTTTTCCAAGACCATAACTGTGGGAAAAATGGTCCGATTTCGGAGTTGTTTTTTTTATTTCGTAGGTACTAGTTCCAATTACAATCAATATACAAAGACTTTCTTCGAAAAATGCTTCGTTGTCGTTTTTTTGTTTGTAAACTATAAATCCGAAACTGATAGAATAGGTACGAATTATACCGGCGATAGACTACTTGTTATGTTTAACAGTAAACACTCTGATATCAGGCGATCGTCCGTCATTTGTTTTAAGAGATTGTGAATTTGAAATTAAATTGCATTCATTAAACATCTGTTGCGTTTAATGTTTCGATATATTATTCCATTGTCATTTAAATTGAAGATGAGTAAATAGATCCCATTTTTTTAAATTATCTTACAATCTTACAAAATTTCAGGTGAGTACGTAAAATTCAAGCATGATTCCCTGGTTTTTCCAGTGATACAAAATTCAGGTATAATTCCAGGTTTTCAAGTAATTCCAGTCTGGAGGCCACCCTGATGTACCAAAATATTCCTTTCATTCCTTCCTACCGTCGCCAGTCTTTCCTGGGAACCTTTCTCTTCCAAACCGTCCAATCCCAACGTCCAACTTACATTTCCGAACTCCTTTAACTCAAATTTTTAATTCTTACCCGCCAAACCAGTTCCCGTCAATCAGATTTGTATACTCTTGCTCATTACAGATCTTTCGTAATCCTATCCTGTTCTCTATGGAACTCCATCCCTCTCAAAATTTGTCATTCAATTACCCTTTCCACTTACAAATACCACTTCTTTAACCACCTACTATCCAGCCATATCCTGTCCTCCAAAAACAGTGAACAGCCACTTTTTAGTTTTATAAAACATGAATGAATTATATTCATGTAATCTTAATGTTTTTATAAAAAAAAAAAAAAAAAAAAAAAAAAAAAAAAAAATTTAAATTTTCTGTTACTTTTTATTAATATTTTTTTGTTTTTATTTTATTATTATTGTCTATTATTTTGTTATAAAAAAATATTATTTACTTTTAAGGCCCATGGTTGTAGATCATTTTTATCCGTCCCAGAATAATTAAAAATCTATTTTTCTTTCTTTTTTTTCCCCGATTTGGCTAGCAGAGGACCACGTGCCAATTTCAATTCTTTCTCCCTTGTTCTTTTCTTTTCTTCCAGTATGCTTTCATCTGTTCACCATGTTTCCTCTTTCTGTCCTCAGACCATTTTGCACCAGTCCTTTTCACTTTCCTGCCCTGGAATCCCTCCATTTTCAATACTTTTTGCCGAAAGTCTTCTCTATTATTTATTTCTTCTATTTATATATTGTTTTTTAATAAATCCCTTTTTACTTCATTGACCCAGCTTGTTGTCGATTTCTTACCCCACACATATATGAAAACCTTACTTGTCAATCTATCTCGCATTCGATATAAGTAAACAAAAAACATCAATCTTCTTTTTCTCATTACATCTGATATATTTTCTGCATTTTGATATATTTCAGCATTACTTCGTAATTTCCAACCTTCTACTGTGTTTTTTGGGCCTAATGTTTTACTCAGGATTCGCCTTTCTATTATTTCTAATTTACCTAAATTATAATTTAATAATAGACAATCACTTGCATATAGGCATTCTGGCTTCACTACTGTGTTGTAATGCCTTATTTTTGGAGAGGCATTTATTATTCTTATTATTAATAAAAATCATTTATTATTATTAAATAATATTGCGCTGTTACATAGGAGCTAAATACTTAACGATACTGTAACATGTATTATATCCATTATTCCTCAACATTACCTGATTTATATGTTTACAAGGTTTTGAATATTAATAAATAAGATAATTTTAGGAAATATAAATTGTTAACACAGTTAGATAAGTATTTACATTCCAAACTATATTGACCTTTCCGAGAATTTCGTAAGATGCTATCCGAGCCGTTTGGTCTCCTCCTATATCATTCAGCCTTGGTTCTTAAATATCCGATGTTTACAATAAACACAGCCTCCAAATGACATATAAACAAATTTAGAACTGATTTTAAATATTATTAGAACGATTTCACGGGGAAGATTACCCAAATAATATAGAAATGAAATGAAATGAAAAAATAAACCCTATTCTGGGACGTAATGTCCCCTAAGAATAATAAAAATGTATAATAGATAGTAAATAATTATGTATAATATGATAGAATAGAAAAAAAAATTATTCTGTGACATAATCTCTTAATCTACATAACATTACATAACACGAAGTAAAATCATAATTGGCCGAGAGCTTTAAAAAATAAAACAACAAAAATAAAATTGAATACAAATATGAACGAGAACAAAAACAGATCAAATAGAAAAAGAAAAACTATAAATAAAAAAAAAGAGAAAGAAAAAATAAATATACAATATAGAAGTTAATATTATAAACTGCAGGGAAAAAAAACAGAAAAATGATAATGAAAAAGAATAGATAAGAAAAAAAAATTATCTTTACAAAAAATTAAAACATTATCATAATCAAACTACAGTTTATGCTAATGTTTTATTTCTGACAGACTTTGTTATTAAATTATATGATTACATACATATTACATCCGTATAATTAGAGAGTGTTAGATTGGAGAGAAAGAAGATGTTTAAAGAAGAGTGTTTTAAATGTTCCAAGGGAAGAAGCATTACGAATACAGGGGTTAGGGAAATCCAAAGAATAAATGATCGAACAAGGAAGGAACAGTGGAATGCAACCTTGGCCAAAAGTGTTAAGCACCAACATTTTTTTCACCAAAAGTTTCAACAAAATAGTTCCCCTTAATGGGTTATTCCTCAATACTTGCTAGTTAATACTCTTAGAGAAACTTTTGGTGAGAAAATTGTTGGTGCCTAATACTTTTCGCCAAGGCTGTACTTCTGTGAGATGGGGTATAGAGATCGGAAACACGAGATCTTGTATGTAGTGCTTTGATTGCGGACTTGAATTTCGGGGTACTGTAAATAAAGGGAGAGTGACGGGTGTTGATAACTTGGAATAGGTAGGAAAGTATTTGCCAAGGAAGCATTTTCTGCGGAAGGAGGGGAAGAGCCAATTTAACTCGGTGTAGAGATGCAAAACATGGGAAGGTCTCGAGGTTCCGAAGATAAACTCAATGAATATAATGACCTAACATAATTTTATCATTAATATTTGAAAAAAAATCAGCATGTAAGTTAAAAGCAAACCATATTCAATAAAGTTAAAAGCGTATATAAGCGTTATTCTGTATGCTTACACCATAGCTCTTTAATATAATCAAATATTTTGATATATAAAAATAAAATATGATGTGACACCGTTTTATGTTCTCGACAGAATTTTCCAGATCAAGTCGCTAGTAAACACACGTTTCATAACTCGAGTTTAGGTATAGATTTTTAAATGAGAAGTGCTTTTTCTTTTGTTAAACCGACGACAGTGCTTTCACGCGGGAGAAATGTGAACTTAAAGGCTCACTCTTCCCCTCATGAAATTTTATACTTAGCGTTTCCATTGGTGACAACATTCATGATTTAATTAAATTAAAAATATCAGAAGTATTTTATGAATTATAATCCCTTTTAGTTTTGCAAATGATAAAATTTATCTCTACTATTGATAGAGGTAAATGTAAGAATCTTAAATATGAAACCCTTTCCGATAACTTATAGCTTGTTAGTTTAATATTAATCAATAAATACTCGTTTGCTAAGAGGTATACAGCTAAGTTAATCAATTTAATTAGTTCTTTTTGCCAAATTTGAACAAAAATATCCTTAAAGTTTATTAATAAAATTAATTAACTTTATTTTTATTACTCATAACGTAAATATGTGACATCTTGTCCATTAAAACGCTCCGCTTATCTCTATGTAACCGGCCCGCTGCATAAGACTTCCTTTAGATAAGGGACCAACTAGGAGTACTCCTTCGTATAACAAAGAAAATTTTCTTCGATTCCCACTACTCACCAAAAAAAAAAATTAAAATTAAATAATAATAATAAACATCAAAATAGATTTTTAAAAAACAACATTACTATAGCAAAATGGTTAGTCAAGCAGTAGTTCGTCTCGTCTACTGACTGGTTTGGTAGCCCTAAAGAAGAAGATGCAACAAGGGTCTAAACGTTAGTTCTAAACGTCGGAATTCCATTAAAATGTTTTTACTTTAACTTTTTTTTTTTTCTTTTTCTTGACTGGACTCCAGACCATCTTCTTGTCATATTTCTTATAGTCAACTACGCTTTTTTTTAATACAAAAATATTACTACTGGAGGCTCATACTTAGACAATTATGAAGCTTCTGTAAAGAGCAGGTATAAGTGTGGATGTGGGAGCAACCCCACAAAATCAATAAATTCCTTGCAAATCAGCCTTACAATCCCGATTCCTTCATAAAACACAATAGATGAATATATTTTCGTTGCAAGCATACCCTCAAAACCCACTATTTCACAACTTCATTGCGAAAGTGTCAGAAAAGATGGACTCACCAACTACCATTGACTCATTTATTTACTAATTTTCATGTAATTAAAATTACACTCCTTATTCAGGTTATATTTTGTAATGCTGTTTTAATATTTATTAGATTTAAAATGTTTATATAATGTAAAATATTTGAACTTTGGTGACTTATATCTCTTGGGGAAGACAATACCGTTATTCTGCACTTCGTCCTCAAATGAAGAAGTCGCTAAAGTCCCCTATAAGATGGGACGAAATATAAAAGAAATATATTTACACCTCTGGATTACTAACCCAGTACAATCCAATATGGAGAAGCTTAAAATATACAGTGTAGAAAACTTAAAATTATTTTTAATGGTCCTATCAAATAATTCACTTAATAAGGAAAACTTTAAAAAAATAAAACATTAAATTTTATAAATAAAACAAATTCAGAAAATTTCCTAGTAAAAGAAATTGGTCACAATGATAAAGATTCCCTCAAAATGTACACGCACAAAAGAACTAAACATGTACTCTTAACTTAAATCTCCTTACAATTTTATTTATTTATCACTAAACTGCTATGTATACATATAGTCATCATTAATGTATTGAAGTTATTATATATTGATTATTAATATTTATTATTATTGTTTTTATGTAATTATTAATTTGTATTTAATTCTTATTCTATAGTTTATTTTATTGTGTATTTATTAATTTTTTTATTTTTTTATTGTTTTTTTTGTGTGGGTTTTTTTCCATTATTTTTCCCACTGTTCACAGATAATCTTTAAGGAGTAAAACTATTTACTAAAGTATAAAACTGTGTAATCTTGTAGAGGACTTTAGACCGGCACACGTATACTAAATGATTTGTAATTGTAAATATGTCAATAAAGCCTTATTATTATTATTATTATTAATATATTTAAATAAAAATAAAAATAAAAATAATAATAAGTAATAATACATCCCCACCTTGCTCCCTTACAAATGATGACGAATGTCTTACATTCGGAACTAGGCATCGAATAAAAAATACCAATAGGCTCATCAGTTGCTAAATGGAGTTAGGCCTTCTCATATTTTTTAATCTATATGCGGTACTCATAGGAACCTTTGTTTAAAAACAGATTAAAAGTTGTTATAGAGCTATATATACAATACATTTGTTGTATAATTGTTTTCAATTCTAACTATAAAGTCCTTTAATAACACTCAGATCTAAAAAAAAACATTATATTCAGAATCAGTACTAATATATTATTTTTTTTTTTTCTCAAATTTCGATATATATATATATATATATATATATATATATATATATATATATATATATATATATATTTCATTACATTTCATTAATCATATTAATAGTTTCAGTGTTAATTTCATATAATGTATGCATTAGTAAGATCACAGCTCGCTTGAACTAAAGAGGCAAAACCTGATATCATTTGAGATAAGGTATATTGCGCAAAAGAAAGTTCTGGAGTGGTGATAACAGAGTAGCAACAGATAAAACTACTAAATATATCTTTATGATGATAAAAATTAAAAATAAATAAATATATATATATATTCACATATTTTCTAAATTTTATTCAAGTGCCACACTAAGGAGTAGTTCCCATACAAGACACAATGCACTATTTTTTTTTTAACTATAAAATTTTATTTGAACTCGTATAACACTATTTTAATCAGGAAACTTAGGAATTAATATAATATAAACACGTTATAGATTTAGGGTTGTCATATTGGAGGTCATCCTGATTATCTATTTATAATAATCTAAAGGTTTAAGTAAGTGTATATGCTACATTTCTGCCTGAGACTTAATTTAGAACGTCGCACAGTGCACCAAATGTGGACAAAAGTTTAAAAAGTCAGGTTTCTATGCCCAACTACTAATAGATAGTAGTAGAAAAGGGCTTAATGAAAAATTTAATGGTATTTATTCTCTTCACCATTAACTCAAACACACCACAAAACGGAATATTTATGCTCGTACTACTAAAAAAACTTTATTTTAAAACCCGTTGACAGCAATTTGCTTTAAAATACACGCTTTTTTGTTCGTATTATGCAATAGCTTTTAGTTCATTCATTTCCAGGCCTATGTTCATATACATATTTTGTTCAGGGTAAAATTTCCAATGAGATTCTAAAGTTTCGTGAATTTCGTCCACCATCCGCATAATTTGAAGCACTGGGTCAGTGTCGTATAGAATATAATAGTCTTAGTCGAAAGTTTAGCGATTTAATTTTTCACTTGAGGTACTCATGATGGTATAGAAGGATCAATCCTAATTGATTTAATTTTTGTAATGACATGTAGAACCCCTTTAGACTTCCAAAAACAGTCGAAGGGAGGTCACTGTGTAGTGTAGTGTATTGTAGTAATTGAGTGGTTGCCTATGTTAACAGGAGTTATGTTGTAATGTAAATGTAACATGTTAGGTAAACAATATACATATGTTTGTTAAATGACAAGTACAAATTATTTTATATTTGTTTCATCAACAGAACAAATAATTCCATACCTTGACTTGCAATATTTATAACCAGGTCTGTGAAATAAATGCATTTGCATATTTCTCCTAACCAACTAAAACATTCAACATTATCATCAATACAAAATCTCGCATATGTTTTGAGGCATTCGGGTTATTTTTATTTTGCATATTTTGCCATAAATACTTTCTTTCTTTTTTTTTTTCTTAATATGCATTTATTAAAATTTACAACTGTACAGAATATGGAGTGGGAAGCAAGTTGAGAAACTAACGGATTTGAGTAATTATGGAGCTTACTATGAAAGGATAGGTATCTGGTTTGGGCTAAATCAGCAGCATATGGAACATTAAGATCTTTATGGATAAGTTTATTGGTGACAATGTAAGGAGCATTGAGGATTTTACGAAGCATTAGGAGGATCAAAGGATTTTGGATTGTAATGATTGAATACGAGATGAATTGGATGGTTTAGTGGAGCCCCAAAGCTCAACTCCGTACGTCCAAACAGGTCTAATCACAGTCATGTATGAGTCTTTTGTAATTAATTGGGAGCTTTGAACGTTTGTCTAGTAAATGTTGAGGTAGTCTGAAACGATGCCACAAATACATATTTCGAACTGTTATTGCATATCCGGCATATTAGTGTCGACATTTACTTAATTTTTTTTTATTTTTTTTTTGAGCAGACAAAAAAAATGATATTTAAATAAAAACCAAAAAAAATAGCTATGGGAACATCTCCTTCTTTTTATTCGACCGAGTAAACGAGTTCGTGTTTGTTCAGACGCTGATTCTTCCCTTGGCGCGAACTTTCGATCGCACTTGCTTCACTTAGTATAGTTTAATCGGATTAATTTCTCGTTCCCGCTTCGCTCAAACACTCAAATGTATACGAGTTCTCAATTAAGACCTTTAAGGGTAATAGAGACGTTTTTGAGTGTGTTTGATTTGATAAAGTTGTATCAACTACTGCACGGTTTTTAGTAACACAACAGCAAAGCAGAGTTTAAAAAAATAAATAAAAGTCAAAATTTGGAAAAGCTTTTTGTTACGCTAACTTCCAATGAATCAGAGAAGTCTGATTTCGATACCGATTTATGTACTACTTCAGCTCGAGCTGATATACTCGTGCATAAATTAAGCCACTTAAAGTGCTATAACATGTTTTTCTTTTTTGTTTTGTTTTTTAATATTCGTCTTTTGTTTTTTACATGGGCATGTATTTTAGCTGGTGGTTTATACTTTTTTGGTGTAACGTTTTTTCCACAGTCTTAAATGTAACATTTTGAGAAGCTCTAACTCTGTTGGTGTTGCTCGGTTAGAAAATTTATTGAGAAATTTCTGATCATAAATTTAATGGAGAATATTGTATGTGATACATCATTTGTCACTAGAACCTACCGATTAGGTGTAATATTGCTATGAATGAAGAAAATCACTATTTCCTTTCAACTTTATTTCGAATAATCATTGATTGTTAATTAAATTTAATTATTAATTTAAGTATTTTAATCCTTTTAATTCTAAAATGTTAATTGGGAAAAGCAGTCGATTACAGATAGACATATCCCCGATCTATGTTTTTTCTCAATCAGGAAGAAATTGAGTTTTAAATAAAAATTTGATTTTTTAATAGTCTTCTTCCTATTATTTCCCTTTTCAACACAATAGTTACTTGAACTTAAAAGTTTGAACTTCTGTATTGTATTTTTTTTTCAAAATAATGTAGATAGTTCCATATTTTCGGTATTTAATTGCATATTTAACCCTGTATATTTGCATTTTTTTTTTCAGTTTTTATGTATATTATTATATAAATGGACAAGTCATTTTTCGTTTGTCATCACTAACCTTGAAAACTACGGAACCAATCTCTACCAAATTTTTAACATATCATCTTCATAGCTCAAGGAAGGTTAAGCGATAATAATATTGAAAGATTTTTAATTATATTGACATAAAAAAGCGATAGACATGTGGTGCGCAGTGTTGATAATCGATCGACAGGTTGCGAGCAACATTCGAGAGAGGTTACAAAGTGTTATCATGGAGTTATAGACAAGTGGAGAGGGCTTACCTCTCCAATAGCCAGGGCAGGCAGCCAATTTGGTATGAACAGTATTATCAGTATATTAGCCGCTTATCAGTTCAAATTTTGGCTTCCTAGGCTTTATACTGCTGTTATTTTATTTTAGTGATTTATTTACTTTAGTGATTTACTTATTTGATTTATTACGAACCTTTTCAATTTCCCTAGCCCAATGGAATGCAAGTCGCCATTTGGGCATAGTGGGCGTGGCCGGTTAGTGTTTTGGTCTTGCCCCTCACGGAACAATATACGGGAAGGGCCTCTCCATAGTACTATAACTCCATGGGTGTTATACAGGGTGCTCGGAAGATCGGTGGCCAAAGAGGTATCTCGGGTAGGGAGGTTCATTTTTAACCTATTAAAAGTCACTTACCTATATACAAAGTTTTACGGTTTTTTTTTTTTTTTTTTTTTAAGGCCAAAACCAAACATTTATGCCTTATAACTTCGTTTTTACTGCTTTATCAACGCCATTTCTTATTTTTCTGTAATTACTAATACATTTTCCATGTAAAAAAAAATGGCGTTAAAGTATCAGTAAACAACGAAATTATAAGGCATAAGTGATAGGTTTTGGCAATTTAAAAAAAAAACCTTTGTATATAGGTAAGTGACCTTAAATAGGTTCAAAATGAACCTCCCTACCCGAGTTACCTCTCTTAGGCCAACGATCTTCCGAACATCCTGAATAGAGTTAGAAATGTATGATAAAATTTACTTATTTTCAATTCAGTAGCCATTAAAGCAATAAATATATGGAGCGACATATGGATCTCAGTGGTTTAAAAATCTACCGATATGTGGCCATTCTGCAACACAATGGTAAAACTATTAAACCTAACTAAACAAAATGTCAACTAAAACATCTTCTTGGTTCTAGGAAGGCTTATAATAATAATGTTTATTATAATAATCATTTAAATATATAGTCATGAGTCCCTGAAACGATGTTTACCAAACTGTTATATACTTTTACCGTTAGAAATTAAAATCCTACCAGATGGATCGATAGATGGATTATTTCTCCCAAATTGGATGTCTAATAATGCTTTCACGTCCTCTTCAAACATCTCATCAATGCAATTTTAACCATGTTAAAAATGACTGCCATGCGTGAAAATATCGTTGAAGAAATAATGCTTAATTCTATACTTACTTATAACATATTTAATTTTATTTATTTCATCTATATTTATAGTTTTAAAATACAGTTGTTTACGAAAGCAATTCAAGCAATACTTCTTACTTAAGGAGCTTAGGTAAGAGCTTAAACTTCGTGTTACGAGAACTCTTTAAAGAAACTAATGGCTTAGAACTGAAAAACGGGACTTCTAACTTCCAACGACGATGAAAGCATTTTATTTTTCTAACAATGACATCTTATAGTAATTTATCTGAATAATATAAATTACATAAAATGTAAAAAAAAAAACAGTATAAAGATTGAAAAAATATATAGTATTTTTTAAAATAAAAACTATTCTGTTAAATACCAATCAAGCAATATAACATTATTTTAACATTAACGGCGAAATAAAGACATAATTGCGAAATTCGTTAAAAAAAGGAAAATAGGTAAGAACTGCTTCTAAAAGCCTAATAGATCGGTAGAAACATCAACTGAATTGTAGTCTTGTTCTATTCCGTGTGCTGCAACATTGATTATTACAAATTAAAAGAAAAAAAAAAGTTATAACGTGAATTTTTTCATTCAAACCAAAATAGCTCTTTAACTGTAGATCCTAGTGAAAAATGCTATTTAAAAAAAAAATGTATATGCTCCGTTAAATCTGTGATCAGGAAATTTTCGGCACATTTTCGATTCGAGCCACACCAATAGGGCAAGAGCATGCCAAAAGAGCCCAACAATTTAAAAATGTAGGCAAACGTGACTTTTTACATTCAAACCAAAACAGCTCATAAACGGTAGGTGCTAGCGACAAATGTTATAAATTTTTGATGAGGATATTGACAAAAAATTTTCGATCCGAGCGTTACCAGCAGAGCTAGTCAAAATGTTAAATTTTGTTTAAGTTTAAAGAAAAAGCTACATTAAAAAAGTATAGACCCTCATTCAATAGACATTTCCATGTCAAAACACACAAGATTTTGGTAAGAACTAACATTAGGCAAATCCTCAAGTTCACATGAATATTACTTATACCTATAATGTTGTTTGAAAGTATTTCATTTCAGTTTCTCGCATCTACTGTAAAATTTCATTTATTACAGTTACGCCATTGTTCCATATGAGTTTCTTAACAAACTGAGAAAAACGTCATCACTGTTTTTTACAGGTTGTTTTCTTGACACATTCAATAAGTTTGTTTAGTACCAGTGTACCCTCCTAAACAGGACATACATACATACACTATGACAAGGAGAATGACATCATATGACAAGAATATAATGTAAAACGAATCATATGATATCATATCAAGAAAAAAAAATATATCACATAATCATATTTTCCTGAATAATAAAATAGTTATTTTAGTAAAACAAAAAAAACATATGCAGGCTATATATCATGGAGATGGTGCAAGAGAACGGCCGTGCCAGAGACGGTTTGCCAAGTTCCCTGATAAATACTTTCCTCTCCGTGATAAAGAACACTGTAGAAGACAGACGAAAGACATCTTGCAGCTTTAATTGAACATGTTCCAAACTCGACTATCGAAACTCGAAAATATTGCAAATATGCTTGACAGATCATTGGTCTTTATGAAGAAATACTAATTAATTAAAAGTCCACAGAATTAAATGTTTCCAACAAGATATATTAAACAAATAAAAAAAATGAATCGTTTAGAATCAAAACCCGTTTAGTCTACTCTTTTCGAAAAATATACTTTTTTAAAATTTTTTTTTGAAGATGGGTTTAAAGCGTCCCAAATTTCTCGTCTGTCCAAAAATTTATATTTAGTAATTTGTTGTACTCCTGCAAAATTTTGAAAAATGCACACAAAGGGTTTTGATTTTAATCGACTGATCTAAAATATTTTTAAACAATCATAATCACGGTAGTTCCAATTGAATGAATAGTGAAGTTGGAATGCTCGATTTTTAACATTACATTTTTTGAGTTAAAATATATAGTTTGTGAATCAAATTGCCAATGATTAGAATCATTATAATGCTTTTAGAACATATGATGAATGTATAACATTCAAAACTATTACCTACTAGCATCCCCAGTCACGGCTTCGCCCGCTCTTACAAGTAACGAACTTAGGATAGGTTTAACTAATAACAGAAGTTTTATTTTTTAACAATATGTTGTTAATATTCTCTGATATAGTATCTGTTGGTAATATTACTGCTCTTTCACACAACCAATGGTACAATTTATTAAATAAACCTGAAGCATTAAAATGAATTTGAAATCACTGAAATATTAGTTTTCTTAAAACCGTCATCAAAAGCTCTGGTTAGGTCGCCCCTTTTTTCAACACAATATCAAAATATAACCGATATTTTGATAAGGCCGCCCATTTTTTAAACACAATATCAAAAAATAATCGATTTTTTGACAAGGCTATAATGTTTAGTGCAGCAAAAATAATTTTATTGTTTTTATTTGGTTGGATTTTAATTTCTATCTAACTATAAAAATTATAGACAGAGTGACAAACTTCTGCCACTTAACACTGTGAATTTAAATTATTATTACAGTAAACTATACTATTTAAAATCTTCCTAGAATTATGAAGATTTTGTAGTTAAAATTTGGTACAGAGGGGTTTAATAATTTTACCATTGCAAACTCTGGTGTAGAATGCCGCTAACCACATATCGTTTGATTATTAAATATCCCTAGGATCCACACGTCACACTAAATATTTATAGCTCTTTTTATAACAATTTATTTGAATCAAGCCAATTTTATTATCAATTTCTAGCTCTATATAACATTGTACCGTTATAACCAACGAAAAATGGCTTGTCCTTTTATATAATAGTATAGATATAGATTAATTTAGAACATATGTTTTATTGCTAATTGTTTACAAACACCTGCCTTAAAGTAATATTTATAAAAAATAAATGTTATTTTGATATTTACATACACCTAGAACCCCAACTCTGATTTAAAATTTTTTTTTTCAAAAACCTTCCCGGGGATATACCTAATAATTTCCCAAATTTTCACGGCGATTAGATGTACGGTTTTTGAATCTATCAAGTGCAGACATACACACATTCATTTTTATATATATAGATAGCTTTGAATCAAAATTCCAATAGAAATTCAACTTGTAAAAAATATGAAGACAACAGAACACTATGATTTGTCACGGCGATGGCTGAAAAGGAGTAGAATGAGAGATCTCCTAGAGTATTAATTTAAATAAGGAGTGTGCATCATTGGTTGGAGTATCCCTCATACCAATCCATGTAATAATTGAAGTGATTGGTGGATGAAGGGATTTTGTAACATATTTTTTTTTTTAAATACAAGCTAGTTCATTGGGTGAAGATATTATGTCAAGAAGTGTTAGGTAGCAAAATCTGAATATTTCAAAATAAGGGACTATACTAAAGATAAACTTTAAACATAAACTACTCAAAATTGTGCTATGTTACACAACCCCTTATCCACCAAACCCTACAATAACATTTTATTTTTTATTAGGTGCGAATACAATTTTAAAGTTAAACAAAATTACAGATTCTCCCATATTTCCCTTAATGGATATTATTTAAAAAGAAAAAAAAAATGTTTAATACAATCCAGGAATTGTTACTGGTTTTAAAATGTTCCGCATAATTTAAGTATCCCATTACCCGTATAAATAACATTAATACTTTTTGTTTTAATAAGACAAACTGTCATAGTGGTTAAGCTAAGCGACATATACTATCGAAAACAAAAGAAGTATGAAAAAAAAACAAGAACTTCTGTCCTGAAGCTATAAACAGCAGATGTTGGTTACAAACATATCCGGGCTATAATAGCTGAGGAATGGAGGATAGGGGGGGAGGGGTGCAAGCTGCCACTGATCTTTCAAGATCAGTTATGACGCACACCTGCAACAATGTCTGCACATCTGACTTGTTTAAATGTCATTTTTTTTTTTTAGTTTATTTATTGAAATTTACAACTGAATACGACATGAAATATAACACATCAAGTAAATTTGATGATTATGCTAAAAATTACATCACTTGTTTTTAAAGAAATTACCCATTGGTAGCATTAATAATGGTTCTATGTAATGAAGTACTATGTTAGAACGTCCCGATGCCATCTTATTTTCAGGTGCCCCGGAGGGTTATCTGGAATGGAGTGAGAAGAAAGTTGTGATACTAATGGATTTGAATGATTGTGGAGTTTGCTATGAAAGGATAGATATCTGGTTTGAGCTAAGCCAGGAACGTAAGGTATATTAAGATCTTTGTGGATACGTTTGTCTGTGACGAAGTAAGGTGCATTGAGGATTTTTCTAAGAATTTAGATTGTAAGGATTGGATACGAAATGAATTGGATGGTTTAGTAGGGCCCCAAAGCTCAACTCCATATGTCCAAATTGGTCTAATTACTCTTATGTATATGAGTCTTTTGTAATTGATTTTTGAAGTTCAAACGTTTGCTAAGTAAATATTGAAGTAGTCGAAAACGACGGACAGTTTCTTGTCGTTTTAGACTTGTATGTGGATTCCAAGTAAGACGTTAATCTAGATGGAGTCCTAGGTAGCGGGTCTTTTCAACAGGGATTACGACGAAGTGTAAAGGTTATTTGATGGGATTTATTTTGATTTTCCATTTTTGACGCCATTATTGAAGGTTTATTATACAGGGTGAGTATCTCTTAGTGTAAAAAAAAAAAAATTGGGTGAAACTAGATCAAAAATGTAGCAAAATGCCGCAGACCTCACCTTTCTATTCCAATCCGTTGCAGATGTACGATAAATCAAAAACTTCTTTGAGGAAACCACGCTTTTTACTATAAAAGCTGTAATATCTCAAGCAGAGTACATGTAGCCTTGAATTTTACAAACTTGGTATCTAAAGAACAGCTTGATCTTCACCTTTTTTAGGGAAGTTACAATGTCTTATATTACTTCAACAATCACCGTTTTTTGAAAAAAACTATCCACAAAACGTCAAATCTCCTCACAAAAACTTGCAAATTTAATCAGATTTCAAATGATATGGAGAAATTCGCTTTTGAAACTTAAAAAACATGGTGTACTCATTTGCTTTACAAATCAGTTACTTGTGTAAATAAGACATTATGATAATCGCAAAATGAAAGTATTTTTTTTAAACATAATAAACTCTTCATTGAAATAAAAAACAAAGAAAAAAAACATTGTTTAATAGAAACGTGGTTTCCTCAAAAAGGTTTTTGATTTATCGTATATCTGCAACGGATTGGAATAGAAATGTGAAGTCTGCGGCATTTGTCTACATTTTTTATCTAGTTTCACTCATTTTTTTTTTTTTTTTTTTTTTTTTTTTTTTTACACTAAGAGATACTCACCCTGTATGGGATTGGAGTATCCGGGAAAATGTAGTTTAAAAGAATTGAATCATTTAATAATAACTTTAAAAAATGTTTGATTTTTCTATTAGTTAAATAATGATCATAGATCTTATGAACAAAAAGTTTTAATTTGTTACTATATTTCGCGAATAAATATATCGCACATGTATTTCAAAAGTATCACAGAAATTTATATTTTTGAGTTATCATCATGTTTAACATCAATACTCTTCTATGAAATGTCAGAAATGTACCGAATTGACTTTAAATCAAAAAAACATAACATAAAAACATATCGCTAGCAGTTGGGATTAAAGATAATTCAGGTACACTTTCGATATTCCATACAAGTCTGTGAGAATTTAATGCAGTTTTTTGAGTTGTCACTTTTGAAATACATGACCGATGTATAACCTACGCTGAGGTTATATGAAAGTTGATGGAGTGGTTATATGTAACCAGGCAACCAAACAATTTCAAAATGAGTATCACAGTGGCCATTCACTCATTCAGCTCACGGCGCCTAGTGTGACAATTACGGTGTCTGATTCAGTAATTGGGAGCATTCACCTCTTCCTACTAAGGAGCTACTAAACTTTCTAGTATAAATTAAATTAGTAAATTTAACATTAAAGTAGTTGTAATGCTTTAAAGTACAAAATATATTTGTGATCAGTTCAAAAGCATTGAAACGATTAATCTATTTAAAATCTCAGATGATATGAAATCAAAATTTAAATCAGTTGTGTTCAATCCTACATTGATAAATAGAATACAATTATTGAGTAATTCATATATTTTTTGTGATAGCTGTTTGATCATTAAGTATAGCACATTTACTGTAATATTTTTCCATATCTCACCTTTCTAACGAGACCTTCTACACATAATTATTGTAAAGAATCGAGAAAAAAGATTGTTTTGCAGTAAAAATATATTCTCCAATAACTTTCTGTTCGGAAAACTGACGTAAAATTTCCAATCCGAGCAACACCACCAGAGCTTGTGCTGTCAAAATGTTACATTTTTGAGTGTAAAAAAAATTGATACTCATTTTGAGGTAGAAAAAAACGTTACACAGGAAAACTATAGACTTCCTGCCAAAAGAAATTGATACCTGTCAAATACAAAATTGAAAATCAGCGGATAAGCTGAAATATTAATACAATTTCTCTCTGACTGGGACTGGGAAAAAACAAAAGATCATCGACATGTCTACCTATAATCTGCAGCTTCAGATCAGGAAACTGTCGGCAATTTTCGAACCAAGCAATATTTAAAAAATGTAGGCAAACGTTCGTTTTTTTCATTCATACCAATATAGCCCCTATGCGGTAGGTCCCAGCGACAAATGTTATATTACAAAAATATTCAACGTTAAATTTTAAGCCGGCTCCTCACATTCGTGTTATGTCATAACACGCAACACGAAACTGTTTCGCCCAATGTTCGCCGCACCTGTTTCGTGTTATGTCATAACACATAACACAATTTAACGACGAAACAGTTCTCTGTTATGGCATAACACATAACACGAAACAGTTCTCTGTTATGACATAACACGAAACAATGACGAAACAGTTCTCTGTTCTGTCATAACAATATATCAAGACTTACTAAATAAGCCAAGTTTTTAAAAACGCATGTATATACAATTTTTTATTATGTTGTTAGGACCCATAAGGATAATTAAAATCCAAGTTTTCAAACCTCAAAACCAGGTGGGATGTTCGTAGTACTCAATAAACCGCGGAATTTTAGCACTATTTTCGTTTTTTACTTATATCTCTAAAATATGTAAATTTGCTTGACATAGCATTTACAATATTAAAGAGTACTAAAGGTGTGACAATTTAATTCCAACCGCAGCAATATTGATTAATTGGTTGCGGAAATTCGGTTCTCCAAAAAATATTGATTTTTCACAATATTTGAAATAATCCCGTGGAGTCAAGTTCTCGGCCGCATTCCAACAAAAGTTCTGGTTTCACAAAAAATTCTTTAAGAAAGAATTTAAAGGAGATTTAATTTGATATCTAAACGGGACCTGTAGGCCAAATTTTTTTTTATAGATGTAGGGAATAGATATTTATAGGGAAAATATTACAAAATCGGATTTGAGGTAAAAAATTGCATTGCTGGTTTTTGAAATGAGTGAGAGAATTGAAAGGAATCTACCTGCTTCTTTTTAAATTTAAAAACATGTACAAATAATCTATTGCTGTATTTAAAAACATGTATTTTAGGCTGGTATCCTTTGATGTATAAACTGATTGGGCTATGATCTATTGTTTTTCCCTTTTAGGAGAAATTGAGTTTTATCCTTCGGTCTCCCCCCTTTCTTATATCTTATATTTTATGTTGCCATTGTTTCAGGACTCCTCAGTCTCTCAAATACCATTTTTTTAATGCGATGCTACTTAATCTCCTTACAGTCAGCTCTTATTATTTCTTTATCACATTGTCTCGTGTGTTAATAAAGTTTGCGTAAGCTTTATTTACGCCAATATCTATCAGACTGAAATATGAGCAAAAATAAAGATAAGCTACGAAAATCTCTTCTTGACTAATTGAATAGAAAATCAAAACTCTGTCAACAACGTAGTTTCCCATTACAAATGCTACCGTAAACAAAACATACCTAATATAGTCCAGTTCAGCTCAAAATGTATGAAATTAGTTATCGATTTAAATTATATATTTTTTTAAATCGCTACGTGCTTACTTAACGCTATTTATTATCAAATTTAATAATTTTTCATTTTAAAACATTTATTATTGATAACAATTATTAACTAACTGGGCTTCACGATTATTCGCTGTTGCTAAGCGAATTTGTGAATAAGCGATTGTCTCTGTTTCGGCTTGTGTTATGGGGAAACAAATTTCCTTTGATTTGTGTTAAAAACCGCCTCCTATAGGGATATACCCATAACACGAGCAGAAACATATTGATAACACAAAACACGGCCGAGTGCCCATCCACACATTCGCCAATCTTTGACGAGCATGTCTGTTTCGTGTTGCGTGTTACGATATAACACGAATGTGCGGAGCCGGCTTTGGATTGTAAAACTGTTATCAAATTTCCGATCCGAACAACAACATAGCTAGAGTCAAAATGTGAAATTTAGGAGCGTGAAAGAAAGTTACACAAGAAAGCTATAGACCACCAGCCAAAAGACACGTCTATGTCAAAATATAAGTTTTGACGGATATCGAAATTTTAACGGTTTTCGAGATATAAGTTATTAAAACTCTATAATTTTCGAAAATAAAATAATGTTTACCTCACTTTTTGCCAAGCATTTGCTTCATGTGCCAAAAAGGTATATACGAAGTTAAAATATATTTAATCCTCTACAACTTTTATTCTATCATTTTTTTTTTTACTAGAAGCAAATGTTAGACAAAAAGTGAGGTAAAAATTAGTTTTTCTCAAAAATTATTGATCTTCTATAACGTACTCAAAAACATTTAAAAGTTCGACAAATATGTATATAAACAATTTTATAGGAAATTTAATTAGCTTTAATTCTTATTTACAACATATTTTTCTAGAGTCCACCGTTTTCGATATATAATCGAAAAACCCAAAAATGGGACCTTCACCACAACTAGCTCACCCCCAGGGGGGTGGACTTTAAGTATGTTTACCTTCCAACTATTCCTAACGAAGCTATGAAGTCAAAAATAATCGCATATTCCATGCACTCTACGTCCCTCATTTCAGCACTCATTGACGGGACTAATATAAAGGTAATGAAAGAATCTTTCTAATAATCTACTAACAATATTTTCAACATGGATGTAATCCTTTCGTTGCATCCCAATCACTACAATCTCATATTACTAACATTCAAAAATAGTGTCGAAATTGGAGAATACAAATAAATCCCAACAAATAAACTTTACCCTTCGTCGTAAACCTGCGACTTCCTGTCCAACAGTATCTTTTAATGATATTCCACTAATCCCTGTTGAGAAGATCCGATATCTAGGACTCCACTTGGACAAACGTCTTACTTTGAATCCATATACAAGACTAAAAAGACAAAAAACTGCTCGTCGTTAGATACTGCTTCAACATTTACTAGACAAACGATCAAAGCTTCAAATTAATTATAAAAGACTCATTTGTATGACTGTGATTAGACCTATTTGGACGTACGGAGTTCAGCTTTGGGGCTCCACTAAACCATCCAATTCATCTCGTATCCAATCCTTGCAATCCAAAATCCTTCGAAAAATCCTTAATGCTCCTCACTATGTGACCAATAAAGTTATGCATAAAGGCCTTAATGTTCCTTATATCACTGATTTATCCTTCCATAGTAAGCTCCATAACCACTCAAACCCACTAGTCTCCCAACTTGCTTCCCACTCCATTCCTGGCGTCTGAAAAGAAGATGGTCTAGAGACCTTTTAGTGTAGAATCTACAAGTGAGTAGTGAAGTGCTACTAGTGAGTAGTTCACAAGTTATTTACATGCCATTGTATTCACTATCAACAAATTTACTTAATGTTTATGTTTTTGTACAGTTGTAAATATCAATAAATGAGAAAAAAAAAAAAATAATAAAAAATATTTTATAAATGAATTTAAACATTTTCAGGCTTATAACTGCACAAACTTCGGTATTATTTCTTGAAAGTTATAAAGAACTTGTGAATCGTTTTTCATAATTTTAAAAATGGTTTGATCCCTCATAAAGCATCAGGAGACTAACAAGATGCAGATACTTACAAGTTACTCAATTTAAATAATGATTTACAAGGGAAAAAATGCAGTTTTTATATATATATATATATATATATATATATATATATATATATATAGGTATGTCTTTTAGCTGGGGTCTATACTTTTTTGGTGTATTTTTTTTTTTTATAATACCCTTTTTTTATAATGTTTTATAATACAATTACAAAAATTATGAATCCATCCCTTTTTCTGCACTTGATGCATTTTAGTAAATATCAGTAAATGAGAAAAAAAAAAACCAAAAAAAAAAAAAAAAAAACCTGGATGTGTATTTCGGCTGGGGGTCTATAGTGTATTGTTTTGAATTGAACCCATCCAGATGGGCATTTTTTTAAGTTAAAAACAATTGACATTTTAACAGAATCTATTCCGAATAAATACTCCCTTTTCATTCATTTCTGTTTTTTTTTTGGTATAACATTAAATGAGTAAAAAAAAAAAAAAAAAAACTGATCGACATTTGCAATTACTAAAGCCATTATTAATTTTTATTGAACCATTGACAGTTGGAAGAAGGTTGTGATCGGAGGGTCCCTTAACGAATCTTCAATATTAGATTGTTTTAAAGAAATTAAAAACATTTTTAGTATGTTTAACTTAAGCAACATAATGGTAAAATTCAAAGAAATAATGAATAAAATAAAATCAGCGGAAGATAGTATGTCTAAGTACTAATATTAGTAGAAGGATTACTTTCATTTCTGGATTGATGGACATAAATAATAAAATTATGAATATATTTGTGTAAGACTATAAATTATATCGTATATGATTGTTATGTATAATAATACTCACAGTAATCTTTAGCAGCTATAATTCTGAAACTGGCCCCCTTTAGGCACTCATACAAAAAAAATGTTTTCAATAATAATACTATCGAACCATACTACTATTAGAATAATAACCGCACTAGGTCAAGTTCAATCACCTAATATCTTGTATTTATTTACAGTTAACACACGTAAATATTTTCATAATTCCCAAGCAAAAACATTCCGTTCGTTAATTTTAATTCTCAAAACCTTCTTTTACGTAAATGTCCGTTTAAGTGGATTAAAAATATTTTATGATTTTATTTCTTTATTTTTTGTTCAAAATGAATAACCAGAAACAAAATATAAAAATAATAATGTGGAATGCCCAATTAATACGAGCAAAAAAAGTTGAGTTTAAGCAGTTTCTTTTTCATAACCGGCAACATTTGTATCTCAATAAGTTGAAACACGTTTATTACGTCATGACACGTTTTTCAGTTCCAGGCTACAAATTTTACCGTAAAGATCGAAACAGGGCAGGTGGCGGCGTTATGATAATGGTTCGCACAGATTTCCCCCACTCATACCAATCACCATACTCATACACGTGTGAATACAACTATATCCACACTTTATATACAAAATAGAAAAGAGCTTATACATGTAAATACAACTGTATTCGCACTTTATACAAAAGAATACAACTTTATTCACTACTTACATAAGAATATAACTGATATCAGAATCTATAGGTGTAGATACTACTGTATTCACACTCGAGCTGTGCAAATAAAACTGTAGTCACACTTTCTCCAAGTGAATAAAATTGTATCCGCTATTTCTACGAGGTAATACAACTGCTTTTATTATTACATATAAATACTACTGTATTCACACATTTTACGAGTGAATACAACTGAATTCACAATTTCTACATGAAAATACAACTGTTATGAAGTTATTACATATAAATACTGCTGTATTCAAACATTTTACGAGTGAATACAACTGAATTCGCAATTTCTAAATGAAAAAAAATACAACTGTTATCAAATTATTACATATAAATCCTACTGTATTCACACATTTTACGAGTGAATACAACTGAATTCGCAATTTCTACATAAAAATACAACTGTTATGAAGTTATTACATATAAATACTACTGTATTCAAACATTTTACGAGTGAATACAACTGAATTCACAATTTTTACATATAAAAAAATACAACTGTTATCAAAAATTATTACATATAAATACTACTGTATTCACACATTTTACGAGTGAATACAACTGAATTCGCAATTTCTACATAAAAAATACAACTGTTATCAAAATTATTACGTATAAATACTACTGTATTCAAACATTTTACGAGTGAATACAACTGAATTCGCAATTTCTACATAAAAATACAACTGTTATCAAAATTATTACATATAAATACTACTGTATTCACACATTTTACGAGTGAATACAACTGAATTCGCAATTTCTACATAAAAATACAACTGTTATCAAAATTATTACATATAAATACTGCTGTATTCAACATTTTACGAGTGAATACAACTGAATTCGCAATTTCTAATAAAAATACAACTGTTATCAAAATTATTACATATAAATCCTACTGTATTCACACATTTTACGAGTGAATACAACTGAATTCGCAATTTCCTACATGAAAATACAACTGTTATGAAGTTATTACATATAAATACTACTGTATTCAAACATTTTACGAGTGAATACAACTGAATTCACAATTTCTACATAAAAATACAACTGTTATCAAAATTATTACATATAAATACTACTGTATTCACACATTTTTACGAGTGAATACAACTGAATTCGCAATTTCTACATAAAAATACAACTGTTATCAAATTATTACATATAAATCCTACTGTATTCTACTGTATTCACATTTTACGAGTGAATACAACTGAATTCGCAATTTCTACATAAAAATACAACTTTTATCAAAAATTATTACATATAATCCTACTGTATTCACACATTTTATGAGTGAATACAACTGAATTCGCAATTTCTACATGAAAATACAACTGTTATCAGAATTATTACATATAAATACTAATGTATTCATACTCGAGCTGTGTAAATACAAATGTATTTACTCTCGAGCCGAGTGGATACAACTTTATTAACAATTTATATATGATAATATAACTGTTATCAGAATTTGTTCCTATAAATACTATTGTTTTCACACTTTATACAAGTGAATACACTGAATTCGCAATTTATACTTTAAAATAAACTGTTATCAGCATTATTATGTATAAATACTACTGTATTCACACTCGGGCGTGTAAATACAACTGTATTCACACTCGAGATGTGTAAATACATCTGTATTCACACTCGAGACGTGTAAATACATCTGTATTCACACTCGAGACGTGTAAATACATCTGTATTCACACTAGAGAGACGTGTAAATACAATTGTATTCATACTCAAAAACGTGTAAATACAACTGTATTCACAGTTTATGCGTATGAATACAATTATTTATATTCATAGATGTGAATACGAATATATTTATATTCACACATGTGAATACGAATATATTTGTATTCATATTTATAGGTATACTCTGTGTGAATATATTCGTATTTCGTATTTACGAATATAAATATGCCCAACACTGGACAGTTGGAAGCGGGTCGAAAAATTAGGGAGCAAAGTTTTGAGTAAGATATACGACCCCACAAAAGAAGGGAGCCGAAGGGATTCATGCCCTGGATGGAGGGAGAAAGGGCCTAAAACAAACAAACCTTTTTTTAAACCGCAAACCATGATCACTATTTAGCTTCATAATTTCGGTTATAATTTCTGGTAATATATTAATATGGCTATAATTCATATGATATTTATCTTTTATAGATCTATTTGTATTTATTTATATTTTAAAATTTTATTTATAAGTATTTAGTAGTGTCTGAGTATATTATATCACTACTAGTTCTTGTCTATCAGAGTTGCAGATTGTAATATTTAATAACTTAAAAAAAAATGTATTTATTTACTTGAATAAATCCACAACCATAGCTAATACCTCTGCTGCATAATATAGTTTTCAATAATTTTGCTAATGATCTCATATTACCGAAATAATATAAGTAAATCTAATAAAAGATTTCTTGGACAGGCAAGTTTAAGCCAAACTAAAAGTTTGTGGGGGACAGGGATGAAGAAATTGTCTATATCTGTGGATTAGGATGTTATTATATACAAATGTCAAAATTGTTGTATTTTTTGTTAATATAACATTATACAAATGATATGTGTAAATCACTGTGTGTCATTGACACCATGTAAAACTAATGAATCTGAAAAATCATTTTATTTTTTTTTTGTTTTTTTTTCTTCCTTTACCGATGTCTTCTACAAGACCATACGGTAAAATTTTGAATCTGATCGGCAATTTGAAGACAGAAATCAATAATTTCTGTTTCTAGTGCTTTCCGCATCGTAAAAAAGCAGTATGAAAGTTGTAGAGCATTAAATTTACTTTACTTTTATTTATGGGGCCATTCTCATAGAGGGGGGCAGAAGTGGTGTCCAGTAAAGTGGTGTCCAGTACATTTGTGGCTCCCCATTTATGATTTTGGATCTGATTTTTTTTTTAAATTGTAGTTTATCACTTTACCTAAAAGTGAAATTTTTCTTTTCACGAAATCAAAATATTTTTTTTGTGTAGAAAAATTGTAAAATTTGACCAATTTTCATGGCCCTGTCACAATCACTATATTTCATGCAATATACAACTCTCATTTCAGCACTCATTGACTGGACTATAGTTATAGCGGCAACGATATATATTAATGTTTAATATGTAATGTAAGATTGAACTGCTATTATTTTATAAATGTTTATGGGTTTCGCAGAAACCTAAAGCCACTGAAGGATACTAATTTCAGATCTGCTAGGATCTGACGATTTTCGACGACCGAAGAACATCCTTGACCACTCATTCCCGAAAAATTAGCTTTCGTCATTGTTTAAATTGATAAAATTGTCTTCTAAAATGGCTCTATTCTCGTTTAATCCTTTTCACAGGACACTGCAGGATACTATTATGAGATCTGCCAGGATCCGACGATTTTTGACAGCCGGAGGACATTCTTGGCCACTCGTTTTTTAAAAGGACATTCTCTCTTCCCACTTAATAATTTTCATAGGACACTAAATATTTTTAAATAATTTTCATAAGACACTAAATATTTTTTAAATAATTTTCATTAGACACTAAATATTTTTAAATATTTTTCACAGGGTACTATTTTCAGATCTGCCAGGATCTATCGATTTTTGATAGCGGAAGGATATTATAGTTAGTCCAAATCAGTTTCAATAATTTAAAAAAAACTAACCAAAAACCATCAGCAAAAAATCCTAAAATACTGATGTTTCATAAATAAAGTTGCTATACTGCCTATCAAATAAACTTTGATTTACAATGCAAACAAGCATACGTGAAGAGATATACATATATTGAATGAAGAAATAAGGTCCTGAAACCTGAAAGAATCAATGAAACACAGGAAGTATTAAAACAAAGTGTGGGGGCTGACGACAGAGGCTCCTCAAGTGTAACCTTAATGAGAAATGGATATCCGCAGGTGACACGCTCAGTAGTGCATGACAAAATGTTTTTTTTCAAAAATTTCGACAAACACATAAATCCAACCACCAAAAAATTACTATATGATTATAAATATTTAAAGCTCATATAAATATTGGCAAATAAATTTAAATTTCCGAGTTACTTTAATATTGTTTTTTTTTTTCGATATTAATGCAAGATTTCATGTTTTTATTAAATTACTCCTTATATACAAAACAATCTTAAAACCTATTTGGACCTACGGACTTGAACTGTGGGGGACAGCAAGACAATCCATTATCAAGCGCATTCAATCTTTCCAATCCAAAATCCTCCAAACAATTGTCAATGCACCTTGTTATGTTACTAATAAAACACGATGACCTAAAAAATACCTTTTGTCCTTGATCTAGTTCCTTCAAAATTCTCGAAATTCCATAAAAATCTATCCAATCATCCCAATCCTCTGGCTAAATCTCTATCCAGTCTTAACCATTTCTATAACCCTCCAAGAAGCTTGAAATGGCAATGGTCCCGAGGCCTTTTGTAATATAAAGTTATGTTGGAGTCCTGGCAATGACCAGCCTCTCAACTTAGGTCCTGATTATCTACCGCCATTGAGCTCCCACTCAACCCCCAGTGATGCACCTGAGAGAGCAGCGCAGAGATATCTTCAGGTCTAGCCTTGACTCCCAATAAGTGGGGGAATAGGCTCGATTCGGGGTTCACAGGCTGAGTGTGTCTGTATTGTATATTTAGTATGAATGTATCTTTTTTTTTTTTTCCTTCTGTTATTTTAACTTCTGTCACTTAATTATATTATTTCATTTTATTTGATTATTTTAATTATTAGTTTTATTTTTATAATGATTATTTGTTTTATTTTTATCTTCTATTACACAGGCCAACAAAAAAAAATGTTTTTGAAAACTTTTTTTACTTTAATAGCTGATTTTTATAGATTTTTGTGTGCTGAATCCAAATCTGGTTTTAGTTTTTTTTTGTGTCACCCATAGTTTTTGAGAAATTTGCTTTTTTTATATAATTTAAAAAAGCATTTAATTAAACTGTTACATATCCTCAAAGCTGTTTACCTGTCTACTCTTCTATATGGAAGTGAAAGCTGGGTACCATTAGGGAAATGAGGTACCTTTGGAAAGTAGCGGGCCGAACCGGAAGGGATCGGATCAGGAACGATAGGACTAGAGAGGATCTAGGGGTTGTCTCACTAAAGGATACCCTTGAAAAAAGGCAACTTAGATGGTTCGGACATCTCTGCCGGATGAATGAGGACCGAGACCCGAGAAAGTGCTTTGAGGCCAGACCAATAGGAAAACGTCCCAGAGGGAGACCGAGAACTCAATGGATGGACTACATCTCCAAGGTGGGAGAGAAGAGAGGCAAAGACTGGAATGCCATGAGAGCGCTGGCTCGGGAAAGGGAGGATTGGTTTGCCTGGACAGAGGCACCTCCACGCTGAAAGGCACTAAGGAGGAAGAGAAAGAAAGAAATATAACTGTTTCATGAGGCCTAACTTTGTATGTAGAGGTGGTAAGAGAATGTTTCTAGGATCTACAAGGTTTTTGCGGAGAATGTTATTCTCGCCGGGTTTTAAAGACTCCCTCACAGGCCTGTTCTTTCTGCACCAATGTTGATCCCTTGCTCTGTCCCATTCGCACAAAAAACATGAAAATTTGGTAAAACCGCCTTGCTGACCAAGAAGCATTTATGTTACTTTCAAGTCACCACATATCACCCCACCATGAGCCGAAAAGCCAATTTCATTCAACACTATTTCTAGGTTTTCACAGCTCTCTTTCATGTGTACAGAATGGCCAACAGGTATAGATGCGTAAGTGTTACTATTGTGTAATAAAACAGCTTTTAAAACTGGTTTTGGAAGAATCAATAAACAGCTTCCAGTCTTCTTTTTTGTATTTAACACCAAACACTTTGATCAGACCTGGAATGTCTGAGCAGTACACTAAATCACCTTCTTGTTAAAAAAAATTTCGAAAACTGCTGCTCTCTCTTCCTATACATATATATGCTAGTTCCAACTGCCAGCAAGTTCTTTTCTGTTAGTTCGAGATCCAAGCAGTTCCGCTTTTTCTTTTGATAACCCTAACTAAGTCGTTAATCTCAATCTGAGTAAACAGTTTAGGCTCTATATTTGCTGTAGCACATTGGAACTCTTCATCATCTTGCTCATCTATGTCTATATCTGTTTCAGCAGTGCTGCCAACTCTTCTACATCCAGCAAAAATTATTTTACGATTTTATTTGTAGTATATAAAATCTGTTAAATTCTGTAACAAATCTAAAAAAATTTAATATATTGATGTACAAATATGAAAAAATGGTAGGTAAAACGGTTTAATAAGTGTCATATTTGGATTTAGCACCCTAAAAAACAGAAGAATAAGGTGTTTTAAGTAAAAATGTTTTTTTCATCGTTGGCCTATGTTATCATTAATTTTGTGTGTATTGTATGAATGAATATTGCCTTTCACTGAGGTAGATTTTACATATATTTCAATAAAAGTTTTTAATAATTAATTAAATCACTTCTCTAGTTAAGAAACTGTCGATAACAAATTATTATTTTGTATAGATATCTTTATTTATGAATTCTCTTCCAATCAAAGATGGAAGTCCAATATATCCATATGGCATTGAAACGTTATTAACTCGTTGGGAGAAATATATTGAGAGGAATGGAGAGTCTGTGAAGAAGAAAGGGATGACCGCTGTATGAGAGCACAGTTCGAGAGTGGTTTAAATATTTTTGGAACGAAGATTTCAGTCTTGAAGAAACGGAAGTCATAGAAGGACGCCCATACAAATCAGCTAATCTTGTATTGGTTGATTTGAGCAGTATTTTAACCAATGAAGATTTTGAAAACAAAAGCCGGGAATTTCAAAATAAAAACCTAATGAGAAAAGAACAAATAAGTAGCATAACTAACACGTGGCGAGTAAACACCACGTGACGTTGTTTCACAAAAGGGACGTCTGGACTGGAGTTACTGGGCTTTTTAGTGCAAATAGTTCCCTGGATCTTAGAAATATGAAATTAAAAATTCATGTTATAAAATCTATTAAAAAACGAATGTGGTGTAATAACGATATCAGGTTCTAAGACAATTAGGATTACAATGCAGGTAGCACAGGTATAATGGGGCTGTGCTCAGTTACCTTATACAGGTACCTGGGCTGGAGGCTACCTGTCATTAGGCTCTGAGGTGAATGGGAGGGACTTGAACTTGAACTTCACCAAGCTTTAGGAGGAGAAAGGAAACTCTAACTGGATGAGTACTTATTAAAAGTTGAATGCTGATTGGTTTGAAAAATATTTGTATGAAAAGTTGGTACCTTAAACTCTGTTATATACAAACATAATAAAAACTCTAAATATTTCTCTTTAATGATAAAGTTAAATAATGAGTTAGGGGCCGTGATAGCCGAGCGTCATAAAGTGACAGACTAGCTATCTCATTAGTTGTTGATAGATTGGCCTGGGAGGATTGACACTTATTTTGAGGAAAAACTACGGTCTGAATCACAACCTTCCCAGTCAATGATATGTATTTGCAAATCAACCAATTGGTATCTGGTTGATATAAATAGGCTCATACAGACCAAGAATAAGTAGTCGAATAAAAAATTTAAATTGAACAAAAATAAGCCCGAATGAGGCCGAAACGTCGGCAAAATAAAAATATACTTTGTCAGTATCAAACATTTCTTAGTTTTTGACTGATCCCTCTCAACAACAAACTTTATGTTTGGTCGATAAGTTCTTATCGTTCTTGTGTTGTTTGTTATGTTATAAACATTCCTTTTATTTCGATTTAACAGAATACTACGGTTTTTCTAGACTGTAAGCAATATATTAACAGTAATATTTATAATTATTTTAAAGATTAACTTAAAACTTTTGGAACTGTATCATTTTTCCATACTTCCTAACGTCAAGTCCATAATCCTTTAAAAATCGAAATAAATACTAAGTTGATTTAATTTTTTAAAATAGTATTTTAATAAAACATAAAACTAGAATCACAAACCAATGATATGAGAGACGAGAGACGAGAATTTGGGCGACTACGATGTGTTATAGCCACAATGAGAAGGTCTAGATGTAAAAACATCTGTTTAGATATACCAAGTTGAGGAGGCCACTTCAAAAGTAGGGTTGGGCGATAGTCGATAGTTAGCACTATCGATAGGCCGATACTATCGGTTGACAACTATCGATTGCTATCGATAGTTTTTCAATAGTTTCTTCTTTTTTTTTCAAAGCTATTCAATAAAGAATTTCAACTAGTTTAATTAAATTCGATTATCTACTTACTATTTGAAATTTGCAGGATTATAAATTATAAGATTATATCATAAAGATGAGAGAAAAAACTAATTTATTTGAATTTTAAAAAAGGTATTTACAATTTACATGGTTACAATAATAATGAACAAATCCAATCTTCAGAAAAGAAAAATAACGAAATAGTTAATTTCAAGAGTCAAGTGTGCTCCTTGAGCCACATATTTCCCGAAAGAAAAACTAGCATTTCTGCTTTCCTTTGGCTTAATCTTTGAGAGAACCTTTGAGCTCTAGGAATTCCGAATTCAACTTCAAAAGAACTCGACACTGGACAGAGACAGATCAGCATAATTCCGAGTTTCAAAACTTGAAGTTAGTAAAAAAAGATCTATCGTTAGTCGGCACTATCGATAGTGACCATCGATAGGCATGATCTATCGGTATATCGATAGTAACTATCGACTATCGCCCAACCCTATTCAAAAGTGATGTGAGTGTGCCCACATTTACATTCACAAACAATCTATACTTAGTATGTCAAAACTAATCAGCATCATAATTGAACATTTAATGTTTGATTTGAAATCGCCATGTTTGACTATATTGTCCCTCAATCTAGCCTCAGCTGGTTTATAATTAGGACGGTTGCCAAGTTACGCACGCCATTGCATTAGTAGTCATAGGAACGAGCTCCACCTCGACACAAACACATTATTAAATAAGTATAATTAGCTAATAATAAAAGTTATTTTCACTTGAGGTATGCATGATGGTAAAGAAGGATCAATAAAATTATGATTGATAAATTATATGCTATACACATGAAAAACTGAACAATCAGTAAATCAAAGATTAAAAGAACATAGAGAAGCATACGATAAGAAGACCCAGAAGTTCAACTTCGTTATCGATTTAAATAAAAAAGCTATAAATTCAATAAAAACTCGGGAGTAAAACTAATATATCAAGTATAAAATAGCCGACAATTAAATATTAATGAATCATTATAAATAATAAAATCGTTCAAAACCAATCCAGATTTTCGTTTATATCACCCGATAAATATTTCCATTGGTCCCATTTTAAATTTGTTTCCAACAAGATCGGGGGAAAAAAAAAAAACCAACCATTCATTGGGACAATCTAAAGGTTTAACCATCCTCTTATGATATCTTGAAATTATGAATAACTATTGTAATGATCGAAAAAATAATACATCGCACTCATTTATTGAAGATTGTAACTATTTTAAGTTAAGGAACAATAATTTAAACATAGAATTCAAATTTTTTTTTTCAAAAATCCCTACACTGTCATGCTTTAAACAGAACATACAATGTTGCTGCTATGTACGAGTTCGTTCAGCCCTTTCATCCCAATGGTCTCAAAGTGTAATTAGCCAAAGTACAATTATTGGATGTGATTTCGAATTCGTAATTTGAGAGTTAATTTGAAATTCAAATCACATAATCTGAATGTAGCGTGCAAAACCTTTAATAAAGTGTGTGAATATTCAAAACATTTAATGAAGTATATTGGACTAAATTTGCGGTGGTCTCAACTGCAATATTTTGAACTGTATCAGCTTCCTGCACTAATCTGTCGGATTACGAAGTAATTGATTTTCAAAATTTAAATCGAACTTATACAAATATAAATTAAAGTCAATAAATCAACTCATAGTGAGCCAAGAACTGTTGTAGCATGGACCGCCAGTCATTCATCTTTCTTGTAAATTACATTTCACTCATTTGATCATATCTCTCATCTAGCTCCTTTTCAACCTACTACAAGTGCTATGTGAATGTCTTGTATGAGTTTATTTAGGTGATCTTGAAGTCAATAGTAAAAGACTTCAAGATTTCATACTTAGAAGTATGAATGAAAGTCAGTTTGTATTGTTAGATGATAGCAGTGATGGCCAAAATTTAATCATAATCAATCACTGTGATTAAATTAGTTTTGAAAATTATTGACTTCAAGAAAGTTGATTATTAAATTTGATTTAAATCTCTATAAAATATAACTATATAATATAAACGGAATCACAATTGTCATTCAAAGATACAATCGATATATCGATAGGTCATGCCTATCGATAGCGTCGACTATCGATAGATCTTTTTTACTCTCAAGCTTTGAAACTCTCGGAATTAGGCTGATCTGTCTCTGTCCAATGTCAAGTTCTTTTAAAATTCAATTTGGAATTCCTACAGCTCAAGGGTTCTCTCAATGATAAAGCCAAAGGAAAGCAGAAATTCTAGTATTTCTTTCGGGACATATGTGGCTCAAGGAGCACACTTGACTCTTGAAATTAACTATTTCGTTATTTTTATTTTCTGACGATTTGATTTGTTCATTATTATTGTAACCATGTAAATTGTAAATACTTTTTTAAAATTCAAATTTGAATTAGTTTTTTTCTCTCATCTTTATGATAGATAAAATCGTATAATTTATAACCCTGCAAATTTCAAATAGTAAGTAGAGAATTGAATTTAATTAAATTAGTTGAAATTCCTTAATGAATAGCTTTGGAAAAAAAGAAAGCAACTATAGAAAAACTATCGATAGCAATCGATAGTTCTCAACCGATAATATCGGCCTATCGCTAGTGCTAACAATCGACTATCGCCCAACCCTACTAGGGTGTCGGTGTTATTGTCCAAAACATTTTTGTCTAAAAAGTTTGCAGTTTCTGTACATACATCATTTTTGGCATTTCCGTCTATTGGTGAGGCATTTGTCCAAATAGGTTTAAATAAGTAATTGTAAGTATTGAGTTTTTGTCTTTAGAAAATGAGCAACCTTTGCTGTTTATTTAATGTTTTACGCTTCGCCGAATAATGTCATCAATCGGTCAAAATAATAGGTGTGTACTCTGTCAGATTGCGGAATGTTTTGTTTTCAACACATAATGGAGGACTAGTAACTTTTAAAAGTGAAACATATATATAGTGGGAACGCAATAATCCGGACACCATATAAACCGGACGACGCGGTAATACGTACAATTCCCTATATTTTGCTCACTCCCACTTTATTTTTCATTTTCTCCTTCTACCCTTTCCTGCAAGTGTCATTGCTTTCTTATCTTAGAATTATATACAGTAGTGCGATTTACAAGTGTCAACGTTTTATATAAAAATAACATAAAAGTGCCAAATTGAAGGAAAATGTTGAAATACCTGACTTAATAAAAGAAGGTATCAGATATTCGGAAATTTCTAAACGATTCGGGATTGGTAACTCCACTGTCGGCAACATCAGAAACAATGGACCTAAATTAAAACCTTCTTAATCCGCAAAGAACAACGTCCGGGTGATCGTATAACTCTTATAATCAGTCTGACAATCCGTAAGTAAACAATGCCTTATTTATATGGTTTATTCAGCAGAGAAGCATGTTCCTAGATATGGATTCGATCAGCGACGTTATGCTGCTCCGTCGTTGAAACAATTCAATCCAAATTACTTAACAAAATTTTTCCAACACAAATATTTTTTGAATCTGTTAATGTTTCTTAAATACTTATCTTTCATATTAGGTCATTATGTTTATTGTAGATAACCATTTTAGTAGTACATATGTAATTAGTAGGGCGTATAAAAAAAATGACCGTTTTATCAAATTTCAGAGTTCAAAAGTCTGTAAATATCTTAATGCTATTTATTATTTATCAATACTTAATAATCCCTTTAGAGCATTCTCTAATCTTATTTACTAACACTGGACTTCTTCGAAAAAAGCCTCAGTTCAGTTATTTATTTTAAAGAACAAACAGGACAGTGTTCAATGAAATTCTCATAATTTTAAGACATTACTGGAAAAAAAAAAATTCACAGCCGCTGAAGCAACTCGTGAAATTATTAAATGTGAAGGGGAAGATGTCCTTGAAGAGCGCATCGCTCGGCGTTGGTTTGAGAAATTTAAAAGTGGAGATATGTCGTTTGAAAGGAAAAAGAGCTCCGGGCGGCCATTAATGGATATTGATGAGGTTCTGAAGAAAGCTGTTAAGTCAATTCCGTCCGCAAGTACTCGCGAACTTGCCAGGGAGTGTGGTGTGTCGAAAGATACTGTTAGTCGCCATCTTCTCTCCATGGGGAAGGTGAAAAAGACCTGTAGACAGGTCCAGACCTCGCACCTTCAAATTACTACTTGTTTCAATCCATGGCCCGTTTTCTTTAGGGGAAAAATTTGATAATTTTGCGGAAGTTGAAAGAGTTCTTTGATAGCCATCCCACGGAATGGTATCAGCGTGGCATCGAGCAATTGGCTAGCAGATGAGTAATGACGGTAGATAACAATGGACTATACTTTTAGTATTAATTGTATTTTATATCAAAAAAATAGTAATACAAATATTTGTTTAACCCTTTAACAGGCAATGTATCCTGGAGGATACACATATTTAATGCCTATTGCTCAATAAATAACGTAATGTCCGAGGCATCATCCTACTCATTATCGTCTAATATCCTTTATCTAACCTTGATTTTCATGATACATGAGTGCGGGTTAGCTTGGCTATAGTCATTCAAAGGAAAAAAAAAAAAAAAAAAAAAAAAAAAAAAAAAAAGAAGAAATGTATTCCAAAATTCTCGGCCTGCCCATTAAAGGGTTAAGAAACGGTAATTTTTTTTTTATACACCCCATTAAATGCATACCTCTCTTTTCACTTTTCATAGTACTTGACGTTACTAAGTACAAAGTATTCGAGACTTAATTTGCCTGTTGGGTCGTCCTCTTGTCAACATTTCGTCCGGATTATCAAGGTCCTACAGTATAGATAAGAATTGAAAAAAAAAAAAAAAAAAAGAAAAAAAAATTAATTAATTAAAAATACATACAGAAAAAATAAAACTCCATTAAAACTAAAACTAAAGAACGTAGATAAATATGTAGAAACGTAAACAAATAAAAAAAAAACCATAAAAAAAGAACCCAGTGATATCTGGAAAACCGGTCCCTTCAGAGGCAGGTACCTTGGAGCCTTTTTTTGTTCCCCCTGCTCCGGTCATAAATGGCCTTCCACAACAAAAACGTGATGTCTTTTAGTGATATATTATCTAACCCCCGGTGAATTATGTCAGAACGGATCACACTTCTTCGGCTAAGTAGGGTCACAATTCCTTCTATATGACAGTACTGAGATGTTACAGTCACCTGATGTGCTAACAGTTATCAAAATGACATTAAATTAAACAGTTTTTAATTTTTCTGAACAAATCAAATAAGGATAAAATGGTTAGTACTGCAGTACTCGATAGTTTTTTTATTTATGGAAATTTACAACTGTATAAAATTTAAAATATAATACATCAAGTAAATTTGATGATAATGACAAAAATGACACGTCAATTGTTATTAAAGAAACTACCCATTGCTAGCACTTATAAAGGTTCTATATAATGAAGTAATATTTTAGAAGGTCCCGAGGCACCTCGGAGGATTATATGGAATGAGAAGCAAGTTGTGATACTAATGGATTTGAATGGTTGTGGAGTTTACTATGGAAGGATTGATATCTGGTTTGAGCTAGGTATATTAAGATTATGGATAAGTTTGTTTGTGGCGAAGTAAGGAGAATAGAGGATTGTTTTAAGAATTTATATTGTAAGGATAGATAGATAGATAGAAATTTTATTTGTATTTGGGGGCTTCCCCATACAAATAGAGCCTAGCTTGGCTATAAATTACCATTTCTGTACATATCATTTTAAAAAAAATAAAAATAAAATAAAATTCACTAACACATTCTGGTTTTCAAAATATAAATAACAGATTAAAGAATAAACAATTACTGGTGCTATGATAGAAACAATAAAAAAAAAATTAAAAAAATATAACTTTAAAGATAAACTGAAAACAAAAACTTAATAGAAAATGGACTATGTAAACAATTTAACACTTTTTGGATTCCCATCATGCAATAGAACACTTTATGCTATTTATCTACACTGCCAATATTGAGTATAGATTGGATACTTTGGTTATCAGAAGATTTTAGGATGAAGTGTTGAAGAAATTGTTATCTATATTCATTGTGTGCTGGGCAGTGAAGGAGAATGTGATGTAGACTATTGTAGATAAAGTGATTGCAACATATACAGGTTTCTTTTGACTTGAACAAAAAAGTTGTGCTTTTTCCATTGATTCTGATATGTTCTGAATTAGCAACTCTTAATTGGCTGACACATTCTTTATATGAACTTTGAATGTAAGGTACGTTTCGGGGTCCGGAGCATTGTAACTGCATAGAATTCTATATAAAGGGTAGTTAGTTGAATTTAGAGTTCTTTGAATGTCGGCTGAGAAATATTGTTTTTTTCCAGTTTGTCGTGTTTGTATCGAAGAAGTCCGTTTGTATGGTGAACAGAAAGCTCTTCTGCAAAGGCATTTAGCCCGGCTAAGGCTCGAATTGGGACACCCAATTGAAGTCTATGCCAGGCTTATCCTTGTCTAATGATTTAAGTCTACTAAAACAAAGTTTTGGGAGTCGCTCTTCTGGCATAAACTCGAGCTTGGTCCATAGGTTTGTCATCTTTTTTACCACTTTCATGCCTAATGGTTCTCTTCCTGTTTAGAGACGGACTATATACTTTTGGGTATTCCAGTGCCAACCAAATAGGCGCTTTAAAAATTTAAGTTGGACCGTTTCGATCACCTCAAGATAATTGGGGATCCATACTTCAGAATCGTAAAGCAATGTTGATGAAACCATTGAGTCAAATAAAGCTTTTTTTATTTTTAGATTGTAAGGATTGGATACAAAATGAATTGGATGGTTTATTAGAGCTCCAAAGCTCATCTCCATATGTCCTAATTGGTCTGATTATGTATATGAGTGTTTTCTAGTTAATTGGAAGGTTTGAACGATTGTCAAGTAAATATTGAAGTAGTCGAAAACGACGGGCTTTAGTTTCTTGTATGTGGATTCCAAGTTAGAAGTTTGTCCAGTTGGAGTCCTAGGTAGCGGATCTGTTCAACAGATATTAGTGGAACATCATTAAAGGATACAGTAGGACAGGACATCGTAAGTTTACGACAAAGATTAAAGGTTATTTCATGGAATCTAGTCAGAGGAATAGGAAAAATTATGACTAACTTTAAATTTCTATCACTGAGATAGGAGCGGATAATAAGGAAGTATGTAGAAGGTAGGAATTAGTTTGAAACTTAAAAGAGAAAGAATTAATATTGCTGATTTAGCACAAACCAGATATCCTAAACTTTTGTGTCACTTTTATCGATCCATATTTTGTTTTCACTGTTTATTTATTTATTATTATTATTTAGGATTTATTTTATTAGATTTTCAATCTAAGGTTCACAACACCATGACAATAAACAATTATGCCGTTAGCTTCTCAATGCAGATGATGTTGAACAATACTACTTTTTGAGGTGAATTTTACGGACAGATGAGTCTGTTTTTACAGGGACATTTCTACCTATCCATGTATATCGTTGGTTACCTTACCTTACCTTCATTGTTTCACAAATTTACTAGAGGAACATATTGTATACAGTTGTAAATATCAACAAAAAAAAAAAGAATAAATTTATCATCTGGGTCTGCAGAAACTCCAGTACACCGAATTCATACCGTAAGAAAAATATGGAAGAGCAAAAGTAGTTTACGAAGTTTTTTTATTTTTATTTGTGGCTCAACGTTTACCTATAGGTTTGCCAACCTATTTTAGCCAGAATGGGAAGGTCAAGATTCATTTCGTTAAATTGTAAGGTTGGATTTGAACCCACGACCTTCTAATATTTTAGGTTTTAATCAGTAATTAGTTATGATTTCACCCCATATTTCGTGCTACCCCTTATCTTCAAATCCTTTAAGCCATCGTTCCATAGACAGAGCTACAAACGATCTTAAACATCATCACAGTAAACCCACATTTTAATGGTTCATCGTAAGTTAAGATCGGAATGAGAAAGTAGCTTGGAATCAAAATTATAGCCAAGATCCCTTCTCTTATCCCACAGTTCATCTTTTAGAGAATTTTCTCTTGAGTATAGTATTAATGACTGTTTCTTCTATTTATTTTTTTCCCTTTTTGATAAATTAATAATCGTATAATTTTTATATAAATAATCATTAAATTACAATTTAAACGATATAATCTCGCGAATATAATTTCTAAAATTCCAGGAATATACTCGGAATAGTATAAGTATCCTCACTGCAAACACTGCGTTAGCTTTATGGAATATATGAATTTAGTCAAGCATAATTAGCATACAATGTAGCAGGACTCATTAAAATTAAAACACTGTATTTATGAGAAGCAAATTATTGAGTATTATTCAAAGCAAAAAATTAACGGTGATGTACTAGCAGTTTTATAATAAAAATGAATCAAATTTTATTTCAGTTTTTTTGTTCTGAATTGAAAAAAAAAAAAAAAGAAATGCTATGTTTATGCAACGTCAGCTGTTTCTCAGCTGACTGCTCAAACCTCTCCACTAAAGTTGTTTAATACCCTCTCCATTCCATTCCCCCTAAATTTTATGACCTAATTCCTAACTTCAATTCATTGTTTTCAGTGTGCTAACACAATAACCAATGGTTATCTATAAAAAGTTATCTAAAAATTAAATACAAATATATATAGCCGAATATATAATATAAACAATATATGTATGGTTATTTTTTTATAAATCTTTTTAATTTTATTTTTTCTATAAAAAACAATTTTTCCATCAAAAGTTTTTTATTTACAAAATACTGGTAGTTAAATGAAGATCATATTTTTTTTTTTTTTTTTTTCGCTGATGACAGTTTAAATTAAACTTTAATTAAAAACATTAATGAATTATCAACAAGATAGTAAATAATTGGCAAATTATTATTTAAGATGTTGGATGTTTTAAAACTACTATATATACTACTATACATACTATGACTATTATAGATTTCCTATTTGAGTGCATTTTAATGATTATTAAAATTAACAATAATAAAATAAAATAGAATGTAAGAGTGTCTAATTCAATGAAGACCGGCTGACATTTTACGAGAAAATACTCGTACGAGAGTGAAAGTAAAAATATTGGTTTATGTAAACGATTATCTGGTAACAGGTAGAGATGACAAGTGTGTCGTCTAGTTGCAAAACCGGCCAACTCCTCAATTTTGAGAAATACGTTTTTTTCTGTTTTTGAGCCCTAAGATACATTTCCCATATACTGAAAACAAGAAACCTTGCAAAAACCTGTGAAATCCTTGTTAAACCTGCGTTTGAAAAACACAGTGTGCTGCAAAACCGGCCAAATCCTTCCGTGAGTGAGTTTCAAAACCGGCCATCTCCACATCCGCTAGATCGCGGTGTTGTTCCAGATCAAGAAGGCCTCTTATTAGGCAACTATCAGTCTGCTCCTACTTTTCCAGTAGTTAACGTTTATGCCTTTATCGTTTCGTGCACTTTTCATTTGATCTTAATGGAGACATTTGTAGAAGAAGTTTCAGGTAATTTAGCCAGAAAAAGACAAAGAGACCATGCAACTTGGAGAAGAAAAAACCCCTCCAGATCGGGTTTTTACCCAAATTGAGAAGAAGTTAAAGAAAATTGTGACTCTCGTTCAGCCTTCAGAGTTTTACGGCATTCTCTCGGAAAGTGAAACTGTGTTCAAGCCAGGAAGAGACTACACAAATCTTGATTGGAAGAGTCCCAGTAGTGCCCTCCTCAAACCCCCTCCACTATGGCACTTCAAAGTCACCCCAACAAAGAGATTTTACAGAACCAAACAAAATAATAAGGTGCTAGTTCAAGGGGAGGTTTTCTACAGATTGGTTGATTTTTTACTGCAACGTCGTAGTATCAGCTGCTCAAGAAGGAGGAAGCAGAGAAGAAGATGAGAGTGATAAAGAAAAATAACAGGAAGAAATATGTAAGCCTGTTGAAGACGATAATACCGCAAGAGTATATTTTTCTGAATTTTTATATTTTTCTAAATTACGTTTTTCGGAAATTCTCCTTCTTCTTCTTCTTCTTCTTCTTCTTTTAGCACAACAGACAGCGGCCCCTGGCTTTTTCAACTTCTGCCTTCCATTTCTCTCCGTCCATTTTCGGAACTTATTACTTTAAAAATAATTCTTGCCAGTTTTTTTTCGGTTTAGATGTTTGAGTTACACCACAACATTTCAGAGTTTAATTTTTTCAAATAATAATCACTTATTGAAGAAAGTTTTGTTCATTTGCATCCCAAAAAACCCAGTATTTTCATTAAATTTAGTGATTCTTAAGTTCTAATTCATTGCAAAACAGGCCAACTCCAAAATGAGTTGCAAAAGTGGCCAAATCCAAAATAAAAAATTGAGTAACTCACCCCCTCCACTTGCCCCTTCCATTTCAAAAGTGCTTTCAAACACACTACCCTAGTGCCACTAAAACCGAAAAGATTTTCTTCCTACTTCGTTTTGGCATGATGTAACAGAAAATCAGCTCTCCTGAAAAAATTTTGTTTTTTGGAGATGGCCGGTTTTGCAACTAGACGACACAAGTAAAAAATACTAATCTATGGTAGTAATCAGTACGAAGGCAATAGGTATGAATGTTGTTACTAGTACTGAAGTAAGTATGCTAGTATCTCGTACCTGTTACTTCCGAATATCGGTAACAGGAACGCCGTTCAGTTGGCCCAAACCTGTTACAAAATAACAGGTCCAGTATTTCTATACCACCACTAGTGTTGACCTACAGGTTACCAACCTATTCTAGCGTTATAGTAGGAAGGCTTAGTTCATTTCGAGAGAGTTCATTTAAACGAGATAAATATTAGGTCGTTTCATATCAAATGTGTTAACACCAGAAGAATGGATAGTCTGAAGATGGGACGGAAGATCCCGAAACATTTAACTTAATGATAATGCTGTTTAAAATTAATTGAATAAAGTTATTTACTTCGTTTATAGTTACATATTATAATGAGCCATTCTTAATCCTTTTTTTTTTTTTTTTATTAAATATTTGCCACGGTAAAGTATAATAATCATGCTAAATATCCTCATTTATATATATGGAATGGAATGAGAAGCAACTTGTGATACTAATGGATTTGAATAGTTGTGGAGTTCGCAACGAAAGGATATATATCTGGTTTGAGCTCAAGTCAGGAACGTAAGGTATATATATATATATGAAGATCTTTGTGGATAATTTTGTTTGTGACAAAACAAGGAGCATTGAGGATTTTTCGAAGGATTTTGGACTGTGGGGATTGGATCCGAGATGAATTGGATGGTTTAGTGGATCCCCAAAGCTCAACTCCATTTGTCCGAATTAGTCTAATTCAATAATAATATTTAAAATTAATTTTAGACTAATGGATGGTCCGGAAATCAATGCTGGATTTCATGTTTTCACCTCTATACATAATAAACTGTTTACGATCGATGGATAATTCTTTTTATCGATGTCCACTGAGCCACAAAAATAAAAAAAAAATTTCTAAAGATACCAACAATATTCGATACCACAGAACTCGAAACTGCTCAACACCAACAATCGCAACCTACTAGGGTTGGGCGATAGTCGATAGGCCGATACTATTGGTTGAGAACTATCGATTGCTATCGATAGTTTTTCTATATTTCGTCTTTTTTTCCAAAGCTATTCAATAAAGAATTTCAACTAATTTAATTAAATTCAATTATCTACCTACTATATGAAATTTGCAGGGTTATAAATTATAAGATTATATGAGGCTATGAGAGCAAAAGTGGCCTAACCCACAAAATATAAAAAAATCTAATTTAGTAATTTTTTGCAACTATAACGCCATCTGGTGGTGTTAATGTGTTTGAAAAATTGGTTCACATTGCACCACCATGTGAACCAATTTTTCAAACACATTAACACCACCAGATGGCGTTATAGTTGCCAAAAATTACTAAATCAGATTTTTTTATATTTTGTGGGTTAGGCCACTTTTGCTCTCATAGCCTCATATCATAATGATGAGAGAAAAAACTAATTTATTTGAATTTTAAAAAAGGTATCTACAATTTACACGGTTACAATAATAATGAACAAATCAAATCTTCAGAAAAGAAAAATAACAAAATAGTTGATTTCAAGAGTCAAGTGTGCTCCTTGAGCCACATATTTCCCTAAAGAAAAACTATCATTTCTGCTTTCCTTTGGCTTAATCTTTGAAAGAACCCCTGAGCTCTAGGAATTCCGAATTCAACTTCAAAAGAACTCGACACTGGACAGACACAGATCAGCATAATTCCGAGAGTTTCAAAACTTGAGGGTAAAAAAAAGATCTATCGATAGTCGGCACTATCGACTATCGCCCAACCCTACAACCTACACACCACGCTCCATTCGGCCCTGTCAAAACTCAAATCCGCAAGGCACAGTCCTCCCACTCACGTTTCGGTGAATATAGTACCACCTGTTCAGCGTTGTGATCCAATAACAATACGTATTACTGCTTACATTTTCAGAAATTACACATTGTTCAACTTAAATTCTTCTGTCGACATAATTTGAGATGGTTACAGTTTTGTAATATTGTAAACAAAATGTAGCATTTTGGCACGCTCTAGCTTTGTTGGTGTTCCTCGGATTGAAAAATTGACGATTGTTTTCTTAAGGAAAATTTGATGAAGCATATAATGGACTTCCTGGGCATTATTCACTACCACGTGCATGGTGCTTTGAACAGACTGATCCTTATATTTTTTGTTTGTTTTTACGTCCATATGTAAATATTAGGAATAATATTAAATGTTGAAAGAGGGAAACAAAATGAGAAATTACGAAACAAGTAGAGATTGCTTGATTAATAAGATAAAAAGAGGTAAAAATAAAAATATAAAAATTATACGTAATAAAAAAAAAGAGATAAAACAAATATAAATTTATTGGTCTGTATTATTATATTTTGTATCTTATAATGTACAGGGTGTCCAAAAAGAGTATCGTTTATTTGTTACTTTGATAAAACAAAAACTACTTAAAATTAAAAAAAAAATTTATTGTTAATTATTACAATATAAAGTGGAAAATTATTTGGAAAAGATGATGCTATCTAAATGGTGACCGTTATGCTGCTGGTTCTTCTCGAACCACGAAGATTGGCGATCACATGCTGACACATACCTCTCGATATTGCTGCCATTTCTGACCTCATGTTTTGCTTCAAATGTGTCATGTTCGTCAGATTATTCTCATAGACCTTGCTTTTAAGGTATCCTCATGCAAAATAGTGAAGTAGACTAAGGTCGGGGCTTCTGGGAGGCCAGATGATGTTACCCTTACGCGAAATGACCTTATTAGGGAATAATTCGTTAACTTCCATTGCTTGATTTGATGTATGGCATGTGGCCCCATCTAGTTGAAAACACGTTCTTGAGTTTTTGGGAGTCCAAAAAAGAGTATCGGGTATTTGTTACTTCGATAAAACAAAAACTACTTGAACAATTTTGATAACATACTCTTTAGTGATGAAGTAAACTTTCATCTGAATGGTCATGTCAAAAAACAGAATTGTCTGTACTGGGCAGAGGAAAATCCGAGACGAAAGCATGAATGACCCCTGCACAGACAAAAAGTCGTTGTTTGGGCCGCTATGTCTGCAAGAGGCATAATCGGTCCTTATTTTCATGAAGATCGACAAGGCCGACCACTCAATGTGAATAGTGACCGTTATTGCGATATGCTGCGAAACTTTTTGGGTCCAGAGTTACAGGAATTTCAAGGTTTTAACTTAAGAACGTGGTTTCAACAAGATAGCACCACTTGCCGTACATCAAATCAAGCAATGGAAGCTGTTAACGAATTATTCCCAAAAAACCTCATAGAGTTAACATTACCTGACCTCCCAGAAGCCCCGACCTTAGTCCACTTGACTATTTTGCATGGGGATATCTTAAGAGCAACGTCTAAGACAATAATCTGACGAACCTGACGCATTTGAAGCAAAACATGAGGTCAGAAATGGCAGCAATATCGAGAGGTATGTGTCAGCTTGTGATCGCCAATCTTCGTTCACGATTAGAGAAGAACCAGCAGCATAACGGTCACCATTTAGATAACATCATCTTTTCCAAATAATTTTCCACTTTATATTGTAATAATTAACAATAAACTTTTTTTTTTTTTTTAAGTGGTTTTTGTTTTATCAAAGTAACAAATACCTGATACTCTTTTTGGACACCCGGTATATTACAACTATACCCATATTATAATTTGCCCGCAATGAGTAGATAATAAAGTTATTTTTCTATTGTATCATACAAATAAACCAAATCATAACATATACCAAAAACAAAAATTTTGTTTAACCTTTTATGTCCGTTATAATCGATTATCAGATTAAATGAGAGAAGTCATTTTTTTTTTTTTTTTTTTGTTTAGAATACAATTAAACATCCAATAACCATTTCCAGAGAATCATTTGTTTTTTTCCAATGTTATTTCTTAATTATTTTAAATAATTAATTTCTTCAAAACATTATCAGCTAATGTTTAAAAGAGGGGTGAATTTTCAGCGATTGTTTTTAACAATGGAAAAGTTAAACAATGGATGCTAAACCAAAAGGTGAAATATAAACAAACCAAAAATAGACAATCTGTTAAGAATAAATAACTATAAAACTATTTATTGTTGTTGTTAATTATTGAGGCTTAACTTTCTAATGTAATCCAACTAGGGCAGGAAGGACTGGTTATCGTATTAGGGTGGGAAGGTCGAGATTCTAAACCATCCAATTCATCTCGTATCCAATCCTTACAATCCAAATTCTTCGAAAAATCATCAATGCTCCTTATTTTGTGACCAATAAACTTATACAGATCTTAATGTTGCATATGTTGCTGATTTAGCCCAACAACTTCCCACTCCATTCCCGACAATCCTCCGAGGCTTCGAAAAGGAGATGGCCTAGAGACCTTTTAGTGTAGATGTTATTGAAGAGCTACTAGTGAGTAGTTCTTCACACGTTATGTACATGCCATTGTATTCACTATCAACACATTTACTTAAGGTATATTATTTTGTACAGTTGTAAATATCAATAAATGAGAAAAAAAAAAATAATAATTTCAGAAATGAATATAAACATTTTCAGGCTTACAACTGCACAAACTTCGGTATTATTTCCTGAAAATTATAAATAACTTATAAATCGTTTTTCATAATTTTAAAAATGGTTTGATCCCTCATAAAGCATCAAGAGACGAACAAGATGCACGTACTTACCAGTTACTCAATTTAAATGATGATATACAAGTAGGGTTGACATCTGTCCGGCTTTAGCTTTTTACGGCCGTGTCCGGCCAAATATTTGTGTGTCCGGCCTGTCCGGCATTTGTTAGGCTTTTTCGTCTTCTCGTTGAAAGTAACAATTTTATGGCGTGGCGGAAATGCGACTGTGTTCAGATCTTGGAAACTCCTTCTCCTCTTACCTTTTGAACAAGGCACTCGCGCGCATTTTTTCAGCATTAGAATCAAGTACCACAATCAGTTCTGTTTTCTGCATTATCTAGTCAGCGGAGACCGAATTTTCGGTGAGTTAATTTTATAATTTCTTTTACGTTGCACTATTATGCTATTTACAAACCTCAAATACAAGTAAAACATAGATCATTTTCTTTCTGAACAATGTCGAAAAAAAAATGTATATTTTCTGATACCCTACAAAGTCAGTACAAGATGTTTAAATCTGGAAAAAGGCATGTCATGCAACATGTTTTATTTGTGACCCAGTAGTTTCAATAGGTAGTTTCTCTTTAGAAGAGTGCATATATTTTTATATTTGTATAAAGAAATCTTTTAGTATACTGCCAAAGTTGAGTTGTAATTTTTTTATTTTTGTTTTATATAACTGAAGTCTATAGAAGATTGAAAATGTTTCTGGTAGTTATTAATATTAATGGCATATATAAATATCAAAAGATTAAGGATAGGACTATAAATAAGTGGTTAATGTTATAACTAAAAACTTAAAACTGTATTATAAATTATGTAATTATATGTAACTTATATTGACAGAGTTTTTTATTATTGAAGTTATTTCTAACTTTAAAGACGTACATCCGGCTTTATAAAAGGTACGTTTGGCTTTTAAAGATAATGTCCGGCTTTTGTGGCAAATGTCCGGATTTAATACAGCGCCAAGTCCGGCTTTCGTATTTTAGGAGATGGCAACCCTATATACAAGGGAAAAAAATGTAGATTTTTATATATATAGTTATGTCTTTTGGCTGGGGTTTATACTTTTTTGGTTTAATGATTTTTTCACATTAAAAAATGTAATATTTTGACACACTCTATGAGTATGCACTCTACTCCTAAATGTCCAGGTCTTTCCTAACTTCTTTAATCCCACGCTGTAGTGGTCTTCTTCCCCCAGCGGTAGTTGAATATCTGTTTTTTTAATCTGTCTAAGTTCATTCTGTATAAATGTCCCAGAAACGTCCATCTCTTCCAGATAGTCTCTGAGATTCTTTACTTATTTGTTGCTACTTAATTTCTATCCATCTTTGCTAACATTTTATAACTTATTATGGGACTTTTTCGATACCCTCTAACTCTGTAGGTGTTGCTCGGATCGAAAATTTGACGATAGTTTATGGGATCAGAATTTTTTTTTTTTTAACTTTTTTATTTGAATAAATACAAGCTGCCTCACTCAAGGGCAATGAGTAATATTGATGACAGAGACTCATTCACACAATATGTACAATGATAAGAAAATTAAAATAAACAGCCTTTAAAGATACAAGAAATAAAATAAAATATACAAGAGATAAAAATAGAATAGAATGAATGGTAATATAAAATAGGTAATGATTTTTGAAATTAATAATAATAATAATAAAAAGAAAAAAAAATTAAAAAAGAAGAAAGAATCATAACTACATTCATACTCTATATACAAATTTTACAAACATTCCAGGGAACACCCCGGTCCAAGCCCGCCCCCTTAAAGAGGGCAAGCCGGGCACAGAGAGTTCCCAGCGCTGTACTATCAGCTCCATCACTAGTAGAATCAAGTGGAGGCTGAGAGAGAGCGCTATGGCACAGTCGCACAGGACTTGAGTTGAGAAGCTGGCCATTGCCAGCCATTAAATGTTTACAATAGGTCTCGGGGCCATTGCCGTTTTAATCTGCGAGGTGGGATATACGGATGTGTGGAACTGGATAATGAATGAGCCAGATGGTTGGGATGGCTGGAAAGGTTTTGATAGATTTGGAGAATTTAAGAGGTATCAGGTCAAGGACAAAAGGTATATTGAGATAATTATGTAGGGTTTTGTTGGAGACATAATATGGAGCATTTACGATAGTACGAAGGACTTTGGGATCAGAAATTAAATGGAGATTTAATATGTTGATATAACATTTGTCACTAGAACCTTTTATTTCTCCCAACTTTGTTTCATTCAAATAGTGCTTAATTGTTTATGAAATTTAATTATTAATTTAACTAATTTGATTACTTTAATTCTAAAATGTAAAATGGGAAGCATTACATTATAGATATAGAAATTGAGTTTGTTTTTTTTTTTTCAGAATTTTCGACATTTGGAATATTTTGATAAATGAATATTTTAAAATCATAAGTAATTTTATGTTGCATAGAGTCTAATTCAGGGTTATCATTAAACGTCACCGGAGGGTATACATCAAGAAAGACCCCCAAATCAATTAGGAACATCCATGCAATTTTGATTAATGTTTATATCTACACCAACAACGTATCATTATTTCGTTCTGTCTAGTCTTATCTGCGGTCGTATACTAACCGAGCTAGATAAAATAAATTGGTCTCCCCTCCTCACAGGTCTCGCAGCCGGCACCTTATCGGGGTCAGCACGCAACTACATGTTCCGGAACGGAAGGTGGAAAATCGCGATGAACGGCTTTATAACGTTTCGTAAAGTTTCCGGTCCTGTAAACCAATACTTAGCCATCTTCTTCAAAAGGTGATATCTCCAAATCTTAAAATGACACAAGAGAAAATTTGTTACAGTCAGATAATTTTCAATTATTAAACGCAGTCTAATATTTGTATGTACTAAATATAAATAAAATATTGATGGCAGATAATAATTTATATTGTCTGTTGGGGGGTTAACGACATCATCAATCCAACTAGGGCTGGAGGGACAGGTGATAACCTAAATAATTATAAAATATGTGGGTAACATGTAGGATACTACAGGTTACCCACATACTTTATAATCCAGGCAACGAAGGATTTTTAGAGGAAGTAATTCATGTAGGAGCCAAATTTGGCACAGTTGTAGGGGAAAGTGTCCTTAACAACATATTAAAAGTACTGGGGGGTGGGGGGGAGCTAAGGGTGGGGGGCTCTAAAGGTTTTTTTTTTCAGTTTTTCGTTAATAACTCGAAAACTCTCGCCTCTAGCGAAAATCTGTATATGCACTAAATTAATTTACATAAAATTGTTTACAAAAAAGGTTTTTTTTCTGGGATCAATACTTAAGAAGATTTAGTGGGGGAAATATGGAAAATGTTATATATTTATTGTTAAAATTTATATATTTATTGTTAAAATTGCAATGTTTATTGTTACAAATGAATAGTTTATTATTAATTATTGAATACTTATTGCTAAAAATAAAATTACTAGGAAGAACAATTCGCTAACTTGCGGTAAGTCACACTTTTCCTCAAAAAACACGTTTTTGTCAATACTCTTTTGGCTATAACTCCGAAACTATTTGCCTAATCTCGAATTTCTTTTTTTTCCTCTTTAAGTAGGGTAAATTTATTATCAGATACCATATATTTAATTTTAATTAAGTTCCGTGAAATATCCATTTCACCTCTGGAACTCGCTGAATTCCGCGTACTGTTGTGAAATCCTTATTTTTTCGGAACATTTCTCGTTATAACTTTAAAAATATTTGTTCGATTCCGAATTCCTTTTTTTCTATCTCATAGCCGGTTAAATTTTCTATTAGATCCTATATATAAAATTTTGTTTAAAGTCCGTGAAACAACCACGCCAGCCCACTTAACATATCAAAAATGTCATGTTTTGCCAAAACATACACATTTAGTGTGCTAGAATGGGTATTACCCGGAATATAATTAAAAGTCATAGATAGGACCTCAAAAATAATTTAAGTAGCTTTAAAATGAAATGAAATGATAAATTGTTCAGGAGTTATGGAGAAAATATGTCAAAAAAAAAAACTAGAATGTTATAACAGTTCGCAGTTGTTAACGTGCTGGGAAGGGTATTACACGGAATAATTTGGAGGAGCATTATTCTGTTGGAAAATCATATTTTGCCCAATTTCATGTGGAATATTGCGCCGAAGTTGTGGTAGGATATTTTGTAACAAATACTAGTAATTCTCACCATTCAATCTGTTGGGCAAACTATGATTTTCCAACACTATTCGACAGCAGTACAAAAAAGAATAAACGAATGATACCATACATGGAAATGTATAAATGCTTTCCCCTGTAAAAACAGACTCATATGTCCATAAAATTCATCTCAAAAAGTGGTATTGATCATATAATGATGCATGATAATACGGCATTATCATTGGTTTTTAAATCTTACATTGAAAATCTAATAAAATAAATCCAAAATAATAATAATAATAATAAATAAATAAATATAACATAATATCCTTTGATCTCGTGCCACTATTGACAGTTTTCCTTTATTTTCTATTAAACAATATTATTTTTTTTTCTTTTCTTTTTATTCCAATGAAGAGTTTGTTCTGGTAGAGTCAGTATTACACAGCAGCTTATTACATAAGAAATTTATTAATTAAGAAAATAAAACACTGAGATAATTAACCCGACACATACAAAACTTCTCAATAACCTTCTCATATGTTAATCCAATTATCCTATGGTCTAACAGCAGGTGACTAAATCTAAAGTGAACAAATTAAATAATTAACAATATACTGAATAAAAAAATGTGACAGGTTACAAAAAATAAGAATAACCAAAGAAGAAAAAATAAGAAAAATACAAAATAAAATTAATTCACTCATGACGGCAACAAGTTTATTATGTTAAACTTACATTAAAATGCACATTAAATTAAAATGCACATTTCCATTAGGCGACAACTTATTACATAAGAAATTTATTAATTAAGAAAATCATGTCTTATCATTACAGGTGACTAAAATCTAAAGTAACAAAACTTGTATAACCCAAAATAAAAATTCACTCAAAACAAGTTTATTATGTTAAACTTACCACATATTTTTCAGTAACTTGTTTGCCAAACTAAAACACCAACAGTAAATTTTTTCAGGTTTAAAAAGAAAATTTCTCCATGAAATAGATACGGATCATTAATTTGATCATACTGTATGAAAGCTAGTTAAATTTTTAAATTTTTGTGAGATTTACAGTTTTGTGGAGAGTTATTTAAAAAAAAAAAGTGAGTGTTGGAGTATTATAAGAAACTGTAACTTGAAAATAAGGTGAAGATCAAACTGTTCTTTCGGTCCCAAGTTTTTTTTTAATTCAAGGTTACATATACATTTAGTGGAAATTTATTGATTAATCCGAAAATGTGATCAAAGTTTGAAAAATATTTAAACAAAATGGAGATATTACAGTTTTTATGGTAAAAAAACGGTGTTTTCTCAAACAATTCTTTGAATTATCGTTTATCTGCAACGGTTGGAACAGAAAGGTAACGTCTGCGGCATTTTTCTTCATTTTTAATATAGTTTCATCAATTTTTTTTTTTTTTTTTAATTTCCAGATCGACCTGGTAAGCCTTACGTGGATGGTTTAACAATATTAATAATGAGAGGGAGGATATAGTCTCCTGCAAGAGGCGTCCGTAACAAATAAGTTTTATAATAATTTTGGAATAATTGTAACTGTAGAGGAAATATATAATAACAAAAAAAATGAAAATACATAACAATAAAAAGTAAATAAATAAAATAATAATGGTAATCAAATGGGGGAAAATTAAAAAAAAAGTAAATAAATAATTAAAATAAAAATTAAAATAAATAAATAAAAAGAATAAAAATAAAAAGAATAAAATTAAATAAAGAATAAAATTAAATAAAGAATAAAAAGTAATAATAATGAAACGTCTAACTAAAGTACTTGCAACAAAACTATTTTTAAAGATCTTAAGTTACTGAATACTCTTATTGTAACCACTATATTTAAAAAAGATTATTCTTCTTTCGAAGGACAAATCACAACAATGGTACAACAAAGCCCCAGAGGTACTGGAGGCAAAGAGTACGGCTCAAAAGATTTCGAGGTAGCCTCTTTATTGCCCCTACCTCTATCGATTAGGGGCCGAGTACCTGGATGACTGAGCACGACGAGGGGTGACGTGGCCACAAATTGAGTTCTTCCCTGATGTAGTGGAGGGTAGAAGAATATTTCAAGACTTTCCCTGATGCAGTGTAATGTTTTTAATATAAAATAAAAACTATAAAATTATTGGAGATGTAGATTGTTGGGGTAGGCAGCCATAGATACACAGCAAATCAAAATAATATTTTAATTTATAATGCCGACGTTTCTGATCGACACTCTCTGAAACCCTGATGAAGGCTTGCAATGCAAGTCGAAACGTCGGCATTATAAATTAAAATATTATTTTGAATTGCTGTGTATCTATGACTGCCTACCCCAACAATCTATATCTCTAAATACTTCACAGTCAACTAATACCTTATCAATATGTATAAAATAATTGATTATAAAACATTTTCATTAATCAAAATACACATGATTCCTCCCAACACAATTCCTGCCGACTTGTTAGCTCCTCTGAACAGAGATTTGTATTGGAATAGAATTTCGACAAGTAAATTTTTCAACGTTTAAAAAGAAGTCCAGGTACTTTAAAAAAATGGCAGTTGGTAGAGGTCAAGAAAGAAGGGTGGTTGAGGCAGAGACCCATAATTGAACTCCTAATATTTCCTAACAACAAAACCTTTCGTAACGATCATTTCTTTTTTGTCTCTCTTCTACAGTTGAGCTTTTTTAGTAGCCTTGAATTGAATTTGCCAACTATTATATTATCTGTAAGTTTTCGAAAAATTCTGGGATTTTCATCCACCAGATTACAGAATATCATCCAGGAAATATGTCCTGCAGCGAACCAGACTTCGAGGCTGAAGTAGGGGTGACCAATTGTCGATTTTTGCAACCGATTAATCGATTGTTATTTGAGTAATCGACGGCTTCAGTTCTTAGCATTTGAGGGAAGCATTTTTTTAAAAATAACATATTTGTAATTTACTTGTTGGGAAATCCTTTCATGTTATGAATTATTTATTAAACTACAACTATCGTAATCTATACTGTTATATAAAAGGACAAGCCATTTTTCGTTTGTGATCACTAACTGCTAAAACTACTGAACCAATCTATTCCTAATTTTGATCACATCTTTATACTTTCAGGAAGTTTTAGAAATAACAAAATCTACTGATATTTTATTCATTTGTTACCAAAAAAGCGATAGTAAGTGGACAAAAGTGATGTTTGAAATTTTATATGATCGCCATTTTATATGAGAGGTTACAAATGTACAGTGTTATGTAGAGCTTGACATTAATAATAATATTTGCTGTAATAATAATTTAAATGTACTGTGTTGAGTGGTAGAAAAAAAGGTTTGCTACCCTGTTATATACTTTTATGGTTAGAAATTAAAATACCAGATAAACTCGATAAAATTATTCCTTCCGAATTGCCAAATCAAACTTTAGTTGCAACCTCTGATAATACAGTCTATTGTCCACAAAAGCTTCGTAATAGTCTCTCTCCATTCGGACTACCAACTCATGGTCCAGATGGATTAGTGAAGGGCCGTTCCGACTTAAAAGTGGAATGATACTTTACGTTCCGTTCCACTAATGGAACCAGTTCTAGTACCTACTTAATGCAGTTTCGTTCTATCCCTTGTTGTGACTTCGAGCTGTTAACCTCCTCAATCTTTTTTATAATTAAAAATTGTATAAGTACTATAATATCAAGAAGATTTAAATAGCTAAGTATCTAAATTTTAAAATAGTTTTTCAATTAACATTTTTTTTTGTTGAAAAATGTTAGTTCGAGTAGAGAAAAGAAGGAGTAATCAACTCTTGTGCACAGCTTTTGAACAAATAGTGAACAAATTATTTAATTACATATGCAGTAAAACCTTGTGTGGTTCACTTCTTTGAATATAAAAGAAGCCGAGCTCTCTCGGTAGAATAGAAAATTTCAAAGAAAGCTGTTTATTTTGAAGATGCGTGGGGTCGTGGGGCGACGGAGAGGGGGAAGGAATCAAGAGCGGCAGGATCAACGCAAAAAAGCAGTCGAAACGACCTTGGGTGGAACGAAACCAGAGATGCTATCTAAACTCTACTACACCGGGGTGGAAGGAGCTTTTTGGAACGAAACAAGAAATCTTTTAGAGATGGTTTTCGATCCGGATGGTACGAAAAACTTGGACGATTTGTTTCGTTCCAAACCGGTTCAAATCTGGAACCAGTTTCAAGTTCCGTTCTATTCAGAACGACTCATCACTAATTACCAACTCATACATTAAAATCAAAATATGGATATCTAATTATGCTTTTACGTAATGTTCAACTGCGTAAAAATATCATTGAAGATAAAATTCTCAATTGCATACTTCAACACAAGATTTTTATTGATAAAAAAATAAAATTTGAATTAGTTAAAAATTATCTTTTTTTTTATTTATGAGAGAGCGCGAAGCCGCGTCAAGGGTTGCTAGTATTATAATAAGTATTTAAAATATTTACTATAAATATTAATGGAGATATTGACACGGAAGCTCAGGAGGTAAGCGCGTTATGTGGTTATTTCAATTACTTATAATATCTGATATATAAAAAAATGAATGTGTGTCTATCTGTACTCGATAGATTCAAAAACCGTACTACCAATCGCCGTGAAAATTTGGGAAATTATTAGCTATATCCCCGGGAAGGTTTTTGAAAAAAAAAATTTAATCAGAGATGGCGTTCTAGGTGTATGTAAATATCAAAATAACATTTATTTTTTATAAATACTACTTTAGTGCAAGTGTTTGTAAACAATAAGCAATAAAACATACCATATGTTCTAAATTAATCTATATATATACTATTATATAAAAGGACAAGCTATTTTTCCGTTGTGAACACTAACCACAAAAACTACTAAACCAATCTTAACCAAATCTTACCTTAATCATCTTCATAGTTGAAGAAAGGTTTGGCAATAAGAAAATTTACATATTTTCTATTAAATTGTTGCTAAAAAGCGATAAATATGTGATACGCAGTGAATTTTGAAAATTGACCGATATGTGGCGAGTGCCATTTAAGTTTTTAAACAATTAGCAACAAAACATGTGTTCTAAATTAATCTATATCTATACTATTATATAAAAGGATTAGCCATTTTTCGTTGGTTATAACGGTTAAATGTTATATAGAGCTAGAAATTGAAAATAAAATTGGCTTGATTCAAATAAATTGTTAAAAAAAAAGAGCTATAAATATTTAGTGTGACGTATGGATCCAAGGGATATTTAATAATCGAACGATATGTGGTTAGCGGCATTCTACACCAGAGTTTGCAATGGTAAAATTATTAAATCCCACTATACCAAATTTTAACTACAAAATTTTCATAATTCTAGGAAGATTTTAAATAGTATAGTTTACTTTAATAATAATTTAAATTCACAGTGTTAAATGGAAGAGGTTTGTCACTCTGTCATTAACTATTATAGGTAGATATAAATAAAAATCCAACCAAATGAAATCAATAAATTATTTTTTCTGCACGAAACATTATTGCCTTATCAAAATATCGATTATTTTTTTTGATATCATGTTTAAAAAATGGGTGACCTTACCATAGCTTTTGATGAAGGTTTTAAGAAGACTAAAATTTCAAATTCATTTTAATGTTTCAGGTTTATTTAATAAATTGTACCATTGGTTGTGTGAAAGAGCAGTAATATTACCAACAAATACTATAGCAGAAAATATTAACAACATTATTATTGAAAAAGTAAATTGTGACAGCCGAGAATATCTCTATTGATAGGGTTGTAAGCACTGATAAAGCAGTCCATTATCCGCCAGAGTTTCCTCCTAAAACGTCTCTGTCCATCTAAATTACCAACTCATGGATTAGATTTAAGGATTGAATATCCGATAATGCTTTTGAGTAAATCATTGCAATAATACCGGGTTACAGCTTTGAGTGAAAATATTTAGAAATATTGTGAGAAAATAATTCTCAACTGCATAAGATTTTTACTGTTAAAAAATAAAACTTCTGTTATTATTTAAACCTATCTAAGTTCTTTACTTATAAGAGCGGGCGAAGCCGTGACTGGGGATTTATTTTAAGTTTCTGAGCAGAAAAAAAAAAAACAACCAAAAAATAGCTACGTGAACTCCTCTAATTTTATTATTTTTATTGTTTTTTTTTTTTTTTTTTTTTTCATCTATTGAATAAGATTTTGTTTATCCAGATGCTGAATCTTCCCTTTGGAACTTATTTGCTTCTCATGGAATTGTTTAGACAGATTAATTTCTTGTTCATGCTCATTTCAAATACTTGGAATATTACTTAACTTTTATTTTTTTCTCGAAAATTACTCAAGCAAAAACAAAAGATCTTGTTAGAAAGAAAGTAAGTTCTAAAAATTGAGATTTTGAAGTACAATGGAGACGTTTCATATTGCGTTTATTTTGATAAAGATATGACAATTACTGGATATAAAAACAGCAAAGGTCTTATAAAACAAAGGTAAGAAATCAAAAGTTGAAAAAGGTTTTTTTGCACAAACTGCCACTGGATTCACTTAATTCTGGTTTCAATACTGATTTATAACTCGTATCCATCTGAAATACCCTTCCACACGTTTTTTCTTTTTTAACATTCGCCTTGTCTTTTTGTTTTTTAATAGTCTTCTTCGAATTGTTTCTCTTATCAACACAATTAGTTACTTAAACTTGAGTTTGTACTTATGTAAAAGTATGTAGAATAGAATAGAATAGAAAAACAAATTTTATTCTGGGACAAAGTCCCTTAGGAATAATAGTTACGAGACAGAACTTAAGTTATATCTGGCCTAGAGATGATAAATTAGATAATAAAATAAAATAATATTTATAATATGTATAATATGTATTGCATTTTTTATCTAAATAGATAATGTAAATACTTGCATATTTGGGTATTTAATTGCATATTTTACCCTATATATTTGCATATATATGTGAATATTTTTGAGTTTTTATTGCATATAATTCACAGCCCTACTGATATCATTTACACTGATAACACACATGTGTCATCAGCGTAAGTGGTGAGGACAGTGTAGGATGAGTTGGAATGTCAGATGAAAGTACAAATAAAAAATATATATGTGTAGAAAGATCAGTTTTAGGCTAAAGTATATAACTGCTGTTATTTTCAAGATTGCCTCACAACACTTTTTTTTTTTCATAATCTGTCAAAATATAGTAAATGAAATTATAAGTTGCAATAATAACTTTAATTATAATAATTTGTTTTCTAAGTGTTCTAGCATAAATGTTAATGATTTTTGTACATATATATATATATATATATATATATATATATATATATATAGTTATAACAGTAACCTAAAGGTCATCACTCCTTACACAATTCCTTATCTCACTATTTACTTTCACACCGATAGCTAAGACCAATCATTAATATAATCATCATATCATATAATCTTTATAAAAGGTCCTTACACAATTCCTTCACCCTTCGCTTCCTTATTCACTCCGATAACAACCCCTATATATGACCTCGTCTTTTAGGACGGAATATAGAAGTAAGCTAGGATTGTAGTGGTCAGTTCGACACGTCTTATAGCTATTAGTCAGTCATTGTTAGGCACAAGTGTCATATTTATTGTAATTTGAAATAAACCTTTTTTTTAAAAGTCTAAGTTGGAGTAAGCTTATTTAACTGGCGCCCGAACTTAGGGACTTGAGAGCTTATTTTTGAAGAATTAGTAACTTTGCGGAGCTTAGGCTGAGTGTAATACCAGTACCGTAGCAGCATAACCACGTCTCCACGTCAAGAGGAAGATTTGCCACTGAGTCTTGAACAAGATCAAGCATTCTCCACGACTACGAGGATCTTCTTTCCAGTAAGCAGAAATTTCAATTTCTACAATCTCAACCCAACATCTCTTTTGTTAAGAAGCCAACATCAACTGAAGACATCTTAGGGTAATTATTTTTATATAAATTGTAACATTTGTATGTCATTACTAGACAGACTTAACGCTTTAAGACTAACCGACCAGACAAACGAAAACACAATGGCGTTAGAAATTAAAGAAAGTGAATTTAAAATGATTCCAGATTATGATGGAAATCCAATAGGTCTAGTGAATTTTATTCGTAATACTAAGTTTTTAACAGAATTATACTGTAAAGAAAATAATCCACATAGACATATTAATCATACAAAGATTATTTTAAATTTATTATGTAAATTAAAAGGGAAAGTAGCCGCAGCTGTACATGATAAAGAATTTAATAGCGTAGAAGGAATTTTAATTTTTCTAAAAAATAAATATCAAGATTCTCGAACTCGAGAACAATTAATTGCGGAATTATTAAATGTCAGGCCACATAGTAACGAAAATCCTCATAATTATTTAGAAAGATTAATAGAACGACGTTGTGACTTATATACTCGAGTTTACACCGACGATACGATCTTAGATAAACAAGCAGAAATGAAAAGATATGATAGACAAATATCCCATCACGCGGTGCATAATCTCCACCCTTCTTTAACAGATTTCATTTATCATATAACATGGAATACATTAGAAGATATTGAAGATATCCTTAAAAACAGTGCCGCACACATTGTTCAAAGGTTATACGGTAAACATCAGTATAATCCACAACAAAAAAATTTTCAAATTCCAAATTATAAAGGGAAACATTTTGATCCCAACTTTCAAAAGAAAAAAAAAGACTGGGAACATCAGAAACCCCACTATGAAAAACCAAGGTACGAACAAAAACCGTATCAACAACCGTATCAATCGTATTATAATCAAAACCCAAACTATAAGCAGTATCAAAAACCAATATACAACAAACCATGGGACCCGCAATCTCAACATCAATTTTTTAACAAACCTCCATCGGGAAACTGGAGAAACCAACAAAATCCAAATCGAGAACAAGTTTCATTACCGCCAACTGAAAAAAGATTCCAATACAGTATCCATGAGAACTGTGTCCAATAGAGTTCATTATACAGAAAATGAAAAAGACGAGCAGATTCGAATCCTAACGGAAAGACTGAACGCTATAGAAGCTCGACAGGATAATTTTTTAGGCTCAGGTCCATGCAACAACGACCCGCCGGACCAATAGAAGTTCACGAATTAAATAATACGAACAATGATCTACCGGAATTGAAAGAAGTGAATGATAGACTGAAGAACGAGCTAGCTTCTAAAAATGGACAAATAGTTGATGTAGAAAAGCATTGCTCAGATTTAGAAATAATGGTTAAGAAACAAGCTTCTGAAATGGATTCAAAAATTTCTCAAATGACAAAATTAGAACAGGACTACTCAGATCTTTCCCTAAAATACAATCAATCTTTGGAATGTGAAAACTCTTTTAGAAATCAGGTGCAGACTTTGGAGTTGGAAATCGGAGATTTGAGGAGGAAATTTAACAATGCTGTCGAACAATGTACTGAACTTCAGAATTTGAAAGAAAAACTTGAAAATGACATTTCACATTTAATGAACAGTTCAACTGATTCTTCACAACAATTAATGAGTTTAAATTCTGATCTTGTCGAAAAACAGAATGAGCTTAGTAGGTTAAAATTGTCTTCTGCTGAGGAGATTAGGCTGCATGAAAATAGAGTACAAGAATTGGAAATGATGTTAGATTCAGTCAAAAGGGAAGGAGAGAAAGCTATTTTTGAAATAAAAGGACGTGTAGAAAATTCTGTGAAAAATTTTAAGTGTATGGAAGAAGCTTATAATTTAAAATGCAAAGAACTTGAAGAACTTCTTAAAAATGAAGAAACAGTCCGAAATGAGTGTTATAATTTAAAGAAAACAATTGATCAGTTGGAAGTTGATCTTGATAGCTATTCAACTCAAAATAACAGCTTGAAGAAAAGTTTGGATGAAAAGGAAGATAAAATTACGTTGGCTGAAAATGAATTAGCAAACAAAATATTTCAAATTGAAGATTTACAGAAAAGGGTTCTTAGTGTTGAAAACGATGCTATGAACTTATTACAGGAAAAAGAAAACCTGGAAGTAAAGAATAATACATTAGTTTCCAAAATTTCAGAATTAGAGCGTTATATAACCAGTTTTGAAGAGATAAATAAAGAATTGACTAGAGAAAATGAAACTTTACAAAATAAGAGTTCTGAGGCAACATTATCGCTGAATACTGAGATGGACAAAATTAAAAAAATGTTACAAGATAAAGCGAAGTTATTTGAGGAAAAGGAGGCCTACTTGTTAAATCAAGATAAAACTATAAAAGAAAAAACCGAAGAAGCTGAGAAAAAGATTAAAGAAATCATGGAACTTAGTGCAGAACTACAAGCCCTACAAAAAGAACATCTGGAAAGTAAGCAGCGTGAAAGTGAGCAGAATGAAAAAATACGACTATTGGAATCTGAAGTTCTTGAATTAAATTCAAATGTTAAATGTTTAACTAAAGAAAAAGAGTTATCTTTGAATGAGGTTAAAAAACTGGAATCAGAAATAGAAAATTTAAAGGAATTATTGAATGGTCAGTTACATTTCCGAGAAGAATTAGAGTGTAAGAAAAAAGAATTAGAGTTGATTGTTTCTGAGAAAGCTGAACTAGAAAAACAAGCTTTGATGAAAGAAAAACATCTTCAAGATGAACTATCAAAAATAAAAGATTCATTTGATAAAGTTAGTAATGAATATAAAGAAAAGTGCTCATCGAGTTCTAAAAATACAAATGAGCTCCAAGAACAATGTTCAGTGCTCAAGAAAACAATAGAAACCATTAATAAGTCACATGAAGAAAAGGAAAAAAAAATATAATTAGTAAAATTAAAGAAATGGAAGAGTTAAATTCAAATTTAGTGAAAGAAACAACCAATTTAAAAGCTTCAGAAAGTAGTCTGAAAGTAACTGTTGAAAAATTAAATAATGAAGTCACAAAAGTTAATGAATTGAACCAAAAGACCTTAGAAGAAATAGAGGCCATAAAAAGTGACCATACCAATCAGTTAAAAATTTTAGAAGCTCAACTAAATGTTGCTTTAGGCGAGAAAGCGGTTCATGAAGAGAAATCAAAACAACTGACGACTGAATTAAAAAGTTTAAAGTCTGCTGAAAAAGTTATTTCAGGGGATGAATCAATGACTACATTATTAGAAGAAAAAGAATTGGCAGATACCCAAATAAATTTCTTAAATTCAATAATTGTTGATTTACAGAAAAAAAAAAATGATCTTTTAAAGGAAAGTGAACATCATAGTAAAAGGAAAACGAGAACAAACCACCCATATCGACAATATCAAAAGACCAACGAAAAATAAGAGTAAAACCTATGTTACAGATGACACCTCTATGCAAACTCACAACTCTGATCATGGTTCTAGCTCTGATGGAGAAGATCCAAACGATTGAAGTGCATGATCTGACTAACTCGCCAGGAATACTTCATTATTATATAAATGATATAAAGTTATAAATTCTTATTTGAAACATATCATTTCTTCAACATTAGTTATTTAGAAATTGAATTAGAGAACATATATAACCATTTAAAATTTTTTAAAGGACATTATCTTTATTCTATACTAAAAGATTTAACCAATAATGTTAATCATCAATTAGAACTATTACAATATAAGCATAGGACAAAAAGAGGATTAATTAACGGTTTAGGAAATATAATTAGTTGGCTAACTGGCAATATGGATGCCAATGATAAAGCACACTACGATAAAATAATAGGAACGATAGAAGAAAATAATTATAGAATTGAACATAATATAGAAACCTCAGTTAATATCGACAAACAATTAATATCTGATTATAAAAATAAAATTAAAACACTAAAAAAAAATTTCGAGCTTATCACCAATAATACGATGACATTAAAAACAAATGAAGACGCTTATAATTTATACATACATATTTCTCAATTACTAAACCAAGTAAAAGAAATAACTCTATCACTAGAATTTTGCAAATTAGGTATAATTCATTCCAGTATTATGACTAACGTTTTGAAAAATCTTCCTAACAAAGTCCATTTAGTATCTAACAATACAGAAATTTTATGGGCAAATAGTAAAATATTTTGTTCAACACACAAGAAGGTAATTCATACTTTTATAAGACTACCAACTCACGAGAACAAATACCAAGGATACGTAGTTCATACAGTACCTAAATATATTAATGGCACATTTTACGAAATCGAGCTTGACAACGATTTATACATTCAAAACCAAAACAACATTTTTACAGCAGACTGTATATACGAGGAGGAATATTATTGTAAAAATCTTATTAAAGTTAATAACAGTTGTATTTATTCAATAATTCAAAATGGCAATGTAAAAACTTGTAAACTTAAGCATAGATTAGATAAAAATATAAGATATCTGGATGTTACAAAACAATATTTAACTTATAATATAAGTAAGATAACCAATTGTAATAATATTAGCCAATTTTTACCTAAAGTAAGTCTGATAAATATAGGCATAAATGATTGTTACCCCACATTAACACAAATTTATTATCACAATTATCACAACATATTACAACCATTTTATGATGTATCAATATCAGAAACATTAACCTTAAATACCACAAATGTAACTATACCAACACTCAACATTCTTAGATTTAGCGAAAATATCGCAGTGTATTATTATTATTTAATTATTATCACTATTATACTGTTAATCATTATTATAACCGTATATATATAAGAAAACACAAACAGTATTGACACCCAGTGCTCCATTCACTGAGGACTCTTGTAAAATTATTCTATCTAAAGTGTATGAATCAACATTTTAGCAAAAATTGTTACCAGGAGATAACAAATCTTAAAGAAGGGAAGAGTTTATAACAGTAACCTAAAGGTCATCACTCCTTACACAATTCCTTATCTCACTATTTACTTTCACACCGATAGCTAAGACCAATCATTAAAATGTATAGCGAAGTTGGAATTTAAGGAACAAGACACAGAATCTGTATATAAAATAATAATATGTTTATCGCATTGTTAATGGTTTGAATTTCGTTTAAGTTATCAAAACTGATAGTGAATTTTTAACATTCAAACAAGTCTTTAATTATAAAAAAGAAAAATACTATTTAGAGAATAATTAGGAATAATAAAGCATATTTTGATAATAAAATGCTTTTAAAAAAAATCTATTTAATAGGTTTATTTTAAAAGCATAAACCTGTAATAATATTCTTTTAAAACAATATATTACAAGGACGTTAGTTCAGTTTTTGTTTTGTTCCATTCCGATTCCTGAAAGAACTTTGTAAACAAAAACATTTATGATTGATGAATCTCTTTCCCACCCATTCCATCTTAATAGATATCCTTTTAAATTTGGGTTAGGTATTAATCAATTAACTCAAATGTCTTAAGTTATTTTTATAATAGTTTCTTATTATCAATGTAATCAATCAATATAATATGGATATGTATATCTATAATTTACTGCTATACCAAATCTACATTTTAG